>CM060987.1:89241332-89841332 GCA_030765065.1 Deroplatys truncata
CCCCAGTCGCTTTGGAGGGAAGTCTACCGAGCGGCTCCCCGTGGCAGGGTGGTCAAGCCTGGGACTTTTAGAGAACTCTGCGCGTCTCTGTCCACTTCCGCTTACTTCGCTCTGCAACTCGTGTCTCCTGCGGTTTCCTCACCTCATCCATTCCTCCCGGGGGTGCACGCACAGTAGATCCCTTGAGCGTCGCAGTGCTAGATGTCCACTCCATTCATTGGTCCAGTTCAGTCCGTAAAGTCCACGCCTCGCTACCACAGCAAAGTACGTAGCTCTTGCTAATAATTAGTACGAGGCGCATCTAGAAAGTGAGTTTCCCGATTTTGTTTCCTTTAAAGTAAACGTATTTAGCCGGAAAAATAGCGCATGCGTAACAAATCGATAACGTATCAATCATATGCCTGCCGGACAGGTCTCGTCTGGTGCCAGTAGCGCGGCAGCAGTGGCCCGAAATGACGGCTCATATTCGTTCTCCCGCCACCTTCGAGGCTCGGTCAGTAATAAAGTTCCTTAGTGCATAAAACAGCGCGGATCGAAATTCATCATCAGCTTTGCCAGATCTACGGGCCAAACATCATGAGCAAACAGATGGAGCGTCGCTGGTGTAGGCAGTTTTCCGAAGGTCGTCAAAGTGTCCATGATGAAGAGCGCAGTGGTCGACTGTCCCTCATCAATGTTGTCCCTTTGAGCTGGTGCGGCAGCGCGTCGTGGAAAATCGTCGCTTCACGATTATGGAGCTTAACAGCCACTTTCCCAGATATCGCTATCCTTGTTGCATGAATTTGTCACTAAGCATCTGCTGTTCAGGAAATTATGTGCCAGATGGGTGCCGAAAAACGTGACGCCCAACGCTTAAGGGCAGCACATTTCTGCAGCGGTATCATGATGACGGCGACGAGTTCCTCAATAGGATCGTTACGGACGATGAGACGTGGATTTCGCACTTTACCCCGGAAACCAAGCAGCAGTCAATGCATTGGTGTCACAGTGGATCTCCGGTCAAGATGACATTCAGACAGACTGTGGCAGTGCAGAAAGTGATGTGCACGGTGTTCTGGGACACGAAAGACATTCTGCTCATTGACTTCCTGCCCAGAGGTGAAACAGGAACACTGACGTTGCTGTAAAACACTGAGGAAATTGCGACGTGCCATTCAAGAAGCTGGAATGCTTACTGCAGTTGTGCTGCTCCATTACAATGCTCGTCAACATAGGCTGGGACACAGCAACTGTTCTGTAGGAGTTCGGCTGGGAGCTGTTTGATCATCCACCATACAGTTCTGATCTTGCTCCCAGTGATTTCCATCTTTCTTGCATCTCAAGAAATTCCTATACTGTGGTCAGCGTTTTGACAACGACGAAGAGCTAAGGACGACTGTCACACGCTGGTCCATTCACAGGTGGCAGACTTCTACGACAGGGGAATACAAAAGTTAATCCCACGATACGAAAAGTGTCTCAATTCTTGTATTGACTATGTCAAAAAATAGCTCAAACATTGCTCAACCTGTTTCTAATAACGCTTTTCATGTAACTAAGTTTTCTTTATTTTAAAAAAATAGGGAAGCTTACCTTCTAGATGCTCCTCCTAATATAAGCTTACTCTAACAACTCTCTGCACTGATGATTGTTTCATTATTGTGCGTATTATTTTCATTGTTTTATTAAAATTAATAATTTTGATTGAAATGTATACTTTATCCAACATGTATCCAGGATAGGCACATCGCGTATAATTTTCTATGTATGGAATCCTTTGTGTGGAAGATTAGATAAAAATCTGATGTGTTACACTCACATGACTTGCTCTACTCTTGTACAAACTATTTTACAAACGCTTATTCTCCATATGCTTCATGTTAATTGAGATGTTAATCTTATTGATAATTTTCTTGTAGATGCAAGGGGAATAGGTAGTATTTAAGCGATAGTAAAATCTTTTAAGAGCTGGTTGCTATGTGGAGTATTCCATTCTCTTTGCATTACCAGTACAAAAAGAAATGAAAAACTATTTTGAGAAAAAGTATAAGTATTGGAAAATTTAACGGAATAACAAGCAATATCTCGAAAATGGTTCACTCAACAAAAATTGTGTATGACATAAATTATATATTTTAACGTTATCTACATTTTTTGTGTAGTAAACTTTTGTCTATCTCTTATGGTTTACCAGTTATTCAAAAGTCGTTAACAATAAAGAATACTTTTGGAAACATTCCCAGAAAATTCTAGATATACGTTTCATTTATCATGAAAATATCTTAAACCTATAATATTTTAATCAAAATCATTAGAGCCATTTTGGAGAAAATTAAAATTTTCAAAAAATGTTCCATGTAAAGGGTAATCTGGGGTGGGGGGGATTTTCTTGAAAACCTTCGTGTCGTATCTCTGGAAGATACTAAATTTAAATACCAAGTTTGGTGTTTATCCGACTGTTCGTTTCTGAGTTATGCTGTTCACAGGCACACACAGGGACATGTTTCCAAAAATGCCTTTTTTGGATTCAGGGTGTCTCAAAACATATATTTCCGGTAAAATCTCGGTATAAATTTTTGGGTGGAATACAATACTTCCCCTACTTACTATACGTAGTAGAGAAAATAAAAGTTATACAGTAACGCTCGCTCACAAGATTGGCAGAATCAATACATTTCTTCTGTGACGAAGGTAGATGTTATGGAAGTAATACCTGCTTCCTTACATTGTCAGTTCTTGTTTATAGGTGTGCATAGTTATCACTGAATAACACTAACACTTGTAGCCGGAGTCGCTAAGGCACGGACTCGAAAACGGGAAGTTTGCTGTTCATGTTGTGACCTTGTCCAGTTTTCAACTGTCACTTCTCTCAGTTCTCACTGTCACTGTCTTAATCTGGTTCAACTTATCACTAGGACATCACTTAGTTCACACTGTCACTTCACTAATGTGAACTTGTTCAATTTTTCGGCACTTCGTTTTCTTCGTGATATAGTCTCTTCTCTCGGACAAGACTTCTACAACCTCTCGCTCCGTAGTAGCCCTCGCTGCACGTTACAGCAGTTTAACAACTCGCTCGGAGAACTGCACTTGGTGATGCAGCAGAAACGCTCACTAACTCACTGACCGACTCAGCTGACTGATATTTTACGCCATGGAATCTTTCACGGAAAAATTCTAGACTATCTGGATATATGTTCTGAAGCGGGGGAAAGATACTTCCAGAAGATTCTTGTTATCTGTCGATAGCACTTATGGTGGAAAGCGTGACTTCTCTTTATCTCCGGCTGCCTGGTGCCAACTTCCCAATAACTTTGGGCACCTGCGTATCCTCCGTCCTCATAAATTTGAAATCCTGGAGATGTACTCCTAACTTAGGCCTGAAACGTTTCTCCCCAAATTCCCTTTCCTAATTATCATTTCAATTGTTGTATCTTCAGCGTCCATCGCTTGATGAGGTGTATAAAACACCTTGCAATTGTTCTTACCAAGGAAAATTCTGAATGATCTTCAAATGACCATCCATGGATGGTCCAACGATTCATTGCGCTTTTCGTACACAGCCATTCAGAATTTTCCTTGTTATTTACGTTGGTGTAAGAACAATTGCAAAGTGCTTCATGCAAATGTTGTTTAGTTCTTTATGAGGAGTAAGAATGCAGCATAAAAAGGTAGGTTCCCATTAAGAAAAATTCAATTGACCCTAAAATGACCTTTCATAACGTCCTCCAAATAAAACACGTCTATGGCATTTACTTTCCCCCATAATATCAATTTTTATTCATACATTTCTTTGTACAACGCTTAGTTTTAAGATATCGTACAGTCTCAACTTATATGGTCCATCCTGTATATGCCAAATAATTCCTCTGCTTTGATTTCTCCATTGTTAACTCGTCACATTCATTTTTGCAAGCCTCTTTGATTTCCACATCGTTGGACACGTCGTCTATTATTTTTACTTTCTCTAACACGTATAATAAGTAGGGGAAGTATTGTATTCCACTCAAAAATTCGATACCGAGATTTCACCGGAAATACATGTTTTGAGACCCCTGAATACAAAAAAAGCATTTTTGGAAACATGTCCCTGTGTGTCTGTGTGTCTGTCTGACTTTAAACAGCATAACTCAGAAACGAACAGTCGGATAAACATCAAAAGTTGGTATTTAGGTTAAGTATGTTCCAGAGATGCGACACGAAGATTTTCAAGAAAATCCCCCCACCCCAGATTACCCTTTACATGGAACATTTTTCGAAAAGTTTAATTTTCTGAAAAATGGCTCTAACGATTTTGATTAAAATATCATATATTTAAGATATTTTCATGACAAATAAAATGTATACCTTGAATTTTCTGGGAAGTCTCCAAAAGTATTCTTCATTGTGAACGACTTTTGCATAACTGGTAAACCATAAGACATAGACAAAAGTTTACTGCACAAAAAATGTAGATCGCGTTAAAATACACAATTTATGTCATATTCATTTTTTTCTTGAGTGAACCGTTTTCGAGATATTGCTTGTTATTCCCTTAAATTTTTCAATACTTATTTTCTCAAATGGGAATTCGTTATTCATTTTTTACTTTCTCTACTACGTATAGTAAGTAGGGGAAGTATTGTATTCCACCCAAAAATTCGATACCGAGATTTCACCGGAAATACATGTTTTGAGACCCCCTGAATGCAAAAAGAAGCATTTTTGGAAACATGTCCATGTGTGTGTCTGGGTCTGTCTGTGAACAGCATAACTCAGAAACGAACAGTCGGATAAACACCAAACTTGGTATTTAGGTTCAGTATCTTCCAGAGATACGACACGAAGGTTTTCAAGAAAATCACCCACCCCAGATTACCCTTTACATGGAAGATTTATCGAAAAGTTTCATTTTCTCAAAAATGGCTCTATCGATTTTGATTAAAATATCATATGTTTAAGATATTTTCATGACAAATAAAATGTATATCTTGCATTTTCTGGGAATGTCCCCAAAAGTATTCTTCATTGTGAATGACTTTTGCATAATTGGTAAACCACAAGAGATAGACAAACTTTTACTACACAAAAATGTAGATCGCGTTAAAATACACAATTTATGTCATATACATTTTTTTTGTTGAGTGAACCGGTTTCGAGAAATTGCTTGTTATTCCCTTAAATTTTTCAATACTTATTTTCTCAAATGGGAATTCGTTATTCATTTTTTTGACTTGGATATGCAAAGAGTATTAATCTGTGGCAACGGGAATAGTGCTGCACCTAGCAACCAGCTATTAAGATATATGTATGTGCTTAAAGGCTACTGTATTTCTATATTGCCCTTGTAAATATATATTCCCCTTACATCTACAAGAAAATTAGCAATAAGATAGAGTCTGCAAGTGTTTATCTCGATTAACATGAAGTAGTTGGAGAATAAGCGTTTGTAAAAATAGTTTGTACAAGAGTAGAGAAAGTCATGTGAGTGTAACACATCATAATTTTTTGTCTTGGATATGCAAAGAGTATTACTCTGTGGCAAAGGGTATGTTGCTGCACCTAGCAACCAGCTATTAAGAGATATGTATGTGCTTAAAGGCTACTGTATTTCTATATTGCCCTTTATATATATTCCCCTTACATCTACAAGAAACTTAGCAATAAGATAGAGTCTGCAAATGTTAATCTCGATTAACATGAAGTAGATGGAGAATAAGCGTTTGTAAAAATAGTTTGTACAAGAGCAGAGAAAGTCATGTGAGTGTAACACATCAGATTTTTCATAATGAAATAAAAGCAAATCAGATTGCTAACTTAATTATACAACTACAATATAATAGCAACTCGGACAACAACACTTATTTACAAACCTTCTGTCACCATAGCAACGCCTTCTAAACTGTAACATCTATATTTAATTATACTTATACTCGGAAACTCTCCATTTACATATCAAGCGAGGCATACAATGGGGCATAGCAGCATGCATACCGAAATTAATCGACAATTATCAGGCAGATAAGCTTTCTTTATACAATTTGTATTACAGGAACTAAAGTGATGGGACAACACATGTATAATTTGTTGTACAGAATAATGCAGAGATGTTACATTTTTTTACCTTTTGTTCTGCGAGAACCACGTGTAAATCACATGTTTACTGTCTGACTGCTGCTAATAAGAGGGCGAGAGCTCGCTTACCCACTGTGCATTAGAACCTGTTTCACCTAAGTTCTACGTCACCTAACACTAGTACCAACTTCAAGATTTAAAATTCTCTAGCTATAGCACATTACACCCCTAAAGTCAGGCTAAATGCCACACCATCCCCGGGCCTCAAATGTCGATAGCCTCGTCGAAACAAGAAGGAATGACATAGTTCACATAATTATTTCAAATTTCTTCAAATCCTTCTTGGATCCGTGTCAAGCGCTTACCTAACTTATATTGCAATATGCTGTAATAGCATCTGTTAACAAAATAGCATGTTAACAAAAATTCATCTCTTTGTTGCTTAACCTTGTATTTATTAAGAGATGTGCAACATTTCATTTATTTATATCAAAAGTACGTGTATAGAAAAGTTTGAAAATTAAAAATTCGCCGACGAATGAAAACCCGATAAAAGAGAGTTTAGAAATGATAACGGTAAAATAGCTCTGTTTCTGACTTATACTATCGTGCAGTATTAATAATTTGCGGGTTTCATTGTCATCACCAGATATATTATTGTTCTACATTGCCATTAACCAGAGATGTTGTTGCTTTCGTGACTGGAAGTTTGGGTATAGCGTCTGTCTTAGGATTCCGAGAGAAGCGGATCGCGCGTGCAAGCCGGCTTTTGGATCGGTGGACATCTCCCCTCACCTTCTATATGTAAGAATGTAAGAACCCCAAACGGTTGGAAAATAAATTTAGGGATGTATAAATAGATTTGGGTTATGAATTTTGTACAGTAAAAAATCCACGCTTTCCTCTTAAACTCCACACCAAATTTCGTTCATCCGCGGCCAAGCGAGTATACGTCCCCTCAATGTACGTGCTGGGTACTAAAAATTAATTTAATTTTTCATGTGAACTTTTAGGCCTCTACCCAGTATGGAACACTACTTAGAAAGTATTTACTGTATATACCCACTCTCAGTTATGACTCACTGATGCAGTCAAGTTAAACTTAACATGTGCTTTTTGTCTCTAACACTTTAATGACTTATTTTCTGAAACGAATTACTGTTACGGATGGTCTGGTTTACCCTGTATATTGTAAGGTACTGAATTAGATACTCATATATTCTTAATTTTGAATCGCGGTAAAGAAACTAGGGATCTGATTTTACATTATTACAGTCCTACCTGACATGCGGAGGTTTGGACTTTGATCTGCACGGTTATCTCCAACTCTTTTTAACCATTATGGAGGGTACTACACTAAGGGCCGGTTTCACCAACAACGATAATCTTATTTAACTCGGGTAAAGGGTGTTAAAACCGCGATAAGTAAAAAAAATATATGCTTCATCAACCAGCGCAATGGCCTCAGTGGCCTGTAAACCCGATTAAATCTTCACCGGTCACTCTCCACCGTTTACGGATCAAAATTGGAGCTAGCAATATAAATAAATAAATAAATAAATAAGTAAACTAAAATAAATAAAATGGCGCAGCAACGGTTAATGCATTTTGTTGTGGAGAACAACGGATATGAAGGTGTGCAGCATGAGAGAAATAGAAGGCGACCACAATGAATTATTTCAATGTACCTACCTGTATTATAAAGTAGATTTTGTGTTGTATTTTCGTCTATATAACCTATAGACCTCTTATTTTGCTCTGTCTTCGTATCGAGGGGTCAGCATTTTTGCTTCACAATCTCGAGGTCACAGATTCGAATGCTGGTTGGGTTAAGGGAACTTTTTTTTAATTTTAATTTCTCCCTGCCCTCCTCAGAGCCTGGAGGTATGAATATGGGTGTGAATGTAACAGTGTTTGAATATAAAAATGATTGAAACCTAACATTAAATAAAGTACAGTCAACGAGTTCTTTCTCGAGTCAATGCTCCCGATATGAGCATAAACGTTAGAGGAAACGATACAAATAAAACTAAAAGTTTTACTCTATTGTAGAACAAAACGGTGGAATTAATATTTTGCGTGCGTAAAGCTGAAATTTCAGACTAAAACATACCATTTTCTTCTAATGAGTGCGCAGTGGTTTGCAAACAACAGGGCTATAAAAGCAGAACACGTTTATCTATGCTTCACTCAAACGCAGTTTTGATTTTCGACTTGCTCAGGAAAAGGCACCAACTGGAAGCAGCCGACAGCGTTTTCGCTTGTTTATATGAGAAATTGCTGGCTCATATAACAACAAAACTACGATTTCTTGACCTGTGTTTGCAACATCGTGGTAAAAAGTGCATCTATGTTCCAGAGATGAAGACCTATAACTGGGTTTACATAAACCAAAATAACACAAAATTATCGCTGGTGGTGAAACCTGCCCTAAACTACTATACTGGATCTGCTGTAAGAAACACACATTTGTATTACCCCGCGTTTTTCGTGCTGAGCATATGCAGTGCGCGATAACAGCTCAAATTATTAACTGTAACTATTAGTGGATTTTCAAGGTAATAATTTAAAGAGAAGATGAAATCTATTTTCTACTTTAAACCATGGTTTTTTCGTGTGGTTTCTCCAGGGTCGGCAGGCGAATGTTGGGGTCGTTTCTTCTCTACACGTTTCCAGCATTTCCCTTTCGTTGCGTTGTGCTTCTAGGCTTCGTGGCATATAGTTGTGCCGGACAGAATGCATGGACTCATGCTCAAAGGAAAAAGTATTCCCCGTCGACAAGCGGGCTGCTTGATTTTTGGGTCGTTAATCGCTTTATCCCGAAGGCTCTAGCAGCGGGACGGGTCTACGAGCTTGGAAATGTTACATATTCCCGTGCGTCTCTGTGGCCTGTCTACTTACGACCAGTAGCCTATTATGATTCCTTCTTCATTGCTTCCTCCTGTGGGGATGGTAGCTGCAATAGATATGTGCAGTTCGTAACGCGTGAGGTCACACTCCTTAGGCTGAATGTTGCGGTCAGGGGTCAATAGAGCATTGGCTGCGGCCTGATTCTTGGGACTGCCTCTTGCGTTTGTTTACCTAAAGTTGTGGCAGTATTTTTTACGCTTAAATGATGTCAATCTAATTATATAATATAAAAATTTAATAACAGCCCGCTTTAATGCAATATAATATAATATGTATGTAACAGTCGTATTATGTTTATATTATGTACATGTATAATAATGTTATGTGAATGCATTATGTAATTTAACAATGTAGGAGCTGTGAGAATACAAGCAAGATACTTCCCATAGCAAACAGAATTATAATGTAGAAGCCGAAAGTTGCTAACAATGAGGTAACCTTGAGACAAAAATAAATTAGAAAGTTTAATAATGCTACTAATAATTCTTGGAACAATAATGTAATATTTAAAACAGTTTATAAATAGCCAATCAACAACTAGAAAAGCTTTAAGTTAAATAAAAGTATTCTTTTGGAGTAGGCTTAGCCAAACAGAGACTTGAAAAACAGAAATTTACAAATTTGGGCGCTAGAAATCAAGGCAGTTGCTTGTAGACAGTGCTCATAGCTGGACGCGTTGGTTGCAGGCAGTGTCCTCGAGAAATTTTATACGTATTCGAGTGAGACGAAAATAGTTTACGTGTTAAAAAGTGCAAGTAATTAACAAAAGAATCCCACAGCTCTCTATATCAGTGAAGTGTTATTTAAATAGTGTCAAGCATTAACAAAAAGAGTGAAGTAAAATTATAATCTGTGTAAGCCTACACTCTTCAGTCGCACCACAACCCTGCAAAGAGAAACATGTCTCCTACAATAATACTGACGCAGACGAGGCAAACATTAATATTTAAAGAAACAGCCAAAATTACAAAGTTCATATTTTTTAAACATTTGGGGCAAAGGCCACTGGAAGGTACATTTGGGGCGAAGGCTACCGGAAACTTTTTACCATACGTTTACTTTAAACCATACTAGTTTAAGTTCAGCTCCCCAACAGTCGAAATACGATACAACTCCTTCTAAAATACTCCTTTCTCAAATTGGCGCCCAGCGTGGGGCAAATAACAACGTAAAAATAAAAAATAACATAAAAACCTTCAACTTCATGGTGCAGCCACAACAATTAAACCACATGAAAGTGCGTCTCTTATTTCGGGTAGAATATAATCATACTCACTTTATCGGATACATTATGTCAAGATATCCGTTACATGCAAACTCCCCTCTCAGAACATAATGTATTATCAGCATACGCCGAACAGAACATCATAGGCTAATGAGTTGCTTTAGGAGGAATTCAAGCAGGAATCGAAGCTGCACCCCTCTGCTGTGAGGTAAATACTGCTGCATTATGTGAAACGTTTCTGAGCTGCTATCTCTCCCTGCCCCCTCCCAGAGCTGGTAATGGATTCCGTAGCCCGCTGGCACGTGACCAAGCCATATATCATACTCGTTTGCGAAAGAAGAAAGTAAATTTTCAGTCTTCCCAATGACCATGGGAACTTGCCGCAACTTCCCAGCAAGCCTCCCCCTGCCACTAGTTTTTGTCTTCAACGAAAATAAAATGCATGACGACTTGAGCAAAACTTTGCGTTTCTTTGCTAACAAAAGAGCTGAAACGTTGTATGTAACGTGTGTGTCCATGTGTAGCGAAGCCTAACCATCTTTTGTTTGTACTTATCAAACACTTTGAGCTATTTATCATTCCAATATGCAAGTCATATTGTGCAATAAACAAATATCAATTTTTTGTGTTGCGTTCACATGACTTTCTCTACCCTCTAGTGTACATTAGTGGGTATATAACTAATTCTTACGAAAGCTTATTTTCCTATTCACATTAATTTAATTTATTCGAGATAAACCTTGAGGTAGTATTTTTAACACTTAAATGATTTCCGTCAAATTATATAATAAAAAATATAATAACAGCCCGCCTTAAACCAATATGTGTATGTAACAATAGATAAAAAGTGTATATTACAATCATTGTATATGTTTATATTATTGTATATCTGTAATAATGTTATATCAATGTATTACATATTTAATAATGTAGGAGCTGTGAGAATAATAGGTTAAACGTTGCTAACAATGAGGTCACTTTGAGGCAATAATGAGTAAGAATGTTTAATAATGCTACTAGTCATTATTGGAGCAACAATAATGTAAATTTTGAGACAGTTTATAAAATAGCCAATCAACAACCAGAAAAAGCTATAGTTAAATAAAACTATTCTATTGGATTAGGAATAGCCAATCAGAGACTTGAAATACAGAAATTTACAAATGTGGCGGTAGTAATCAAGTCAATGGCTTGTAGACAGCGCTCATAACTGGACGCGTTGGTCGTAGATAGTGTTCCTAACCGGACGCGAGATGTGTCCTCGAGAAATTTAATACATATTTTGTGTGAGAAAATAGTTTACGTGTTAAAAAGTGCAAGTAATTAACAAAACAATCTCACAACTCTCTATATCAGTGAAGTGTTATTTAAATCGTGTAAAACATTAATAAATAGAGTGAAGAAAAAACTTAAAATCTGTGTAAGCCTACATTCTTCAGTGCATCGCTCCCTGCTAAGATATTCATGTCTCTAAATATATATATATATATATATATATATATATACTCACGCAGCCGAGGAAAACATAAATATATAATATTTAAGGAAACAGCCAAATTACAAGGTTAATATTTTTAAACATTTTTTGAGGCAAAGGCTACCGGAAAGCGGGTACTATACGTGCGGTTGCAACGAACTTCAAGTGTTCGGCTCCACAGTTGTACTATAATATATCATCTTCAAACTGACTTTCCATATGTAGCAGTAACAAACATTCTTAAAATTGGCTCCCAACGCGTGGGGAAAAATAAAAATACAATTCAACTCCTTCAATACAACTCCTTTCTCAACCTTTACTGAAATAGCTGCATTACACGCTTCATTATACCTACAAAAGGGATAGCTATAATCATATGTTTAAGAACTGGACGCTATACGTTAACCTTAAAATTTCACACTCCTTCCACGACATCGCGAGGAACAACTGCACATCTACGGGACTTAAAAAGAATGACAAATATACTGAGCAATTCGAGTCATTAAAACGGATATCTCGGAAATGTTTATGCCACAAAAACGTTTATTTGAAACAAACTGTATGTTTCAAAGACATCTGCATTTTTACTTTGTCTACTACGTATAGTAAGTAGGGGAAGTATTGTATTCCACTCAAAAATTCGATACCGATATTTCACCGGATATACATGTTTTGAGACTCCCTGAATCCAAAAAAAGCAGTTTTGGAAACATGTCTGTGTGTGTGTGTGTGTGTGTGTGTGTGTGTGTGTGTGTGTGTGTGTGTGTGCAGCCTAACTCAGAAACGAACAGTCGGATAAACACCAAACTTGATATTTAGGTTCAGTATCTTTTTCTGGAACTGCAACGGTATTAGGAAAAAGACCAAACATTTAGCAGAGTTTCTGCAAACATATTCAATACAAGTAGCTCTACTATCAGAGACACATATCAATAACACCGATTGCCTATCTGTTCCGGGCTATAAAATCTACAGAAATGATCGCGACCGAAGAGGAGGGGGGACCGCGATAGCCATTCAGGCCAGCATTGAACATTATCAAATTCAATCCCCCACCCTATCACATGCCGAAACAACGGCTATCAAACTTAAGATAGATAACTCTGAAATTGTGATAGCGTCAGTGTACAATCCCCCTGGGAACGTTGACACAGGCGACTTAGATAAAATAATGAATCTAGGACCACGAGTCATTGCGGCCGGGGACTTCAACTGCAAGCATTATCTCTGGAATTGCAGGAACCCCAATGCTCAAGGCACTAAGCTATTAAATTACATCAACAACAGAAATTATTTAATCTCAGGGCCGGAAGAGCCCACTTTTATACCACATTTACCAAATTGCACGCCAGACATTCTGGACATTGCGCTATTAAATAACATTCGCTACAATATAGAACTAGAAGTCTTACAGGAGCTTACATCAGACCACTTACCGGTTCTGATGACAGTTAATGCACCAGTAGCATTTAAGCCAGCTCCTTTAAGGCATAACTACAATGAAGTAGATTGGGATAACTTTAAAGACATGGTAGATTACTACCTACCAGACCTAGAGGTTAACTCCGCGAATGAACACGACACTGCGATAGATAGATTAGAAAATCAAACTGGCCACCACGGCATGCGTACCGCTTACACAGCCACGCTCCACAAACGTCAAATTCCCGAAAGACGTAAAATTGCTGCAACAAGCACAAAACAGAGTCAGACGTAAATGGCAAAAAACGCGAAACATAATACACAGAACAGAATATTACCAAGCAAGAGATCGAGCACAAGAAAGAGCGAGAACTTACATACAAAACCAATGGGATAACACCCTAGAAAATCTAAACTCTCAACAAAACACAGTTTGGCGAATAGCAAAATGCTTAACGCGCACTCGAACCAATATACCTCTGTTACAAATTAACAACGTGATAGCGGAAACTCCCCGGGCCAAGGCAGAAGCCTTTGCGGTCACGCTTGAAAGTGTGTTCTCCCCGAACCAAACGGCGGGACACGACAATTTTATCGCAGAAACAGAAAACGAAGCTAATAACATAGGACAAGAGCCTACGCACAATAAAATGCGAAAAACTAGCCCAGGCGAAATAGGGCGGATTATTAAACACCTGCCCACCAGAAAAGCACCTGGACCAGACAAAATACCTAATGTGGTTCTGAAGAATCTACCAATCAGAGCCTTACAAGCACTAGCCAAGATATTTAACTACACACTAGAACATGGCCGGTTCCCCCCTGTGTGGAAAGAGGCCAAAATATTGCTATTCCCGAAAGCAAACAAAAACTTGACACTCCCCATAAACTACAGGCCAATAAGCCTATTGAACACGCTAAGTAAAGTACTTGAAAAAGTAATACTAAAGCGAATTAATAAACATATACACAAGCAAAGTATACTTATGCCTGAACAGTTTGGGTTCAGAACCCAACACTCGACAACCCTGCAACTCCTCAGGATGACGGAGTAAATCACTAAAGGCTACAACACGAATAAATCAACAGGCGCCATCTATCTAGATATTGAACGCGCGTTTGATAAAGTATGGCACGCCGGACTCTTAAAGAAACTAATACACTACAATTTCCCTGACTCCGCAATAGCCCTCATTAGGGACTACCTCTGCGACCGGCGCTTCCACACGTCGGTAGAGGATGCGGTATCAAGCACCAAGACAATCAAGGCCGGAGTCCCACAAGGAAGTTTATTGGGACCGACGCTGTTTAATTTATACATAAATGATATGCCACTATTGGTAAGATCAAACAAATACATTTACGCAGATGACACCGCGATAACCACGCAGTCAACACAACCGAGAGTTATACACTTACGACTGCAAAATGCGCTTAACACACTAGAACCTTGGTTCACCAAATGGAGAATCAGAGTAAATCCTAGAAAAACTCAAGCGATAATATTCACTAAAAGAACATTTCACCGTAAAGGTAAACACGCTCTCCAGCCCCTCAACTATCAAGGCGAAAGAATTGAGTGGAAGGACCAAGTGACCTACTTAGGTCTCAACATGGACCAAGGCCTGACCTGGAATAAGCAAATTGCGAAAGTCAGAGCCAAGGCCAATGGTCAACTAAACAGACTATACCCAATTTTAACATAAATAACCAATTGAAAATAAACATGGGGCTAACCCTATATAAAACGCTAATAAGGCCAATACTGACGTATGCAGCCCCAGTTTGGGGCTACGCGGCCAAAACCCATATGCATAAAATACAAACACTACAAAACAGAATAATACGAATAATTACTAAGCAACCGCCGCTAGCGCCGGCATATCTCCTACACGAGGAACTAAAATTACACTCAATTGAAGAATTCGTTAAGAGCTTAAGCTTCAACCTCTATAAAAGCAAGGAAAAGAACACAAACAGACTCATACAAGAATTAGGTTCATATGAAACCAACCACAACAAGCACAAAAGACCGCTGTCACTATTTGACAGAACCCTAGGCCTCGGGGAGCCCGAAATCGACATTCAAGCGTATCTTGACACGTTAGTAATGTACCCATTATAACACCCATGACTACAGCTTCACGACGCGACAATTGGTGGCCTCGAAGTCCTTGCTCTCCCAGTCAAGGCGGTCCCGGGGGAAGGCCCCCCCCCGCAAGTGGCACTGGCTCGCACCTGCAACTGTAGGCAGACTGCCCGCCGGTGTGCACTCTATATGACCCAGCATAGTCATGGTTAATGATTTGGATAACATCAAGGACGACGCCTTTTTGGGCGAAAAACAAAACCACAAACAAATACATTTAAACATCCTAACTAATGATAAGAGACGACGCCACCTGGCGGAGCAAAATAAATTCTACGTGTATGTGTACCTTAGAATATTATCATAAGTAATAAGCTAAGCATCATAGATTAAGCTAATTAATTACAAACCAAATCCATATATTTATGTACTTATATATTTGCATGCACTAAATATCTGTTAAAGGGACGCAGCCATTGGCTCAGATCCAACGACTCGCGCACAAGTGCCTGCTTGTGACGCCCAACACCTGTAATATCTTAGGACGCAGCGCCATGGCGCCTTCCAGAATTCTCAAAAAAGATCACCTAAAATTTCGCCAGGGCGCAACCAGGGCTTCGGTCATGGTTGCGTCCGGCCTCCTTCCGCACCTTGGCCTCAGCCTGTGGCTGGCCAACATTTCCTTTCCTCGAATCCGCAGGTGCAAGAGCGGTACTGCCTCACCTTACCATGACTTTTCCCTTCGGTGGAGGTTTTTTAGTGGGTATGGCCTCGGCTTCACGCCGAGGTGGAGTCCCACACTCTCATCTTAGATGGGGTTAGTACGCAAAAGTATTTTTCCTCCACTCGAAAAAAAAAAGAGATGCGACACGAAGGTTGTCAAGAAAATCCCCCCACCCCAGACTACCCTTTACATGGAACATTTTTCGAAAATTTTAATTTTCTCAAAAATGGCTATAACGATTTTGATTAATATATCATATGTTTAAGATATTGTCATGAGAAATGAAATGTATATCTCGAATTTTCTGGGAATGTCACCAAAATTATTCTTCATTGTGAACGACTTTTGCATAACTGGTAAACCATAAGAGATAGACAAAATTTTACTACACAAAAACGTAGATCGCGTTAAAATACACAATTTATGTCATATGCATTTTTGTTGTTGAGTGAACCATTTTCGATATATTGCCTGTTATTCCCTTAAATTTTCAATACTTATACTTTTTCTCAAATTCGTTATTCATTTTTTTATGTCCTGGGCATGCAAAGAGAATGGAATGCGCCACATAGCAACCAACGCTTAAAATATTTGACTATCGCTTAAAACGTACCTTATTCCCCTTGCATCTACAAGAAAATTAGCAATAAGATTGTCATCTCGATTAACATGAAGCATATGGAGAATAAGCGTTTGTAAAAATAGTTTGTACAAGAGTAGTGAAAGTCATGTGAGTGTAACACATCGGATTTTTTGTGTAGTACGTATTGGTCTATCCTTAACGTTTACCAGTTACAAAAGATTATACAAAATTACTTCGAATTTACAAGACTTCACAGGTTATTCCCAGAAAATTCAAGACATAGATTTTATTTCTGGTGTAAATATGTTCAATTTATAGTATTTTAACCAAAAGTGTTATACATCGTTATGGAAAATCAAAAAGGTTTCAAAAAATGTTTTATGTAATCGGTAGGTTGTGCTGGAGGATTGTCTTGAAAATCTTCGTGTCGAATCTTTGGGAACAAACACATGGATCATTTTCTAAAAATATTTTCAGGAGTCTCAAAACATGTATTTCATGAAATATCGGTATCCCATTTTTCGGTGGAATGCAATACCTTCTCTACCTACTATGTAAGTCCTATAAAAAGTAAAAATTACTGTTTTATAACCACAATTAGACAGTATGTAACGGAGCCAATATCTTGTATTTAAATAGTTTACAAGGTTAGGATGTTGACATTTGAGGCAGTGTTTTTAATACTTAAATGATTTCAGTAAAATTATATAAATATAAATTCAATAACAGCCCGCCTTAAAACAATATGTGTATGTAATAATTTGTAAAATGTATGTAACAGTCATTGCATATGCTTATCTTATTGTATCCATGTTCAATAATGATATATGAATGTATTACGTAATATTAATAATGTAGGAGCTGTGAGAATAATAAGTTAAAAGTTGCTAACAGTGAGGTAACCTTGAGACAATAATGCGTTTGAGAGTTTAAATATTACTTGTGATTCTGTAAGCAATAATGTGACTTTAGTGACAGTTTATAAAAAATAGCCAATCAACAACCAGAAAAAAGCTTTAGTTAAATGCAGGTATTCTATTGGAGTACAAATAGCCAATCAGAGACTTGAAATACAGAAATTTATAAGTTTAGACGGTTGAAATCTAGTCAGTTGCCTGCGGACAGTGAAAGTAACCGGATGCGAGATGTGTCCTTGAGAAATTAATTACGTATTCGTGTGAGACGAAAATAGTATACGCATTAAAAATTGCAAGTATTAAATAAGAGAATCTCACAGCTCTCGATATCAGTGAAGTGCTATTTAATTTGTGTCAAGGATTAATAAAAAGGAGTGAATTAAAACTTAAAATCTGTGTAAGCCTGCATTCTTGTTGCAACACGCCCTGCCAAGACTTCCATAATACTGACGCAGCGAGGCAAACATAAATATTAAATATTTAAAGAAGCAGTTTAATTACAAAGCTAATTTTCTTTAAACTTGGGTCAAAGGCCACCTAAAAATACATTTGGGGCACAGGCTATCGGAAACTGTTTACTATGCGTGCTGTTGCAACTACTAAAAGTTCGGCTCCCCAACAGTTGAAATACGATACAACTCCTTCAATACAAACTACTTCAAATCGGCTTTTCATACGTAGCAGCAAACAACGTAAAGAACAATTCTACTTCAAATTGGCGTTCATGCGTGGAGCTAAATAAATAAACAACTCCAACAAAACACCTTCTTCACATTGGGTCACCAAGATTTAAAAGGGACCGAATTCGAATAGCATTTTGGAAATAAATAAAGAAACGAAATAAAATAAAATTAGGAATTGCTGACCAAGGATAATGACTTAAAATTTAACAAAGCATTAAAAACCTTCTAGTGGAGAAAACTCTAAGGTATAAGAAAACTAACTTCTTTAGGTTTAGTAAAACTATATAGGGGGGAGGGTAATTTAGTTGCATTGAAAATGTTAAAAAGTAAGCAGAAAGTAAGTAATAGGGAAGTAGGGGTTTTCATAATATAAGTAAAAGAAAAATAGATGAGGAAAATCAAGGAGGAAAAGAGGAAGGGAGGAAAGATAAAATAAAATTAATTACACTGAAGTTTCAACAAAGGGAAGTAAATGTTGCACTGCAGTACCGTAGGCCAGGGAGTCGCCTGGATGTGCAACACAAAGAAAGGTACCAGGCATGTACATATTAAAGTGGGAACATGATGTATGAATATATCGAAATATTGTAAATTGTAGCTAGAATGTGTACACTAAACATTCCCATGGCTTTCTCGAATCGTCACCAAATATTTCTTATTTTTCTTGTACAATAAATTCTTTTACTATCATCTGCATATTAATTCAGATACACGTTTACAGAATGATTTTACTGTACATTTCGTTCGTACAGGAGCCTAGGCGATAAAATCTTTAAAATCTGCCTGTAACATTTCATATTGTTTACAAACTATCGCTAGAAATAAAAGAACGGCACTTTATAACTTTAGAAAATTTTAACGAATCTACAGTTTATATTTAGTAAACTTTTGTCTAGCTCTTATTAATTATTATTTAGGTATATAAAATTATACACATTTCATTCCCAATGAAGATAACTTCGCAGGCTCATCGCAGAAAATTCAAGTTATAACCTTTTTAAGTTTAACGTCCTTCAACGAAGTAGGTAATATCGGACGGTGAATGAACGAAATCGCTGAAATGATACTCAAATGGCGCCGGCGTCACTAGAGCTCACAATTATCCTACATTTGTCTCTTCGGGATAAGGGGAAATCCTGGAAAGGGCCTTATCCAGGTTCACAATAACTGAAATTCGAACTCAGGACCTCTTGAATGCAAGGCAGAGACGTTACCCCATACTACAGGGCTGGGAATTGTACATTTTATCAAAATTGTTAGCTATTTCTTAGAAACTAAAAAAGAACAAAGGTAACTTTTCCATATAAAGGTTAGTTTGGAATAAGAGAATTTACTTGACAAATCTCAATGTTATATCCTTGGAAGAAGCTTAACTCAAATATCAAGTTTGGTATTTTTCTCACTTTTCGTTTCTGAGCTTTCTGTTCTTTTCTCTGAAAAAATCTTTTTGGGCTAAATAGACAATGCTTGTGCTAGCATACGTATGTATAGAGAAAGTAAAATATAATATAAACTAGTATTGTAAACATAAATATATGTTACACTTAATTAGTGAAGTAGTGTTGTTCTTTACGTTGTTTATTTATTTAGCTCCACGTATGAACGTCAATTTAAAAAAATGTTTTGTTGTTGAAGTTTTCACCACGCTTTGGGTGTTAATTTGAAGTAGATTGTTCATTACGTAATATGCTGCTACGTATGAAAAGCCGATTTGAAGATGTATTTTTGTTGTTACACTCCAAGTTTAAAGATATTATATTAACCTTGTTATTAAGCTGCCTCTAAGATATTATTTATGTTTGTTTTTGCCTCGGCTGCATCAGTATTACTTTAGCGATACGTTTCTCTTAATCAGGGCGTGGTGCGACAAGAATGTAGGCTTACACAGATTTTAAGTTTAAATTCACTTCTTTTTATTAATCCTTGACACAAATTAAATAGCACTACACTAATATCAAGAGCTGTGAGATTCTTTAATTTAATACTTGCACTTTTTAACACGTATATTTAATTTTCGTTTCACACGCATACGTAATATTTCTCTAGAGAACACATCTTCCATCTGGTCACTACCAAGGTCTGCCAGCAACTGAACATATTTCAACCGCCCAAACCCGTAAACTTCTGTTTTTCAAGTCTGTGATTGGCTAATCCTAGTCCAATAGTATACCTGCATTTAATTAGTTTTTCTGGCTGTTGATTGGCTATTTTTAAACTGTCACAAAATTTACGTTATTGTGACCTAATATTGACTAGTAGCATTCAAACCCTTAAACTCATTATTTTCTCAAGGTTACCTCATTGTTACATCATTGTTAGCAACTTTAAACTTATTATTCTCAATGCTCTTAAATTATTAAATTACGTAACATTATGAAACATGTTTACAATAACATAAGCATATGCAATGACTGTTACATACATTTTTTTTTTACAAATTATTACATACATATATTCCTTCAAGGCGGGCTGTTATTGAATTTACATATTATATAGTTTAATTGAAATTATTCCAGTGTTAAAAATACTACCTCATTAGTAATGGGTCGATAAAACTATTTCTCGATACTCGATACCGATTCTGGATACTCACTTTATAAAAAACTGTAAAGACGATAGCTTGGTCACTGAATTATGTTCTTATTAGTATATTTATGTGAATAAACGCATGTAACTAGTTTTGCATTCTGTACTATTCCGAAATTGTTCGTGTTTGACATTGACCAATTGGCACCATTTTTTTATTTTGATAATGTCACACCTTATATATAATCTGTTCTTAATATTATTATTATTATTATTATTATTATTATTATTATTTGCTTCCCTATTTTATGCTGAAAAGGGTATTTTAAAGGATTTTCTGTTCATATTATCGCATTAGTCATAGGGTATACCTGTAAGCTACGCTCGTGACCCTTCGTAAACTCAGTCTAACAGTTGGAAGGAGAGAACAAATACACTACGTAATCAAAAGTATCCGAACACCTGGCTCAAAATGACGTTCAGGTTCGTTGCGCCCTCCATCGGTAATGCTGGAAGTCAATGTGGTGTTGGTCCACCCTTAGCCTTGATGACAGCGTTCACTCTCGCAGGCATACTTTCAATCAGGTGCTGGAAGGTTTCTTGGGGAATGGCAGCCCATTCTTCATGGAGTGCGGAACTGAGGAGAGGTATCGATGTAGGTCGGTGAGGCCTGGCACGAAGTCGGCGTTCCAAAACATCCCAAAGGTGTTCTATACGATTCAAGTCAGGACTCTGTGCAGGCCAGTCCATTACAGGGATGTTATTGTCATGTAACCACTCCGCCACGGCCCATGCAGTATGAACAGGTGCTCCATCGTGTTGAAAGAATCAATCGCCATCCCTGAATTACTCTTCAATAGTGGGAAGCAAGAAGGTGCTCAAAATATCATGTAGGTCTGCGCTGTGATCGTGCCACGCAAAACAACAAGGGGTGCAAGTCCCCTCCAGGAAAAACACGACCACACCATAACACCACCACCTCCGAATTTCACTGTTGGCACTACACACGCTGGCAGATAACGTTCACCGGGCATTCGCCATACCCACATCATTCCATCGGATCGCCACATTGTGTACCGTGATTCGTCACTCCGCACAGCGTTTTGCCACTGTTTAATCGTGTAATGTTGACGCTCCTTACACCAAGCGAGGCGTCTTTTGGCATTTTCCTGCGTGATGTTTGGGTTATGAGTAGTCGCTCGACCATGAAATCAAATGTTTCTCACCTCACGCCTAACTGTCATTGTACTTGGAGTGGATCGTAATGCATTTTGGAATTGCTGTGTGATGGTCTTGATAGATGTCTGCCTATTACTCTTTACGACGCTCTTCAAATGTCGGCGGTCTCTGTCAGTCAACAGACGAGGTCGACCTGTACGCTTTTGTGCTGTGCATGTCCCTTCACGTTTCCATTTCACTATCACATCAGAAAAAGTGGACCTAAGAATGTTAACTGCGGAAATCTAACGTACCGACTTCTGACACAAGTGACACCCAATCACCTGACCACATTTGAAGTCCGTGAGTTCCACGGAGCGTCACATTCTGCTGTTTCACGATCTCTAATGACTACTGAGGTCGCAGATAATGAGTACCAGGCAGTAGGTGGCAGCATAATACACCTAAGATGAAAAACGTATGTTTGTGGGGGTGTCCGTATACTTTTGATCACATAGTGTATTTCCATGCGTTGTATTATCTCGCGTCTTAAGTTTGATTTATTTCTTCTGGATTCACAAATTTTGACCACCGTGGTAGGTAAATGTAATGGCTTAAAGTTAGTCGCCAAACCAGCTATTCCAAAAACATGATTTGGTGCGTCAACTAAATGAGTTTTATTTACAACTCAGTTAACGCTGTATGTTACATGAGTACCTCTACCTCTTTCCATATTATTTTTCATGTTTTCGTTTAGACACAAGAGCCCATGGTTTGTTGCATTGATTCACCCTTAGGAAACGTATTCAGCATCTATCAAGAACTATAGTCCAGTAACTCTTTAGGGACACATGCGAGGCAATAATGTGAAGCCTCGTCTCCTTTCATTCCATATCCAGCATAAAGTTAAAAGCAAAAACTTACAATTATGCAAAACTTAAACATTTAAAATTATCGAAGGTTTATCTCAAAGCATTAGACGTACTTCGATAATACCTCAGGGTATCGAGAGTATCGAGGCCCGCATCCCTACATTTAATAAATATTTTTGCTACTATATAATTACCACACCAAGCGGCTACGTAGTGCTGTGTCGACTGCACCAACCTTAATCACTATAAGTGTGAATGATTTCTGCCCAATTTGACGCCACTTGCGTAGTTTACATTAGCTGAAAAGCATGCTAGCTCGGCTGAATATTGACATATACCTCTTGACTTTCCGTGACGACAGGATGGGACAAATAGAATGGAGCCATGTCGGCACTTATAAGAACTAGCAGACCTGTTGACAAGCATAAATAATATGAATTATAACTACTGTCTGTTATTTTGTCTTTATAGCAAGCTCAGTTTGGGACAGATTCTTAATTAATTATATAGTGGTTAATTATAAAATCTGAGAACGTTATTGCTTCACATACGGAAAAGCTTATTTGAAGTATGAGTTGTATGATTTTTCAACTGTTGGGGAGCCGAACTTGTAGTAGTTACAACCGCACGTATAGTAAACAGTTTACGGTAGCCTTCGCCCTAAATGATCTTTCAGGTGGCCTTTGCCCCAAGTTTAAAGAAATATTAACCTTGTAATTTAACTGTTTTTTTAAATATTATATATTTATGTTTGTCTCGACTGCGTCAGTATTATTGTTAGAGACACGTTTCTCTTAGCAGGTTTGTGGTGCGACTAAGAATGTAGGCTTACACAGATTATAATTTTACTTCACTCCTTTTATCAATGCTTGATGCCATTTATATAACACTTCACTAATAGAGAACAGTGAGATTCTATTATTTGCACTTTTTAACACGTAAACTATTTTTCGTCTCACACGAATACGTATTAAATCTCTCGAGGTCACTTTTTGCGTCTGGTTAGTAACGCTGTCTGCAACCAACTGAATTGATTTCAACCGCCTAAACTTGTAAATTTCTGTATTTCAAGTCTCTGATTGGCTATTCCTAATCCAATGGAATACCTTCATTTAACTAAAGCTTTTTCTGGTTGTTGATTGGCTATTTTTATAAACTGTCACTAAAATTACATTATTGCTTCTAAGAATAATCACAAGTAACATTTAAACTTTCTAATTCATTATTGCCTAAAGGTTACCTCATTGTTAGCAACTTTTAACCTATTATTCTCACATCTCCTACATTATTAAATTACGTAATATATTCACCTAACATTATTTCACACGGATACAACAATACAAACATATACAATGACTGTTACATACATTTTTATATATTGTTACATACACATATTGCTTTAATGCGGGCTGTTATTGAATTTACATATTATATAATTAGACTGAAATTATTTAAGTGTTAAAAATACTGCCTCAAATCACATCTGTAATGCATACAAAAGCAAAAATTTAGGGCCCAGCTTATTAACACCACTTTCAGAGGACAAACGCTACACTCCACTACATACCTATGTTGTCACAAGAGAAAAAAAAAATTCTAAGGTATTACATTCACATGACTCTCTACTACCTATCGTTTATTGGAGGGTATATAAATTATTCCTAAGAAGACCTATTTTTCAAGCTACTTCATTTTAATCTAGATAAACTTTTGTAGAAACAGCTACATTACACATTTTGAGTAAGGAAGTAGTGATAGTGAAATGATTAATAACCGGACGCTAATGCTGGCCTGTTTGCATGCAGTTGCGAGAAACAACTGAAGGTCGACAGTCGTCGTTTAAAAGTATGACAAAGTAATGAACAATTCGAAGCTTTAATAACTGATATCTCGGAAATGACTTATGCCTCAGAAAAGCTATTTCAAGTAAATTGTGTGTTTTACAGAGATCAACAGTTTTCTGTGGGACATTTTCATACATTGCTCACCGGTATGCCAAATTATGCAAAGTTCCCTCTGAATGAAGAGGGCTTCACAGGATATTCCTGAATCCAAAAAAGGCATTTTTAGAAACATTTCTGTGTGTGTGTGTCTGTGAACAGCATAACTCAGAAACGAACAGTCGGATAAACACCAAACTTGGCATTTAGGTTCAGTATCTTCCAGAGATACGACACGAAGGTTTTCAAGAAAATCCCCCATCCCAGATTACCCTTTAAATGGAACATTTTTCGAATAATTTAATTTTCTCAAAAATGGCTCTAACGATTTTGATTAAAATATCATATGTTTAAGGTATCTTCATGACAAAGAAAATGTATATCTGGAAGTTTCTGGGAATGTCTCTAAAAGTATTCTTCATTGTGAACGACTTGTGCATAATTGGTAAACCATAAGAGATAGACAAAATTTTACTAAACAAAGATGTAGATCGCGTTAAAATACATAATTTATGTCATATATTTTTATTTTTTGGGTGAACCATTTTCGAGATATTTCTTGTTATTCCCTTAAATTTTTCAATACTTATTTTCTCAAATGGGAATTCGTTATTCATTTTTTTGTCTTGGATATGCAAAGATAATTAATCTGTGGCTAAGAGAATAGTGTTGTGTATAGCAACCAGCTATTAAGAGATATGTCTATGCTTAAAGGCTACTGTATTTCTATATTGCCGTTGCAAATACAAAACAAGGGGAACATAGTACGCCTTAAGCGATAGTCAAATATTTTTAGAAGAGGTCGCTATGTGTAAAATGTAATTCTCTTTGCATGTAAAAAGATTGTTTCTGCAAATGTTTATCTCGATTAATAGGAAATAGATGGAGAATAAGATTTTGTAAAAATAGTTTGTACAAGAGTAGAGAAAGTCATCAGATTTTTTATTAAGATTTGGTTTGTTCTATTTACAGGCTGACCATTATGTCAGGATGTTTATAAGATTTTTAAACTGTATTCGCTTTGAATTGTGAGATTTGGAAATTGAAATCGCTTAACTACTCAACGGACATATTGTAAATGTCACCGGCTGAAATATTTCCCGCAGTTGAATCGAGATGGTGCCGCGGTGACGTGTGCGACACGTATTTGGGAGGTACCAGGTTCAATCCCGGCAACCGCGCAATCTGACCCATGGTTTCCTTGGGTCGGCAGGCGAATATTGAGGTGGTTCATTTTCTACTATGAATTTCCCGCCCCTCATTTCCTGTACCCATCATCTTCCGAGTCATCTGTTGCAGGGTTGTAGAAACAGGCGACGCTGTTCGGCGTGTTGTGGCTGGGCGTTGACTTGCGCTCTATAAAGGCTTCTTCCCTGATGTCGTCGCGGAGCTGCTCAGTTACGACCCGATTGCGGGTGTTCAAGAGCCTGCGCCCCTTCAGCGGCGTCGGATGCCTTCGATCTGGAAACGTGAGCGATCCCGTCCATGCTTGCGCCCGTCAGCATCCGGGTCAGGCCACCCTTCATACCTTTCCCCTCATCCGTCACCTCTCAGGGTCACTGTAGAAGCAAAAAGGATCTTGTGGTCTACTTGCGGTGCTCTGCCCCAGTTTCGGGGGGGCCTCTCTGTCCATACATTTACCTTTAATATGCAATTATATGCCCTTACATAATACACTCTGTGAATTAGTTGTTCCAAAGTATAAAGAGGTCTCATTAATCACCATCATGTGAAAATATGAACCACAAATGTATATTATTTTAAAACGTAACACGCGTGATCCAAGAGAAATTCGTTTGTACTTATGGAAGTATAAAACACAGCTAAATCCTTTTATTTGCATAACAAGAGCCCTTGTCCGTGACCAGGCTGGAGAGAAGAGGAAAGGATTAAAAATCTGTCCCAAACACCAGTGCTTCGTTAGCTCATTGTTTTAGTGGATACGTAGACAGGCCGCAGGCATACATAATGCTCAGCATGAGAATTATTTATACTTCCATCTTTTACCTCTGAAATACATATTTTTGTTAAATGGCTGAAAGGGAAGTTTACGTTGGGATTAGAAAATCAGGAGTTTAGTTTATGTGAGGCTGTATTACCTTAAGAATAACCGAGCTAGGCTATAAATGTTTAATTATTACTGGAGCTTTTTTAAATTTATACCACCAGTTTTATAATGCCAATGGCTAGGGTTGTAAAAATACTTTATAATACCTGACGGTTCGTACGGTGTTGTGCATGGGAGCCAATGCCGGCTGACTTACCCACTCCCTACATCCCGCACTCACGACAGGCTTTCTGTCCTTCAGTTGTCCCGTAGTTATTAGCGTCAGTATTCCACTTTCATTTGTGGAGATGTGAAGAGTTATCTTTACAACAATGCTTGCTTGTATGTAAATATTGTTTTAAATATAAATCAGCTGGTCACGCTCGTGAAGAATTCATCCTGAAGTTTCCTTTACAATTTCCTTCCAGAAGTTCAATTCACGAGTTTGAGAATAAGTCTGAGAGTCCTGGTTCAGTATAAAACAAGAAACACATGCGAAGACGTACAGTGTTAACAGAAGAAACATTAGACCAAATTGGTGAAAATTGAACGTTAGCCAAGAAAATCACTATCGAATTTGGTTCAACAATTTGGGGTTTCAATGACTTCTACGCATATATTTTATCACCTATAAATTAATTTTGTTATATATTTTTACTTTCTCTACAACGAACATAGAAGGTATGCATTCCACCCAAAAATTTGACACCTAGATTTCATCGAAAATACATATTTTGAGAACCCTTGTATCCAAAGAAAGCATTTTGTGTGTCTGTGAACAGCGTAGCTCAAAAAAGAAATATTGGATAAATAACAAATTTGGGATTTAGGTTCAGAACCTTCCAAGGATAGGACAAAAAGTTTTCAAGAAAATCCACCGCCCCAAACTGTTCTTTATAAGGAGTTTTTTCGAAATTTTTTATTTCTTAAAAAATGGCAGCAACAATTTTGATTAAAATACCTTATATTAAATATATTTGCATTATTAATGAAACGTATGATTTTAAAATGTATATCTCTTTAAAACAGACAATTTATTTCAAATAAGTAGTATTCTGGATTAAGCCATTTCTGAGATATCCGTTAGTAATCGTTCGAATTGTTCATTACTTGGTCATTCTCTTGAAGTCCTGTCAACATTCAGTTGTGTCTCGCGATGTCGTGGAAACAGTATGAAATTTTAAGGCAGATATAGCGTCCGTTCTTAAACGTTTGACTATCGGTATTTGCCTTTGAATCTATAACGTAGTGTGTAACGCAGCTATTTCTGCAAAGGTTTATTTGAGTTAAAATGCAACAGATAAAATAATAATCTTTAGTAAGAATAGATTGTATTCACTAATAAACAATAGAGAGTAGAGAAAGTCAATGTGAATGTACATCAGATTTGTGTTTACATCACTTATATATCTCATTAAGGAGACACTAAAATAAATAGGGAAAATGCAAAAAAGAAAGAAAAGAAAAAAAAAAGGATACATGGAAACAGACTGAAAAATTCAGTGTCATAGCCGGGATTTAAACCAGTATTTTCCGGTTTCCGTCCCGTGCTATAACCAGCTGAGCTAGCATGGTAACATGCCGGCACAACACTAAATTTCCCAACTGACTCGAATTCTTTCCGGTAAACCACTAGGAGATCTCCAGTTCATTTTGAGATGACATACCCCAATGGCGACTTACACGTTGTAAGTACTTTAAATCCCGGGCTTCATAGTTTAACCAACTAATATATCAATTATTGGTAATTGAGGCAGTATTTGTAACACTTAAATGATTTCAGTCAAATTATATAATATATAAATTCAATAACAGCCCGCCTTAAAGCAATGTGTATGTAACAATATATAAAACGTGTATGTAACAATAATTGTATATGTTTATATTATTGTACCCATGTGTATTAATGTTATGTGAATATATTACGTAATCTAATAATGTAGGAGCTGTGAGAATAATAGGTCAAAAGTTGCTAATAATGAGGTAACCTTGAGTCAATAATGAATGTGAGGGTTTAACAATACTACTTCTGATTCTTGGAAGCAATAATGTAATTTTAGTGACAGTCTATAAAATAGCCAATCAACAACCAGAAAAACCTTTAGTTAAATGAAGGTATTTTATTGGAGTAGGATTAGCCAATCAGAAACTGAAAAGGAGAAAAATTTACAAATTTAGAGTTCAGTTGCCTGCAAACAGTGTTCCTAACCGGACGCGAGACACATCCTCGAGAGATTTAATACGTATTCGTGTGAGACGAAAAATAGTTTACGTATTAAAAAGTGCAAGTAATTCATAAAAGAATCTCACAGCTCTCTATCAGTGAAGTGTTATTTAAATTGCGTCAAGGATTAATAAATGTAGTGAAGTAAAATTATAATCTGTGTAAGCCTACATTCTTCTCGCATCACGCCCTGCTAAGAGAAACGTGTTTCTAACAAAAATACTGAAGCAGTGGAGGCAAACATAAATATTTAATACCTAAAGAAACAGTCAAATTACAAAGTTAAAACGTTGGGGCTAATAAAATAACTTTCTTCATAATTAATTGTTCTTTCACACAAGCCGTGTGTGGGCCCAGGTTGCAAAGGTAGAATAAGACTGAAAAATTTAGTGCCATTGCCGGGATTTGAACCACGGTTCTCCCGTTTACGCTGGTTGCTCTAGCCAACTGAGCTACCGTGGCAACATACCGGCACGATTCTAAATTCTCGAAGCGACTCGAGGTGTGCGTGAGCTGTCTCCTTCCATTGTATATTCTATACCCTATATGACCACCAAATTTCAAATAGAAACCCCAGCTCAACGTCCTTGTAACTAGGTCTTTCTTTATAAATTTTTCATAAACGTTAGTCTAAAACATATAGAGTTTAGGGAAAATGAGAGCATAGACGAAACACGGAAACTTTCCTCTCCCTACACGTCTAAATTACACGAGAGAAGTACTAACCCCTCCGCACTTCCAAAACAAGGCAAAAGGATGAAACCACTTAGTCGTTGACATAAAAGCAAATCAATAAAGCAAGAAATGCAAGGTAAGAGTTATTGGAAATGTTTCCTAGTATGTAAAATGCGAGGAACAATTCCCGAGAGCGGTTTGTTGCCATCACAAAGTTTGGGAAGGTCACATCAATATTTCAGAAGACCAAGCCTTCCGTTGCCCTACATTGCATGTAATATAAAAGCTGGCTTGCTGGACGACCAACGACAGAACACTTTTATTTCTTCATTCACTCGCCACACAGTTATTTCCTTTATTGACACGCAACAGAGCAGCGTACATTCTGAGAGCCCCCTTTTGCTGCACTTAGACTATTACTTCGCTCGATCTATAGGGTGTAAGGGAATGTGCTCTTATTGTGGCCAACTTAAAATTAATTTGTGATTAATACATTGTTTAATTTATTATCTTCTTTACCACGTAATAGTAGGTGGAGAACGTATTGCATTCCATCCAAAAATACGATACCGGGATTTCACCAAAACTTATGTTTTGAGATTCCCTGAATCGCAAAAAAAAAAAAAAAAAAAAACAATCATAACTCGAAAACCAAAAGTCGTATAGATAGCAAACTTGCTATTTAAGTTAAATACCCTCTAAGGATGAGACACAAAGATTTGTTTGTTTGTTTTTTCTTTCTTTTTACTTTCTCTACTACGCACTGTAAGCAGGGGAAGTATTGTATTCCACCCAAAAATTCGATACCGAGATTTCACCGGAAATACATGTTTTGAGACACCCTGAATCCAAAAAAAGCAATTTTGGAAACATGTCCGTGTGTGTATCTGTGTGTCTGTCTGTCTGTCTGTCTGTGAACAGCATAACTCAGAAACGAACAGTCGGATAAACACCAAACTTGGTATTTAGGTTCAGTATCTTCCAGAGATGCGACACGAAGGTTTTCAAGAAAATTCCCGCACCCCAGAATACACTTTACATGGAAGATTTTTCGAAAGTTTTAATTTTCTCAAAAACGGATCTAACGATTTTTATTAAAAGATATTTAAGATGTTAAGATGTTTAAGATATTTTCATGACAAATAAAATGTATATCTTGAATTTTCTAGGAATGTCTCCAAAAGTATTCTTCATTGTGAACGACTTTGCATAACTGGTAAACTATAAGAGATAAACAAAATGTTACTACACAAAAAATGTAGATCGCGTTAAAATACACAATTTATGTCATATACATTTTTATTTGTTGAGTGAACCATTTTCGAGATATTGCTTGTTATTCCCTTAAAATTTTCAATACTTATTTTCTCAAATGGGAATTCGTTATTCATTTTTTTGTCTTGGATATGCAAAGAGTTATAATCTGTGGCAAAGAGAATGGTGCTGCAGCTAGCAACCAGCTATTAAGAGATATGTATGTGCTTAAAGGCTACTGTATTTCTATATTGCCCTTGTAAATATATATTCCCCTTACATCCACAAGAAACTTAGCAATAAGATAGAGTCTGCAAATGTTTATCTCGATTAGCATGAAGTAGATGGAGAATAAGCGTTTGTAAAAATAGTTTGTACAAGAGTAGAGAAAGTCAGGTGAGTGTAACACATCAGATTTTTTCTATTTATTTTCTTTCCTCTTACCACCAAATATACAATTATTGAAAATTGTCCGCTTCTGCAGTCATCTAAAACTAAAACATGAACAAAACTTTTGTCACCATTCAGAAACGTTCAGTGACTGGATATACAAGGCCTACTTCATTAATCCTTCCTGCATATTGTAAACTTTTCCTAACTGTATTAATGGATGTAATTGACACACATCGTTCTTAATAACCAGGTCTTGTGTTGAATGCGTATTAATTTGTGAATTTTAATTTGCAATTTACAACTTATTTAAGAAATAAAGAAATATATTACACTTTGTTTGTGTGTTGTGATTTACTTCGTTTACTTAGTTTGCTTGCTACGCTTTGTAAAAACAAAACACATTTTGGGCTCAGATTCTTAAATAAAAAATTCATAGATATAGTGTATTGTATATAGCAAATGTTTAAAAGTTAAAAAGTTTCCGTAGCACACTATTTAGAACAAAACGGATATGTCTCAAGATGCAACTGCGATGAGTGTGATGAAGATTACTAGTCAGCCATGTTATGAGTGCGCTTGGAGGAGGGCGGCATTGTTTTTGTTGACAATGCTTACATCATCAAGGCTTGGTATCAAAGGAGAATGAGGAGCAAGCCGGTAGGGGAATCTGCAGTTGCACAATTAAAATGATGCTGCATTGGCAGATCTCAGCCTAGCTCGGAACTGCGGATGTTTTCTTTACCTGACTCTCCTTACGATAACTCCTGGACTGTTTAGTTCCCCTTCTCACCAAACGCACCCATATCGTGGCTGACTATGCGTATCAAACCCTGGCATTATTTTTCTCAGACGAAATCAAAGTGCTAGCAGGGTTTTTGCCACACACCATTGAAATGTGTACATCTCTGATATATACCCTCTCTGAATGATTTGTACGTTCTTCAAGGGCATAAGCGAAAGCACTTGCCATTCTCATCAGATATTTTATCAATTCGAGTATGACTTTATATTGAAAGCAGAAGAAGAAGCCATGTGCGACTGTAACGTTTGTTAATGTTTGAGAAAGTAATATTTATCCGTTTCTGAGAGAACAATTGATAGACTGGCGGGATTGCTTTTATGACCGAGTATCCATCTAGTGAATATCGGAGAAAAAATGTCTATATATATATAAACCATCGCATTATATTGTGACCTTCAGAACTTTGAGGCAGTATTTTTAACACTTAAATGATTTCAGTCAAATTGTATAATATAAAATTCAATAACAGCCTACCTTAAAGCAAAATCTGTATAATACAATATATAAAATGCATGTAGCAGTCATTGCATTAATCTTTATATTATTATAGACATGTTTAATAATGTAGGAGCTGTGAGAATAATAGGTTAAAAGTTGTTAATAATGAGGTAACAATGAGGTAAACCTGAGGCAATAATTAATTGGAAAGTTTAATAATGCTACTGGTAATTCTTGAAGCAGCAATAATGTAATTTTTGAGACAGTTTATAAATAGCCAATCAACAACCAGAAAAAGCTTAAGTTAAATAAAACTATTCTATTGGATTAGGGATAGCCAATCAGAAACTGAAATGGAGAAAAATTTACGAATTCAGAAGTCACTTGCTTGTAGACAGTGCTCCTAACCGGACGCGAGACGCAAGTGCAAGTATTTAATAAAATAATCTCACAGTTCTCTATATCAGTGAACTGTTATTTAAATCGTGTCAAGTATTAATGAAGGTAGTGAAGTAAAAATTATAATTAAGTATACATTCTTAGCCGCATCACTCCTTACAAAGATATTTATGTCTCTACAAATTAATACTGACGCAGCCGAAGCAAACATAAATATATAATATTTAAAGAAACAGTAAAAATATAAAGTTAATATTTTTAAACTGGGGGCGAAGGCCACCGGATACCATACATGGTTACAACTACTTCACGATCTCCTCCCCAACAGTCGAAATACAATACAACACCTACTACTTAAACTTGGGTTTCCATACGTGAAAGCAAAGACCTACTTCAACTTATATTTCTAAAATTAAAAGAAATTTTATGATAGCTCTCGTATAACCAAAGAATCACGTTATGCTATAAAATCTTGGTGCAAAATTCTTAATTAAATTGCGATCTATATCACCTTTTATTCACAGTATAAAATACGCCTGGCCAATGGTTTTGGAATCATAGCACTTAAGATCCAAAGCATATCAAGCTTGCTCTCCTCTAATTTAATAACGCTTCGCTGGAAGCAGGGTCTTTGTGGTACAAGGCATAAAATATGAATATATAATGGAAAAGAGGGGGTTATGGTTTTTAGTGGAAAAATCGCTTCGTCGGTTGAACATTTGTGCGAGTGCCGAGAACGCATCATTGACCCCGCGGGTTGGGGATATCAGTCTGTCTGATGTAATCCTCTTGGGCACCGCAAGCCATTGTTCCAGCAGGAAACCACGACCGTATCCGACTCCCGCAGCTTCCTCCCAAAACTTATTACACGGGCGCCTAACTGCTGCATTTTCTCTCAGCACTGGCCAGTGTAACATGCACTGCAGATCATCCGTGACGTAACACGTATTCCGGGTGAGATGTTGCCTCTAACCCGCAATGTAGGGGCACTCATTTTTCACGGCTTGCAGAGGAAAATGGAAATCAGCCCTTGAAACTAACCTGGCAGACTGTTGCACCAGCGGTCTACCTATACGGATGGTGGACAGCGAGTATTTGTACTAATTTGAAGAGAGGCAAAAATGTAACGCCAGGAAAAATTATAACTTCTTCAGAAATCATCGATAGATCTGACTGAAAACAGAGTTTCGTCCAAAACTCTGTGCAATTTAAATTCGAGTTACTGCTGTAAAGAAGGTTTTAGACAATAGCCAGAGAATGTAAATCAAAACGGAAACGGAATGGGAAAGCAATGCCACATACAAGAATGCATATCGATGACCATATATATTACTAAGTATAAAGTCGATTTTGGATTGGGATTTCATTTGTTTTTAACTGACCAAAAGTATTTTTCACCTACTTCCAATTCAGCCAACCTAGCAGTTCTACACAACACTACCCACTGAATAAAACAACACCTTAGTCGTTTATTTATATTAATTCTTTTATGCCTGACATATCTATCTTCGACTTCAGTTGAATCACCGCTAATGTCATTATCCTCATCACTGCTTTCCAACCCATTTTCTTCAATTATAATTATTTCATCCATTATATCATCTTTTGTCGATTTCTGTTACTCTTGTCGGAACGTTTTCTTTTTCCTGGGGTGTCCCAAAGACGTGTTCATGTCTCTTCATGCTTTTGCTTTTCTTGCAAAATTCTGCAAACAGAACTGTGCGATACACTAGTGGCTGCAGCAACTCTATCTTTTAGGATTTCTTTGAAAAGCTCCAGCTCAGGAAAGTACCGATTCTTATGCTTGGCCTGTTATTTCGTGTATTACAAACATTAAAAGTTACCTCAGGAGTTTGACTTTTCGTGGTTTTAACTTTAAAATTAAAGAAGACATTATTACAAAGTTAACTAACATGCACACAAATATCCGTACAACAATACTTCAATCAACTGCACTTAGATACAGAAGATTCACACTGCATATTGCATCAAGCAACACAGCCATAAGCTCGCTGAATACAGGAGAGGAAGGATACATTCCAACTGTTCACTGAATCAAGGCCATTGTTCAATAACGAGTACGTAAGATATAATAGGATATCCTTCAAGCACCAGAATAGCCTTCAAGTTGCGCTGATTCTTCGTTTGATTTGTGTCTGGCCGTTTTCCCTCAGCGAAATACTTTGTCCCAAGTAAGTGTAGTCCTCAACATACTGTCACGGCTATACCAAAATCATTCCGAACTCCTAACCTCCTAGCTCAGTCGGACAAAGGGGACGTAAAAACGAACATTACTTGCTTGGCTGTGCAATATCAAGGACCGGGAAACATAGTACAGGAAGCATAATGAAAAGGATTCAACTTACCAATAACACAGTTTATTACTAAATTCTCTAGGTACCTCTAACCTCCAGGATACTCATGAAGCCATGTCCCACCACAAGGTCGACGAAGGCCGAGCACACTCACATGTTCCTCTCACTGTAGAGAAGAGAAGAGAGCGAAACACACTAACTCAAACCTTTTATATTACATTATTCCCACCCCAAATTCCTGTTAAAACTCCAATCTACTGGAGCATTCCAAACACCCCATTAACTAACTAATCAGTAGGACCAACATTTGAGTCAAGCCTTCCAGTATACAAACATAACCAGGTGTATCACACTAGTTCTTACGAAGGCTTGACTCAACGCAGGGCCTACCAACCTGACATGTGCTCGCCACATCTCCCCCGGGTGCAGACAAGTTGACGTCCTCGTTAACAAGGCTAGCAATGGCCAATATGAATACAAGGCACTCATACAAAGTTACACAATACATAAATATGGAAAGAAAAAGGTATATACAAATGATTGACATATGAGAATTCTTTTTCATGTATAGCTTGAAGGCAGAATTAGTAAACACAAGTTATCTATTTAAAAGTTTTTGAGAGCTGTCTTTTTAAATAATGTTACCAATATCAGAAAAATAGGATCTGAAGCTCTGGTGGGAGTAGACGAGTATATCCAACCGAAGTCAAGAGCACCAATAACAACATCAACCAGTTCATCATCTCCGCCTCACACACGTGTCAAGACTTGCTGGCCTGCTCCTGGTTCGCCACAATCCTCCATTGTTGTCCTTTCCGATACTATTGACGATATCCAATAATGTGTCATTACTTTCGTCTTTGTTGTGTTCATCCGCAAGCCTACTACTTTGTTGATGTTTATCTCTTGCGCATGATCTCTAGAGCATTTGCTGACTTTGCAAAAAGTTATGTCGTCCGAAGAGTAAGTCTAACAATCCCCTTCCATTTATGTTGCTGCTGGGATAGCATAGCAGCACTGAAAGTGGTTAAAACTACATCCAGATTGATGTGGCAATGCCAAAGGACGTTGATAGTTTTTTTGCCAGCTGTCCGGTTACATTCTTTGACCTTGTGGGAAGCTGAGTGGGTTTCTCCTGAATATAAATTAGATCTATGTTCAGAGGAATTGTCGGCTTACTTAAAGCCAGAAAGATTTGCGCAGACATTTATAAATAATGGGGCTTACTCAAGCCCCTTTTTACCGGAAATGTGTGAAGTATTTTCAAACCTCACAATTATACTATGTGAATGCGAAGGATTCGCTATGAATGGATATGTATCCCAAGGTTTCTTCTTTTGCGAACCTGAGGAGATAAGGGCAGGTATCAATGGCATGGTTCCTTCTACTCGGACTATTAGACTTGATTAATGCCCAGGATAAGAGGCACAAAGGGATCTTAACAGCCTACAATCAGGCCTCTAAAATAGCACATTCAGGGTTCATCAGCAACCATATATGTTGAGATACTTTCATTTATTGTCCCATTTTAATGTGTGGAATGTAATTTCCAGCAAGCATGTAAAAAGCTTAGGCGAAGTCGGGGCCCCTTGCTTCACGCCTCTTTCCAATTTTAATGTGCGTCCTTCGATCTCCGTTTTGACTTTGGCCTAAGTTTTTCCTTTCCCTCTGACGTATTTGTTTTCCATTCCCATTGCTTGAAAGGTTTTTATATTATTTTTCTGTGATCAACTAGTTTTACAAAGTTCATTGCTATGCTTTAATATAAACACTTTATGTCTGAATACTTAGACGTAAGCAGTCCAAGCTTGTTTGTGCACCGTGGTCTAACTAAAGGTTTGGATGGTGAATATAAACATGAAGTCTATAAAATTCAAGCATGGACGCTACAAGGCTAATCGATCAAATGTAGGAAGAAAAGAGGTCGATGTTGAAGATCTTGGACGATAAGAAAGTCAACGATAACTGACAAAGTCTCAGATTTATTATGCCGCGAATTCATGTTAAACCTTCCACTACAGTTCCGTATCACGAAATCTCAGTATTAAGCTTGAGATTGGTAATCTAGACTCCACAAAACAAACTAGAACGAACGTAACGATTGAGAAAATTATCATACGAAACTAAGTCAGGCATATCTGGAAAGCATTAATTAAATCTTGTAGAAGAGGTAGGTGCTCGAATTACCCAAGCGCAACGGGCTACCTCGGTTAGATAATTGCCGTGTTTCAGGAGATGGAAGCCCGCATAAGTTAAGTAAATCTCTTACCCCGCCTGACTACCAGTATTTATACACCGGACGGCACGAGACCTACCCACGTGTCTGTGGACTGTACCTCCTTGCTCAAAGCATAAAATGTAAAGGAAGTTGCAGGTTAAACAATTTTCTGGGAGTTACGAACAAAAAGGTACTCAAATCCTTCTCAAAATACTTTCTCTGAATAATTCACTTAATAAAACGATATAACCCAAGAGAGACTTTAGATGGTCAATAATATCATTATTACTGTATCATTATATACGCCACCGAATCTACCATTTGAGGACCTCACAGTATAGGTCCTTGGTTTGTGTCTAAGAACCAAAGTGATTAAGCCTTTTACAGATTTTCCTTAATTACTTAGGCGAATACTGGGTTATTACTTTGTATACCATATACAGTCTCATGCATAAAAAATGGCACATTCCCCAGATCACCACAGTGTTTTTCTGTCTTTGAAGTTTTCACTTTCAGGTAACCAACTTTTGACTTCGCCCGGCCGGTATCAGTTCTTTATGTGACTGGCCTGAAAAACAATTCAGGAGCATAAAACTAACCAATGAACGATATTTATAACCTATGTGCAATGAAGTTGTGGTAGCACATCACCTCTACAAAAGAGTTTCGCTAGGATTGGTACACAAGGAAAGCCTAGTCGTCCTACGTGATGTAATGGTTACCATTCTAGACCCTAGTTCCTGAGGACGCGGGTTCAAACCCGGCGGAGGGTGATGGTTTTTTCTCGGGCGTAAAATCCTTAGTATGGCTTCCTTCGGAAGGGAAGTTAAACCGGTGGTCCGCTGTCGTAGATTTACGTCACGTAAAAGAACCTCAAGCCTGATAAAGAAGCTTCTGGGCAAATTTACGCCCAATATACAGATTAAGTAAAAAAACTACGGACCGGCTGCGGGATGTTTTTGCTGTCCAAGTCCTCGGCGCTCGTTGCCGTCTGCCGCTATCATAGACAGGCGCGGATGAAACCATACAACATTTTTAAATTACTTTTAAAGGCGTTACTTGCCAACTTTATGAAAGGAGATGCTGAAACTGGCCACCGTCGTTATCCATACATTTTTGCCACCTCTTTAGGAAACTATCCATCACCCACCGTAGTTCACGTTGCGAAATACTGCCAATTTCCTAGCGTATTTTGTTTTAATTCTTCGGGTGTGTGGGTTTGTCTTGTACACTTTTTTGAAGTTACCCCAGAGATAGAAATTGCAAAGAGTTAGGTCGGGGGACCGAGGGGGCCACAAATCCCTACTAATAATTCTGTCCTAAAACCACTTTCAATTGTTTTCATCGAAATATTGGCCGTGTAAGCTGTTGCAGGGTCCTATTGAAAAAAGGCAAAATCACGCACCCTATCTGTTAATTCTCTTAAAAAGGGGAAAAATTGTATTCACGTGTGTATGGGCGTCAACTCGAAAAAAATTGGTCCTATAACTCTTTCGCCGTCTTTTAGATGTCTTAGCCTGAACACTTCCTGTGACCTGAAATTTATTGTAAACTTCAGGATTGTTGTATGACCTGTGACTTTTACACCTGGAAATCTTTCTGCAAATCGTACTTTCACTTGGCGAGTGAACTGAGTTAACACATGCAAATCATAAATAAATACACGCTGTGCAGTAGAAAGCATATAATGAGCCATAATATACTTTGTGACTAAGTACAGGACGAAACAATAAATAACTCGCAATTACTGAGCTACATCACATCACCGTCAACTCGATACTGCACTTCACACTGCAGAGCAAAACCACGTCAACAGTGTGACCTTATTTATAGCAGCAGTGCGTTATCATGTTTCCACACGCCCAGTGGAAAAACACCGCGCAGCCGGTTCGAAGTTTCTTGGCTCTCCCGTTACAATGGGACGCTAAATACCACAGCAGTTAAAGATAGTCCACAAATAAAACTCATTTTAATTTAACATAACGAAAGCCAAAACCAATTACGAGCAGTATTATTCGGCCTTCTATAGGAACCGGTGTACAATGATTTGCATGCCTGGTTAAACTGAATGACAGATACGACATTTACATATATGAGACCTTTCATCAGTGACATGGAAACGAAGGTTAAATTTGTTTGAGTTTTATTTATGGACGCTCTTTAACTACTATGGTTCTCAGCGTCCCATTCTATATTGGGCGTGAAACACCTGTAATTTTGCTCAGAGGCCTCTTTATCAGGCTTGAGGTTCTTTTACGTGCCGTAAATCTACGACACGGGACCACCGGCTTTACTTCCCTTCCGAAGGAAGCCGTGCTAACGATTTTTACGCCCGAAAAATCCATCGCCCTCCGCCGGGTTTGAACCCGCGACCTTGGGAACTAGAGGCTAGCACGGTACCACTAGTCCACGGAGGACGACAACGAAGGTTAAGATATTGCTGCTACTAAACGGCAATAAGCAAAGCGGCATTAAGAAAATAGCCATGCAGCATTAAAATATAAGGTTTAAGTTACACTTAAACCCTTCGGCAGTTCGGCCATGCTTTGGGGGATGCAAAGTACAGTATGGCTGGAATTACACTTGAAAAACAGGTGGTCACACGGGTAGTATGTGCGTCTATGTTTTGTCAGCATCAGCATAAACAGCTCCACATTTTTGCATGTCATTATACACAGTAAGTAGAGAAAGTATTGCATTCCACCCAAAAATTATATCCCGAGATTTCAATGGGAAATGCATGTTTTGAAGATTTCTGAGAAAAAAAAGGTTAGAAAAGGTATGTATGTCTATGTATATGAAAGGTAACTAAAACGAAAAGTTGGATAAATATGCTAAACTTGGTATTTAAGTTCAATATCTTCCTAACATGCGACGCGAAGATTTTCAAGAAAATCCCCCACCCCAAGGACTCTTTACATGGAACATACTTGGAAGTTTTTGATTTTTTCAAAAATGGCTCTATCGATTTTTATTGAAACATCAAGTTTAAATATATTTACATGACAAATAAAATTAATACTTTGAATTTTCTGTGAATAGTCTCTTCATTCAAAAAGAATTTTGTATAATCCTGTATAACCATAGGCGAAAAGTACTCTTTGTAGATCTCTTTGAAACGCACAATTTACTTCAAATAAGTTTTTATAACACAAGCCATTTCCGAGCTATCCGTTATTAATAGTCTGAATTCTTCAGTACTTTGTCATCATTTTAGTCCTGTCGATTTGGAGTCGTTTCTCGCAATGTTGCGGATAGAGTATTAAATTTTAAGGCCAGCGTGTAGCATCAAGCTCTAGAACATTTGACTATCGCTCTTTCCTTTGCAACTATAATGAAATGTGTAATGTATATTTTTCTGTAAATGTTTATCTCGATTAACACCAAGAAGATAGAAAAATAAGTTTTCATAAGAATAGCTTATATACCCACTAATAAATACACAGGGTAGAGAAAGTCGTGTGAATGTAACGCATCAGAATTCTTCCTTAGTTTTCCAAGATATTTTCCTTATTTTTATTTATTTATGCTAAGATAATACATTTGAATATGACAAGGCATTTAGCCCAGGAATTTAGTCATATTCAAAATATGCAACATCATTTCTATTGTAACAAATGAGAACAGCAGTTGTTGCTAAACAAATTATGTCACTTAGGTACTCAGCGTAGCAAACATTACACTTGAGACTACTGTGTTACATATTCAGGACAGAACACAACTGATCTGTTGAAGCGAATCACAACTGAACTGCAGAGTTACAACTCTCAATGGAATTGTACTCCGCACTGTCCACTTTTAACTGTCCAAATTCGTGATTGTACTTAACATTGTAATTTCTCAACAAACTATACGGATAAGAGAAATCCCTTATATGGGATCCTGTACAAAGCGAAATGTTCTGGAAAAGTAGGCTACTAGAAAGTGCCGAAATGAATATTCTGAAACAGTAAAAACTACGGGGAAGCGACACATAATAAGTTCATGGCGTGGACTTTGTTCTGAAGGCCAGTTGAAGACCCTACCCAGGTGACGGGCTTGAATGCCCTTAACGGCGACCCGCAAGTAGTTTCATGCGCGCGGTCACGCTGTAGACAATGGCTTCTTAAACATTACAAAAATATTGAATTCTACCACATTTATCAAGATTAATAAGAAGTGAATAGAATAAACAGGTGTTTGTATGAGTAATATGTAGAGTGGGTATAAAAGTAATTGACAGCATGAAGGCAAAGACGTGTCAGGGCAATAAATCAGATTATTAAATACCAGTTTCAACATTATTTGTTGGCAATGGTGTAACGTCTATTGTAAAATAAATGATTTGATTTATTGAGTTTTCGACGGAACTTTATGCATGTCCAAGCTTTGTCATTATAACATGTATTGTATTAGTTAATTATAACAATACTAATAACTGTTATCTTTGAACAGCATAACTCAAAAACGAAGAGCCCGACAAATACCAACTTGGTACATTTAGGTGTATAACTTCAATTATATGACATGAAGATTTTCAATAAAGTCCCCAAAACCTAACTACCCTTCACATGGAAAATACAGATATGTTTGTGCTACCTATGTTTATCCGATCAATTCCAAAGGTTTTTAGTTTTTAAGAACTGTTTTTTCTGAAGATTTGAATCAACGCTAATTTTCTATCTAATTTTAATAATTTCTGATATTTTCTCCACGTCAATCCCTTTATCCTCAAATAATGTGTTCAATGTCTTATTCGCCCCAAACAATAGGGCACTGATTCTGTAGGACTCCTTTTCTTACTCTTTTTAACTCTCGTGCATGTGTTTTGTTTTACCTTGCGATACCCACATTAGTTGCTTTATAAATATATATTCACTTTCCCAAATGTTCTTTATTGAAATATAACATTTTAGATACATTTTTAGGTATCTCACTTTTTCATTTCTATATTCTCAAAACTCACCTTGATTCTTTTCGAAAACCGTTATAATTATTTTCTATGTCCCAGAAATTCTCCTAACCCATAATTTCCAAGACCATTAATTCATCCAGAGTTCTTAGACAATTCTCATAATTTTTTGAGCATTGTCTTAATAATTTTGTCTTCTAAAATTTCTGGGCTGTATGCCTTTAAGTTAAAATACTTTGGCCTGACGTTACGCCTCTGTCTGTGAGGGACGTCTTCAAAGGTCTCGTCATTGTCGCTTCTTTCTCTGGACTAAAAGCATTTTAAATAGAACCGGTATACCTCGTGGCCCAATGGGCCAAGTCAAGGGAGAGGGGTATGCTATTATAGCATTAGTCCTGAGAAAGAAGCGATAATGTGACGACATTTCTGAATGTGTCCCTCACAAACGTGGACGAAATGTCAGGCCAAAGTAGTTTAATCTGCAGACCACGGCAAAACAGCTCAAAAATTTAAGAATACAAAGCTATAGACACTGGCCCTGAAAGCTTATGTATATATTATTTTGATAATTTACTTTCTTATAAATTCAAGATCCTAAGCCAGTATTTCCATAAACATGCTCTTCCTGGATACTCTTCCCAGTTCCACTTGAGCTACTTCTAACACTTCCCTGTAAAACACTGTAATTTCCTCTCCTCAATCTAGTCCCCATAACTAAATGACTTACAACATGGGTTCAACCATCATATTGTAAATTTTCTCTTATTAATTTAGGCTACAGAACTGTTGAGCCTTTCTACTGGACCTTTAGGGCTTAGCCTTGTGAAGAGCTTTGCTTAGAAGTTAAACAATTCTAACAAAGTCGCGCGTTCCTTATGCGACAACACACTTTTCGTACTCCATTTTGACGAAAACAAATAAGTTATCTGAGGTGGCTGTCATTTTTAACGCTCCCCATATGGTCTATATTCGACCCATTTCTGAGGTGGAGGCATTCAGCGAATGGAATCTGTTGCCTCCATTGTAGGGTGACAATGAGGATGGTAATGAGATGAGAGGACCTACAGCTTTTAGACTCCGAACCGCATTGTGTCTTGGGGATACTTGAGATGAGCAAGTCAGAGGTAAAGGCGTGGATAGGGCGGAATTAAAATCTCACCTCAGAGCCGGGAATCGCACTCTGGACCATCAATAGAGAGTGCTGCCCCGGGGCTCACTTGAGCTGAGGTTGTGCACTGGATATTGTCTTAGCTTGAAGTCGTTGTTAACTGCAACAAGAGCATGGTCAGGTTTACATAAACCGACATTACACATTTTTATGTATAAAATAGCACCCACTGGCTTTTCTTACACACAATATCATGTTAGATCCAAACTTTGACTCCGAAAGGAACTATAACTGATGACACATCCGTTGTCCCTAGGAACCTAAATTCAAAGTAAACGACTCGCTTCACCTCCAGTTCAGTTCTTTCCAAATTCACTTGAGTTTATTAACTAATTTATTAATGTTTACTTTCTCTACTATGTATAAGCAGGGGAAATATTGCATTACACCCAAGAAATACAAGTTTTGAGGCCCCTGAATCCAAAAACAAAGCATATTTAGAAAAAGGTCCGTGTGTGTGTGTGTGTGAACAGCATAACTCAAAAACGAGAAGTCAGATAAATACCAAACTTGTTATCTAGATTCAGTATCTTTCAAAGATGCGACACGCAGATTTTTAAGAAAACCTCCCTACCACAGACTACCCTTTACATGCAGCATTTATCGAAATTTTTTATTTTTTAAAAATGGCTGTAACGATTTTGAATAAAGTATCATGTTTAAGACATTTTACGACAAATAAAGTGTAAATCTTGAATTTTCTGCGAATGTCCCCTAAAGTCCTCTTCATTCTGAATGTCTTTCGCATAATTGGTAAACCGTAGGAGATAGACAAAGGTTTACTGATCAAAAAATGTACAGATCGTTAAAACAAACAGTTTATGTCATATACACTTTTTTGTAGAGTGAACCATTTCAGAGATATTCGCTGTTATTTGTTTAAATTTTCCAGTACTTATACTTTTTCCCAATGGGAATTTGTTATTCGTTTTTTTTTTACTAGCGCTTAAAGCCTGTCATATTCACCTTGCACCTACAAGAAAATTAGCACCGAATTTGTTACAATGTTTCTCTCGATTAATATGAGGTAGATAGAGAATAAGACTTTGTACATGAGCAGAGAAAGTCATGTGAGTGCAACACATCAGATTTTTTATTGTTGTTTCGAGCTAGATGCCTCCGCGGTAACCTATGATGCCCGCATTCGGGAGGTCCCAGGTTCGATTCCCGTCGATCACCTTGGGATTTTCGTGGTTTTGCCTTCTCTGTAGGCGAATGCTTTGGTTGTGCACAATGAGAACAACTTAGAGATGCTGGGTTATTTTGTCCACCCGGGGATAGCTGCTATAAAGATAAGCTAAAGCCACAATCGACAGTGATTTTCAGACGTCTTTCAGTATATTCCAACACTCATCCGTTAGCCACCAAGGTAGGAAACGCCATTCAAAATAATAAGTATGCTGCGATATGGCAGTCTTAGAGAAATTAGGAGACATAGTAACTACAGATTCTGTATTACGAATTCTGCGTGAATAAATACTGGCTACATAAAAGTTGAAAGCCTCTTTACACTTTGTTTATAATATAATAAGGATCAACACTAAGAACATTCCATTTCTATATCTAATCGTCAGGTTTTATGTATTTGACAGGCATTTTGAAACTTCATTTAACAATATTGTGTAAATGATAATGCTGGTAATCGAGACGTCTCGATGGTTGTGGTCGGCTTAAGAACTGAGTCAAACCGGTCAGGAGAAGCAAGCGGGTCTGCCGTTGATGACGCGTGCCGTTCCTACCATTCTACTAGTCGATCGCGATATGAGTGCGTTCGGTGCGAAGAGAAACTAAACAGTTAGGAAGAAAGTGGACGGGGCATCGGAATGACAGGTAAAGAGAACATCCACGGTTGCATTTTCCAGCAAAGCTGAGATGTGAAAAAGTAGTGATTTTTTCATTGTGCAACTGTACATTCCCCTATCGCCTTGCCCCTCACTTCCCTTGATATTACGCATTGTCAAAAACAGTGTTGTCTTCCTTCAAGCACACTCATTGTGGCCGACTTGTACATGCGTACACAACATAATTCATGACGGAAATGACTGCTGCAGCTGCTGAACGTCCGTATGGATACTTGGACACGTTGAAACAGCCTATCAATCAACAGGGGCAAAATTTGGAACACATATCCAAAGAGCAAGGTCAGCATAACAGTACTGTTAGATGATGATGATGATGAGGATAACAATAAAGTTTATAATAGTAAGCGAAAAAAATGGTAGTATAACACTGCGTGGTCTCATGTTTGTTGCTTATAGTCCGAATGTTAGACAAGAACAGCGTAAACATAATTTAAAGAATGGCTATGAACGGATACAGATAGTTCAAATAAAGACATTTTAAATGTCTGTCAGTATAAAAAGTGAGTTTAATCCCTCGAAAGTAAAGTTTGTGTAACTGAAGTGAAAAATATTGTAAGTTGTTTTCGGTCTATTTTTGTCTCATCATGGACGGTACACTCTTAGTGCAAGGGTCTGTTTTTGTCTATCACCATGGGACTGTACACTGTATTGCAAGCCTGGGAAGCCCTCAATAAGCGCGATCCGCTCATCGTCTTTGCTGATAAGCAAGAGGAGTAAAAGAAGCTTGGCTGGTACTGTAGCTCAGTCGGTAGAGCATTTACCTGCTGTGCGGGGAGCCCCGGGTTCAAGTCCAGGTTTGGGCGTGGGAATTTTTCTCCAGCCAAGATTATTCCCTATCGTCCCCAGAGTTTGAAAGTATTGAGAGTGTGAGTGTGTGTGTGTGATCTTGTGATTAAAGCCCAAGGTTACTAGAAACCTAAAGAAGACAAGCGAATACGAGTTAACACCATTGTCTATAGGCAATAATACCATTGTAGTTAAAGGTGGATATAAATGGAACTTATAACCACTCCCCACCAAAAACAAAAAAAGAAGCGCGATCACGCTAAATCGTCATTTTCCTACTCACGTGTTTATTTGGAATTGCCCCTTTGAGTTCTGCAAATATTTTAACCCACGAAGGGATGTCTGCACACTTGAAATACGACGCGGTTGGGCCAATTATAACATCAAATTTGTTCCACTTTCTCTGCCACGTACATAGTATGTGGAAAAGGTATTATATTCCACCCAAAAATTTGATACCGAGATTTCACCGGAATCCAAAAAAGCATTTTTAGAAAAACGTTAGTATGTCTGTGTGCCTGCGAACAGCATGACTCAAAAACGAAAAGATGGATAAATACCAAACTTGGTATTTAAGTTCAGTATCTTCCAGGGATGCGACATGAGGATTTTAAAGAAAATTATCCCACCTCCGACTACCCTTTACATTTTTCGAAACTTTTGGTTTTCTAAAAAATGGTTCTCACAATTTTGATTAAAATACCATATATTAAATATAATTTGCATCAAAAATATAATGTGTGTCTAAAATTTTCTGGGAATTGCCTTTGAAGTCCTCTTCATTCGGAAGGAATTTTGTATAATCTTGTATAACTGGTAAACGTTAAGGGATAAGCGAAAGCCTACTACACAAAAATATAGATCTCTTTAAAACACAGCTTATTTCAAACAAGTTTTTATAGCATACGCAATATCTGAAATATCCGTTAATAATGGCTCGAATCGCTCGTTTGTTTGCCATTCTGTAAAGCCCTTTTAGTATTTAACTGTTTCTTGCGATTGCATGGAAACAGTATGGAATTCTAAGTAGTATATAGCGTCAAGTTTTTAAACAAATTTTGACTATCGCCGTTACCTTTGCAACTATTTTTGCAAAGTTTTATTTACATTGAAATTAAGTTGATATATAAACAAGCTTTAGTGAGACTAGTTTTGTATACCCACTAATAAAACGATAGAGGGTAGAGAAGTAATGTTAATGTATCGCTTCATATATTTTATTTCACAACTCATTTTCATATGTCTTCTTCTGACACTGAAGCGTTTTAAATGTGCCTAACCTCTTTCCCGATATAGAAGGTATAAATGTCCAATGTAAAATGAGTATTTTTAGAAGATGTTTTTTTAACACACTGTTGTGTTTTTCTATGATAAAATGATAAAACCATGCAACTGCTATCAAATGTAACTCCGTCATCATTCATCGTTGTCAACTCACCGGTTATTTTACGTGGTCCCTACCCATCCTTCGTCAGTCGCTAAACTGGAACTTGGGAAGTTAATTAAAGGTTATAATTTTTCTAAACAAAATCATTAACAACCTTAATCTGTATTTTACTTGCTAAATCTTGATGACAATAGTTATCACAACGATTTGGTAGCATAATACAACTTTTGGTCTTTTTCTATTTCCCAGTTTGTCTTCCTATTTACTCTCCTTGTACTCAATTGCAAGCAGTGCTGCAACCACTGCACTTTTACCATTGACGCTCGCCTTTTTAGCTTGCTCGTGCTAATCTCGAGCACATTCTTTCTGGACCTTTCACTGGAAAGATGACTTATAAGGCATTTCTCCACCTTTGCTCATTAATGTCTGGCTTGCACGCGACAAGCGAAGACAAAAGAAGTCTTACGCACGCAGAGCGAAGAACACAATCTCCGCCCTGCCTGATGTACCTGATACCAAGAAACTTCAAGAATCGTACCGCTGAACCGGCTGACATGAACCGTGTGTTTAAATATTTTTAAATGTGCTTAAGTCAAATATTTTAATTAACTTTTGAAGAAGTAACTTTAAAATGCTATAATAATAATAAAGAGTGGCGCCGTGGCCGAGTGGTTAGTCCACTCGCCTCCCACCGAGGCGGCCCGGATTCAATCCCAGTGACCTGCATGTGGGATTTGTGGTGGACGAAGCGGCGTCTGGGCGGGTTTTCTCCGGGTTCTCCGGTTTCCCCCGCCATTCATTCCACCCACAGCTCCATCATCACCTTTCCTTTCATCCATTTCACCAACATTTCGTTTCATCTACTTCCTTCATCAGGCTGATCACCCATCCTGGATGTTCCGTCTGATCCATGAGTGTCTGCTCCTCGACGGCCCTCTGACCCCAGGCACCCGCCTGTAAGTCCTGGGGGGGTAAGTCCTACATAAGAGGAGGGTAAACAGATAATGAATAATAATAATAATAATAATAATAATATGCTGGGACATACCTTATTTCTCGATTCCGATTTTTGAACACCAATACTCCATTTTCGCTATTCGTTTTATAGAAGAACTGTTTCTTCACTGAATTATGTTCTTATAAGTAGCTTTCTGTGTATAAAAACATATAACCGATTTTGTATTGTATACAATTCCTAAATTGTTTTTGTTTGACATTCTCCAATTGGAAGCAATTTTTTATTTTGTTTTACGCCAAATTATATATTCCCTATTGTTGAATAAGACTGATAATAATAATAATTTATTTGTTTTCCTGTTTATGTGACTATTTTTGGGCTGAAAACTTTCTTTTGAAAGATTTTCTATCCATACAATGTAAATTACTCGTACGGTATACTTTTAAGCAATACTCTGATCCGAGTTTGCCTTGGTAAACACAAACTAACAGATTGAAAGAAAGAAGAATATTTCCATACGCTGTATTATCTCCCACCATAAGTTCTAATTTGTTTCTGCTGCATTCACAGATTTTGGTCACCGGAGTAGGTAAATGTAATGGCTGAGTTAACGGCGCATGTTACATTAGTTTTGCATGTTTTTATTCACACACAAAAGTCTATGCAATGTTTTATTGTTCATTCACACACAGGAATTGTAGTCAAGGTCCATCAAGAACTATAATGCAGCAACTCTTTGGGGACACGTGCGACGCAATAATGTGAAGTCTCGACTCCTTTTATTCCTTATCTAGCATAAAGTTAAACGCAACAACTTTCAATACTGTAGAACATAAAAATTAATAGTATTGAAAAATTATCGAAGGCTTATCTCAAAAGTATTTGTCATACTTCGATACCACCGAATATCGAGAGTATCAAAGCATCGACTATAGCATTGTCCTATGTCGCGGTATCTGTTCGTGTTATCTTATTTGCTGAGTGCCTGTTATTGTTTTACTATTTTGAATTTTAGGTTCTTTGTCCTCCGGCTAGCTATTATTACTCAGTCGAGCAAATATCTCTTGAACAGGATGTGTACACGGAAAGGAGTTGTTACTAAAAGATAATACTGATAAAAGAATTTGTTTTTACACTTTTATTGCCGTCAATTTTATTAATTTCACATATTTAATCTTGATACACGCCTGACTGAAACTGTTGTGTTTTCGAATGTAACTACAATCACTTCTTTACCGCGCACTATTAATTCGCGTATTTCACATTTTGTAACTAACTTAACGACGCGAGAGATTCTGTAGAATTGCGTAACGTGTACTTCGTGAATGCTGCCTGACGTGTAACTAGCGAGAGAGATTTCTTAGAAATGCGCGACGTTTATCTGGTGAATGATTCTGTTGAACTGCACGATACTTGTCTCTGGCTCCAGAATTTATACTCCCTCAACGCGATATGCCTAAACATTATAAAAGAGCTGCTATTGGTTAATCAATCGCGCCAACATTAGCGCCTATTTCGTCATCCAATCAAAATTACAAACACATATGCTCTAGGGAAGATATTCCCTCCATTTCTAAAGAAAGGCACGCTACTCTGACGTCATTTGTTTGTCTCTTCTAATTGATAAACATCTCACCCCCTCGCTTCATTGTTAACCGCTCCTATTGTCAGTTTCAGTGAGGTCATGTAAACGTATTTCTTAATAATGCTTATAGTTAACAAAATCTCAAATCATTGTCATACAATAATGCTAATTTACACTACAATCACTGGCATTCACAGTGTTGTGATATAAAATACTGCCTCACCTATCCCTAGATTAGATTAGATATTTTAAAGGGAGATGAACCGGGGAGACATATCCCTACCTGCCCGCACTGAAACCTTAGGTTTACTGCACGCTTTTCTCCCTATATTTCAATCATCACCTCCCTAAACTCTAATAAGTCTCAAGAGTCGATTGATTAGGTTTTTATTAAATACTATTTCATTTGGATCAACAGTTCCAAATTGATTGAATGTATTCACATCCAGTGCATCGCACTGGAATATTAAGTGTAAGACCATTGCCTCATCTACATAACACATTTATATCTTGGGTCTTCTGAAAGCACCATTATCTGCAGATGTTTTTACTTTCTCTACTACGTATAGTAAGTAGGGGAAGTATTGTATTCCACCCAAAAATTCGATACCGAGGTTTCACCGGAAATACATGTTTTGAGACCCCCTGAATCCAAAAAAAGCATTTTTGGAAATATGTCCGTGTCTGTGTGTGTGTGAACAGCATAACTCAAAACGAACAGTCGGATAAACACCAAACTTGGTATTTAGGTTCAGTATCTTCCAGAGATGCGACACGAAGGTTTTCAAGAAAATCCCCCACCCCAGACTATCCTTCCTTTACGTGGAACATTTTTCGAAAATTTTAATTTTCTCAAAAATGGCTCTAACGATTTTGATTCAAATATCATATGTTTAAGATATTGTCATGAGAAGTGAAATGTATATCTCGAATTTTCTGGGAATGTCTCCAAAAGTATTCTTCATTGTGAACGACTTTTGCATAATTGGTAAACCATAAGAGATAGACAAAAGTTTTCTACAAAAAAATGGAGATCGCGTTAAAATACACAATTTATATCATATACATTTTTTTTTGTTGAGTGAACCGTTTTCGAGATATTGCTTGTTATTCCCTTAAATTTTCCAATACTTATACTTTTTCTCCAATTCGTTATTCTTGTTTTTATGTCCTGGACATGCAAAGAGAATAGAATGCGCCACATAGCAACCAGCGCTTAAAAGATTTGACTATCGCTTAAAACCTACCATATTCCCCTTGCATGTACAAGAAAATTAGCAATAAGATTGACATCTCGATATCTCGATTAACATGAGGCATATGGAGAATAAGCGTTTGTAAAAATAGTTTGTACAAGAGTAGAAAAAGTCGTGTGAGTGTAACACATCAGATTTTTTTTTAAAATTCCCATGACTAGTCATGAGTTTCATCTGCTTTCTACTTAATTTAGAGACTGCAGTACTCCTTCTAAGACATGGTTGTTGCATCATTAACTTTCCATGTTTTTGCTCCTGGATATGTTTCCAGTATTCTACAGAATGTAACGAAAATGTACGGCACAAATTGCAGGATATATTCCTCACACTTAGACGAAGAAATTATGTTATATGAACATGGGTCTTGAAACGCTTTGTTACCATGTTACAACTCATTTTCTCTAACGCATTAATCATGGGGAACATGCACTCTTGGTTATGTCTGGTTACGTTGCCATTATCGTAGGTGCACCGCCAGTGTTTTGTTTTGCAGTCCCTGTTGCCATACGACTTACGTCATTGCTTGTTTACAGGTAACATCAACTGTCCCAGTGAGCAGTACGACCTTGGCAAGCACGCGGGTTACTACGTACTAGTAGAGTTGGTCACAGACTTAGCTCGAGCAATGGCAGTGTACACAAATAAAGAGATGTCAGATGCCCATTTGATGTATGGATTAGCAAATGGCAATGGCACTTGCGCTCAACGTTTGTAGCGGAAGAGATTTCCAGGACGAAGACACCTCGCCAGGAAAGCGTTTGAAGCCATTGATCGTCGTCTTAGCGAACATGGGGCATTTCAGCCTGATACTCGCGAACGGGGGAGGCCTATAAGGACAAGGACACCGCAACAGGAGGCTGCAATTCTTCAGGCAGTTGACGACGACCCTAGTGTCAGAAAAAGACAAGAAACTGCAACAATGATTGTTGACCACATGACTGTCTGACAAGTTTTACCCGAGGTCCGGCTGTATCCTTACCATTTACATACTATCAGCAGCTGATTTTCCTATATGGGTACGCTTCTGTGAATGGTTTATGCAACAAGGTGTCAACCGTAATTTTAGTGCAACAGTGCTGTTAAAAGATGAGGCATCGTTTCAACGAGATGAGATTGTAAATTATCATTCTTCACGTAACTGTTGAAGCAAGTCATCAACAAAGGTTTTCCGTCAATGTTTTGACCGGCATTGTTCGTGACTGTTTGGTAGGTCCTCACGTTCTTCTACCCAGGCTCAACGGACAAAGTTGCCATGATTTCGTAGAAAATGTTCCAGCTGATCTGTTAGCTACGCGACAAAACATGTATTTTATGCACGATGGAGCACCTCTTCATATTAGTGTTAATATCCGTCGGCTTCTAAATAACAGATTCGGTGACAGATAGATATGTATATGGCTCCCCAGACCTAAATCCACTGGATTTTTATTTGTAAGGGCATTTGAAAGCTCTTGTGTGTTGAACGCCAGTACCAGATGTACACAGTCTCCGTGGCCGTATTATGGAAGGCTGTGAAACCATACGCAATACTCCAGTGATACATCAGCGCATCCGGGATTCACTACGACGAAGGGGTCGTGCACTAGCAATGCTCACGGAGGGCATACTGAACATCTCCTGTGAGAAAGAATTGCATGTGGTATGCTGGTACGTTCTATTCTTATGTGTTTCCCATGATTAATGAGCTGGAGAAAATGAGTTGTAACATGGAAACAATATGTTTCCAGACCCATACTCATATAACAACTTTTTTGTCCACGGTGAGGAATTACAATTTATGCCGTAAAATTTTGTTACAGCCTGTATATGCTGTATTTGTATCAGGTCTAATAGATCCGTCCCTACCGTTAATTTGGTAATACCCAAAACCGGTTCTGGTCCTATAAACGGAACCTGCGCTCCCATTTTGTCTACATTATCATTTCCAATTCTCCAGTGTGGCCAGAGACCCATACTAGGGTAAGACTGTTACATTCCCCTAACCTTTCTAGGGTTTCTCTCTAACGATCTTTGTTCTCGTGAAGGGTGCTATTAATGTCCGCAGTGCCGCCTCACTGTCCGAGTATATCCAGATACTAAAATTCCTTTAGCACCTGTCCTCACTCTTCGTCACACAAGCCGTGGGATACCGTGGTGGAAACTCCCAAAGGATACCATACCACTTCTCCATCTTGGGCTGTCTTTCATATATACCAGCCCCTGTTCCAGCTTTTGTTTTGGATCCGCCACTGAACCGCAGTTTCCCCTGATCGGTGTAGATGATTAACCTCCCAGGGCTCTCTACCTTCAATTATAACGGTGAATGACCCATTAAAGCAGAGAGACAGCTTAATAAAGCCGCCTGGCATTTCTGCAACTGGATTTCTCCTTAATAATAATATGCGGACATTCTTCTTATTACGCTGATATACTCCCTCGGTTTCAGAGTCTCTTTGAACAAATTTGGAAAACTCTTTCAGTATATGTATGCACCTGGGGGTGGAAATGTTTTGTTGAGGATAATGGCATCAATCCACAAAGTAACAAAGACAACTTCTTAATTGTATATCAAGTAGGGTTTTTCCAATACTTGTCTATATTATGATTCATTTTAACTTTCTCTACTATGTACACTAAGTAGGGGAAGTATTGTATTCCACCCAAAAATTCGATACCGAGATTTCACCGGAAATACATGTTTTGAGACCCCCTGAATCAAAAATAAAACATTTTTGGAAACATGTCCGTGTGTGTGTCTGTGTGTCTGTCTGTCTGTGTGTGTGTCTGTCTGTGAACAGCATAACTCAGAAACGAACAGTCGAATAAACACCAAACTTCGTATTTGGTTTCAGTATCTTCCAGAGATGCGACACGAAGGTTTTCAAGAAAATCCCCCCACCCCAGATTACCCTTTACATGGAAGATTTTTCGAACATTTTAATTTTCTCAAAAATGCTGTAACGATTTTGATTAAAATATCATATGTTTAAGATATTTTCATAACAAATAAAATGTATATCTTGAATTTTCTGGGAATGTCTCCAAAAGTATTCTCCATTGTGAACGACTTTTGCATAACTGGTAAACCATAAGAGATTGACAAAATTTTACTACACAAGAAATGTAGATCGCGTTAAAATACACAATTTATGTCATATACATTTTTTTTGTTGAGTGAACCATTTTCGAGATATTGCTTGTTATTCCCTTAAATGTTTCAATACTTATTTTCTAAAATGGGAATTCGTTATTAATTTTTTTGTCTTGGATATGCAAAGAGTTATAATCTGTGGCAAAGGGAATGGTTCTGCACCTAGCAACCAGCTATTAAGAGATATGTATGTGCTTAAAGGCTACTGTATTTCTATATTGTCCTTGTAAATATATATTCCCCTTACATCTACAAGAAAATTAGCAATAAGATAGAGTCTGCAAATGTTTATCCCAATTAGCATGAAGTAGATGGAGAATAAGCGTTTGTAAAAATACTTTGTACAAGAGTAGAGAAAGTCATGTGAGTGTAACACATCAGATTTTATTATTTCTTGCCTATATAGGTACCTGTAAGTTATACAACGGAAAGGGACACTTAGCGCACAGCGAACTACTTAGATCCATTGTGGCTATCACCCTCCAGGTGGAAAGGATGACGTGAAGATACCACAGGAGGCTAGAGGAATCATGCATACAGGCAACAAAGACGCGCAGAAGTTCCAGGCTCGAAGACCTGTCCGACTGCTGGATCTGTCAAGAGCGGGCAATGAACAACCCGTGAGCTAAGCAGCCCTCGGGGAGTACTCTTTCCGCACCGTCTGTCCGGCATCGCCATATGCCACGAAACATAGAAGTGCACCTGAAAGATAAGAAACGAACGAAAGGGAAATGAAGGAAAGGAGAACGCGATAAATGAGATCAGACCGCCTATCGATCAAGGAAAACCACGAGCAGTCCAAGGTTAGAATGGACGGTTGCCGGGAATGAAACCCTGGACCTTCCAAAGGCGAGCCTCACACGTTACCGCGGAGCCATTTCGCTTGGTCTCTTGCCTATATCATTTAGATATGTTGTGAAGTAAAGCGATAACTTTTACTCTAAAACACTTTGAGAACAGCTATAAGATAGTATAGATTATAGGTTGCGCAACGGAGGGGGACGCCTCGACTTCGCGACCTACAGAGAGAGATCTGTTTGGCGTGCCACTCCCAGGAGGAAGGGACGAAGTAGAGGAACCACACAGAGGGCTACAGGTCACACAGACGCGCGGAAGTCCACAACATTTCCAAGGTCACAGACCTGAGTGTCAACGCCAGAGTCGCCGAGAGTGGGCAACTGAACGGCCCACAGTCCTCCGGTGTCCACAGGGAGTATTGTGTTCAGTGAGCATTGAGGCAGTATTCTTAATACTTGAATAATTTCAATTAAATTATATAATATGTATATTCAATAACAGCCTGCCTTGAAGCAATGTGTATGTAATAATTTGTAAAATGTATGTAACAGTCATTGCATATGCTTATATTATTGTAAACATGTTCAATAATGTTAGGTGAATGCATTACGTAATTTAATAATGTAAGAGCTGTGAGAATAATAAGTTTAAAGTTGCTAACAATGAGGTAACCTTGAGGCAATAATGAGTTTGATAGTTTAAATACTACTAGTCATGATTAGAGCAACGATAATGTAAATTTTGTGACAGTTTAAAAATAGCCAATCAACAGCCAGAAAAATCTTTATTAAAATGCAGGTATTCTATTGGACTAGGATTAGCCAATCAGATTTGAAATACAGAAGTTTACAGGTTTGGACGGTTGAAATATGTTCAGTTGCCTGCAGAAATTAGTAGTAACCGGATGGAAGATGTGTTCTCTAAAGAAATATTACGTATTCGCGTGAAACGAAAATTATGTATACGCGTTAACAAAGTGAAAGTATTAAATTAAAGAATCTCACAGGTCTTGATATCAGTGTAGTGTTATTTAATTTGTGTCAAGGATTAATAAAAAGAAGTGAATTTAAACTAAAAATCTGTGTAAGGCTACATTCTTGTCGCACCATGCACTGTCTAAGAGAAACGTGTCTCTAAAACAATACTGACGCAACCGAGGCAAAAACAAACATAAATATTATCTATAGAAGCAGCTTAATAACAAAGTTAAATATTTCTCTTTAAACTTGGAGCGTAACAACAAAAATACATCTTCAAATCGGCTTCTCATGCGTAGCACTAAATTACGTAAACAAACCACTTCAAATGACGCCCAAAGCGTGGAGCAAATTAAACAACTCCAACGTAAAGACAATATCTTCTTCAGCATGCATTTCCGCCATCTGTCCGGCACATTATACACCACAAGACCTATAAGATAGATGAGAAGGAGCCGAATGAAAAGAATGACGGAAAGGAAATCGTGGTAAAAAAGAAACTACTCCAGCATTCGCCCCTCGACCCGGGGATCTTCCAAATGAGGAACACAGGCGTTGCCGCCTAAGCCATCCCACGCGGTTGTAAGCTAGTAAGCACAAAAGCAGGAATACTGATGTTAAGGAATGCTCCGTTACTGCTGTTTTATTACAAATATGGAGCCCTCCCGGAAGTGAGCCAATGACCCATATGCTCCACCATCCACTTGCCTGAGTGCCGGGTAGTTAATTCTGAATGGTTATCTGCTACCTGCAGTAAACGCCTCAGTAGCGCTTCTTTCTACGAAATAATTTACGGGTGCGTTATTTTGGATATTACAACAATGTTAGAGCCATTCGTAACGGAAAAGGTGAATGCTGACAATGTGAGTTATAGTTTCCAGTGCCAGCAGATTATACACAGATGTCATATATTATATATGGATTGCGGCAAGCGGAGTGGGCGAGGGGAAATGGCTGTTATTTTGGTTCTTTTGGAATCACAGCCCTGGAACTGGGTAATCCTATTCTACTGCCCCATATAGAAAGTTTAGAGACATTTGTTCTTCTCGCATCGCATAACTCTAGGATATGTAAACATTCCATGTGATTTAGGGCACGGCTTCTCAAACCGCACTCAAGTCTTAAAGGCGAACTGCCTTCCTTCATATGACGTTTCGAGTCATGGATAAACTTCTTTAAGTTACTGTCTTTTATCTCTTCAGACCAGGTAAATTCAAAATTGATTTGGGAATACTTAAATGTCCTATTATCTCGGTCCCATTTTCTACTTTCAAATCCTAACTCGGTTCCGTTTTTCCAAAATACTAACAGCTTAACTCGGCCCTGTAGGAAATTAATCTCAATCTAGTTCATTTTAAAGTCGAGCAGGATGTCAAATTGAGTTTTATTTATGGACGCTCTTTAACTACTATGGTCCTTAGCGTCCCATACTATATTGAGCGTAAAAGATCGGTAATTTTGCTCAGAAGCCTCTTTATCAGGCTTGCGGTTCTTTTACGTGCCGTAAATCTACGACACGGGACCACCGGCTTTACTTCCCTTCCGAAGGAAGCCATGCTAAGGATTTTTATGCCCGAAAAAATCCATCGCCCTCCGCCGGGTTTGAACCCGTGGCCTTGGGAACTAGAGGCTAGCACGGTACCACTAGTCCACGGAGAACGACTGAGCAGGATGTATCAGGCGGTTCCGTCTGTGGCCCGCATGCGGGAGCTCGTGGGATTGTTTCCCGGCGACTGTCCACTCTGGCCCATGGGTTCTTCGTGGTTTCTCCGGGTGGCCAGGCGAATGCTGGGATGGTTCCTTGTCATCTGTTTCAGCGTTGTAGGAACAGGCGACGGTGTTCGGCGGGTTGCGACTGGACGGTGTCTTGCACTCTGTAAAGCTTTCATCCCTGGCGTCGCTGCGGTACCGCTCAATTAGGTCTATCCTCAGCATGAGGCTCCGCTTCGGGAGACCCCAGAGGTTGGTGGCTTGTGAGCAGGGACCGCGCGTTCTATCTGGAAACGTTAGGGACCCCGTCTATGCTTTCTCCCGTCTACAACGGATGTGATCGCCCTTCGAGTCTCTCCCCTCATCCTTCCCTCCGAGGGGTCGCGTTTGAAGCACAGTGGGCCTCCATGCTCTGCCCCGGTTCCGGGGGGCCCTTCCATGATACGTACCGTTTGTTCATTTTAAAAAACTTATGATTTTCAGCAAACCTATAGTGACTGAAAAACGATATTTCAGTTTGTTTCACTAAAGCCGATTTTAATTTTAAAATCGTATATAAACAAATTTGCTCTACTCAATGCATGTAACAATTTCTTAAACTCCAGACATAAAATAGTTGAAAATCGTTGTATTATTCCAAAAATTGTAATTCTAATTAAATTAATTATATTTAAAAGCGCCAAAATAATAATCTGTAAACACATTTGTTCTTTTGAGAACAGCTACCAGTAATGTCAACTACTTGTGCTCAGTGCCATTATTAATTTTTCGTAACAGGGATGTCGCACCACTTTACATTCCACTATGTTCCAAGTATGATTACCGTTTCGAACTATATGCTACGGGACTGATTTGAGTTGTTGACATTAGGAGACGTTCCATCTCGCAGCAGGCTTGAAATCCGATGGATGCCGGGGCATCAGGGCATCTATTGAAATGAAAAAGCTATTCAGCTGAGATACCGAGAGAAGTGGTGCGGTAAAGTGTGTGATTCGCATTCGGGAGGTCCCGGGGAAGTGATCTCGAAGAAGTTCTTCCATTGTCTCCGCCTCTGTTTTAGTATATTCTCTATTTTACAATTGGGGATTGCTAAAAAAGCTTTGTGGATATTTTCTAAGACCCCCTGAAGTCTACCATATTCTGGGGCCGTTTCTATCTCCTCATAGGGCTTCCTCCAGGAGTCCTTCTTAGCCTTCCTCAATGCTTCATTGTATTCTGTCAATGGTCTGCTGTAAGCAGTCCATTCTATGGTACATTTCGCAAAGTTAAACAATCTGCGAAAGTTGTTCCTTATACTTGCACATCCATATTGGCTTGTCTTGTTTTCAGGGGATAACTATCATTAATGGCTGAGATTATGCATCCTGCAAATGCTCTGTAGCGATTTCCAAACCTTCAGAATTATGAATACTATCGTTCATCTTACTCAGATTACTGACTGGGGTTCTCCTTAGGAATCCCAATCAGTTATTTTTGGTTCCCGATAGATTATGATATGTTTGGAAGTACATCCTTCAAGTTGGATGTTTCTATGGTCTGTACAACCCTCAGACACCTGCCAATTTTTAATAAAGATTCCCACATAACTGGTTGCTAAAGTTATGTCGATAACTTCCTTCCTTCTTGTAGTAACACACTATAAATTCCCTCGGTTCACCTTCCCCCATTGATTTTACTACCGGCCATAAGGTCCCTGCAATAGAGATTCATTAACATCAGCATATTTAAGTCATTTTAAAAAAGATGCAGGTTTTTGGAGTCTTATCAGTTCTATTATAAATCAATTTCCGTTAGCCTCCGTAAGACCTTTAATTTTCCCTTTATGACACCAGGGTTCCTGGGCGAGTGCCACATCACAAGACTTATCTTTACACAGAGAGCTGCAGATTTACCTTAGGTATCTCCCTCACACCTTTGCGCCCAAGACAGTCTTTAGGCCTGTAGTCTCGTTTTACAATGCCTGCAGCTGGATCATCTACAGATGCTAAGAGATGTATTTGCTGTTAATTCTTCAAAAGTTTCAGGGTTATGTTTTACCGTGTCCATTTATGTCTCACGAGTATGGAAGAAACACAGTCCACCATTTCAGAGTCCCCTATTCCAGGACAAGGCTGAATACTCTGTAAGGTCATCTGGTATCCCAGAGGCTCCGTTAACGACATATCCCATGTGCCATACACCCCTTCTGCACAGAAACGCATAACATCTTGGGTTTGGGGAGTTGGTTCGTTATCTCCTATTGGTTATTCGGAGACAGGCCTGTGAAGCTGGAATTATAAAGGCAATAATTATCATAATATTCTGAGAAGGATAGCGATATAAAATAAGTAATAATATATTTAAAATCAGTGTATGTATAAAAAGTAGGAGCATTGTGAAAATTGTTGACTGTATAAGTGACAGAAAGACCAGACAGGCACAGTTTTGTTAATTAGGGACCAGCCTCAGGTAGAAAGGGTAAATACCATTGAAGCAAGTTTTTCCTGGTAAACAGCCGAGTACAGCTGCACTTAGCCTGGTGAAGGTCACTCTAGAGGCTTCATGACGCCGAGTGGTGACGAGCGTTTGAGGGGAGAGAGGGTAAGTTTAGGCGTTGCTTTTCCTTGTGCAGCGTGGGTAGATCAGTCTGCCTGAGTGCCTGATGAGTGCAGGACGACTTTCTCGTCGTGTGGAGAAGAATGGTAACAAACATGCTAGAGGGTAGAACGCTTAGCTGTAGTTAATATTCTTCGGTCTTGGTAAAGACAAAGTATCATCGTTTGCATTTAATAGTGATCGGCAAACCTAAAGTATTATTTTAAATAGTGAATAAAAGTGTTCCAAGACAGCGTTTGTGTGGTTCTCTGTACACAACCACGCATACCCTGAGGTTATGGTTTCATGCTGGAGCAGCCGTGGCAAAAGAAGAACCAGCTGGGAGGAGACAAGCAGCAACCGTGAGGCAAAGGTATTGCTTCATTGTTGGAGGACGGAGCGTGGCTGCGTCATATTGCGCCTAAACGTGGAGCTGAAAGAATTACCTGCGTTACCTGTCCAGAGTGTCGGTAGTCAGCCGACAACGCCGGCTATCCACCACCTGCCGACGCGTCCGGTACCCGCTCAAGGTTCAGCTTTAAGGGCTTAGGCCGCTCCAGAGACCTCACTGCGGACATGTAAAGGGTAGTTGGTGCGGGGAATGTTCTTAAAAATGTTATTGTCATTTTTGAAGATACTAAACTTAAACACAAAGTTTCGTATTTATCTGACTTCTCGTTTTTTGAGCGAAGGCACACATTTTCTAAAAAGCCTTTTTGGGTTCAAGGTGCTGCGAAACATACATTTCCAATGAAATTTGACATCAATTTTTGAGTGGAATACAATACTTCCCCTACTTACTATACGTAGCAGAGAAAATAAAAATGGATGCGTTACATCCCCATGATCTACGAATAGCAACGGGTATCTTGGATATGACTGATGCCACAGAAAATTTATTTGAATTAAATTGTATCTTAAAGCGAACAACATGTTTTATGCAATAATTTTTGTCTGAATTTTAAGGTTTACCAGTTGCTCAGAAAAGTACAACATTCTTTCCAATGAAGGGAACTTAACAGCATATACCAGGAAAATTCAAGGTATACATTTCATTTGTAATATAATTGCAAATATATGGAATTTTAGTCGCATCTTTGGACCACATGGTGGATTGCGTTAGGTATTTATCCGGGTTATGCTGTTCACAGACACAAACAGATGGACCTTTATCCGAAATGTTTTTATTTATTCAGTGGCTCAAAGCATGAATTTCCTTTGGTATCTCCACATCAACATTTTGGATAAATACAGTACTTCCTCTTATTGCTTGTTCAGTAATGTTTTAGTTAGTGGGTGGCGTAGTCCTTCCAAGGAGATAGACGTTTTGCTACTGGAAGGAGATAGTGTTTACTTGGTCTGGGACAATGAGGGGTAAAGACGTGCAATAGTGAAAAACTTTTGGATGTTTTACACTGTATTTGCCACGCGCGGCACGGGTTCAGCATACTGTGTACCCTCGCACAAGCCTAAATTTTACGTGAGAGATAACCATTCCACCCAAGTAGCTAAAACGTTGTTAAACAGACATTACCTATACACTTAGGTGGTAAAGAAATCATACCAACGATGTTTTCAAAGCAGGATCCGTTATGCAATAAAATGAGAACTACTGTAAATTTTAGTTAACTAATTTTTGTATTCCTTTGTATATAGCTTGAGGTTTCTTTCCACTCAGTTTTCATAAACAACTAAATTATCGTTCAGGTTTTGAATGAAGTTTGCCGCCAATCCATAAAATGAGCACACAGTTTCTGAGACGCATTTTTCTGTGTGTAAAATCCCATCTCAGAAGAAATTGCATTAATGGTATCGTTAGTTTCAGGGAATGAGGACTCAAACTAGTGACTAGAAGTCAGATTTTTATCACAGAGTAGATGAAAGAAAACAACTGTAGGCTGCAAGTAATGTGATGTTAGCCAAAACAGACGACTTATTATTTATGTCCTTCAAGAAGCTTTCGTACATATGCCACAAATGTTCTCACATCTCCATTTCAGCACAGAAAATTTTAACTCCAGAAACAGCTACACATTTTCTAGATGACCTGCCGGCGGAGGTCTGTGACGAGGTTCTGGAAAACTTAAAAGACTTATGACACAAAAAAATGCTATTTGAAATAAATTGTGTGTTTTAAATAGTTCTACATTTTTACTTTCTCTACTACGTACAGTAAGTAGGGGAAGTATTGCATTCCACCAAAAATTCGATACCGAAATTTCACCGGAAATACATATTTTGAGACCCCCTGAATCCAAAAAAAGCATTTTTGGAAACATGTCCGTGTGTGTGTCTGTGAACAGCATAACTCAGAAACGAACAGTCGGATAAACACCAAACTTGATATTTAGGTTCAGTATCTTCCAGAGATGCGACACAAAGGTTCTCAAGAAAATCCCCCCACCCCAGATTACCCTTTACGTGGAAAAGTTTTCGAAATTTTTAATTTTTTCAAAAATGGCTCTAACGATTTTGATTAAAATATCATATATTTAAGATATTTTCATGACAAATGAAATGTATATCTCGAATTTTCTGGGAATGTCTCCAAAAGCATTCTTCATTGTGAACGACTGTTATCTAACTGGTAAACCATAAGAGATAGACAAAATTATACGACACACTAAATGTAGATAGGGTTAAAATTCACAATTTATGTCATATACATTTTTTTTGTTGAGTGAACCATTTTCGAGATATTGCTTGTTATTCCCTTAAATTTTCCAATACTTATACTTTTTCTCAAATTCGTTATTATATTTTTTGTCCTGGTAATGCAAAGAAAATGGAATACTCCACATAGCAACCAGCTCTTAAAATATTTGACTATATCTTAAAACCTACCAATTCCCCCTATATCTACAAGAAAATTAGCAATAAGATTAACATCTCGATATCTCGATTAACATGAAGATATGGAGAATAAGCGTTTGTAGAAATAGTTTGTACAAAAGTAGAGAAAGTCATGTGAGTGTAACACATGAGATTTTTTGTATAGTACGTTTTTGTCTATCGCTTAACGTTTAGAAGTTATACAAGATTATATTGTGGTGTATTATTAATCTTATTGTCATTACCAGACGTAGCATTATTATGTCTCCTTAGTTACATTTCGGCTTAATGATCTTTCCTTTCGGTAAGGATCACACCAAAGGGTAAGATCTGTTTGAAACCGTCTGGTATAACGTCAGCCCTGTCTGGCTTCGGCTAGACACGGTTGGTGGGGGTAAGATAGCGTCACTCCTTTGGAAGTGGTCGTTAGAGCCAGACGTGTGTGTGACCGGTCTATGGTTTTGTGGCATCTACCTTGATCCTGTTTCCTTTTGTTATTACTTAAAGTCGCCAAACATTTGTGAATAAATCCCAGGTATGTGGAGGTAATGTGTGTTATGTAATTATTCAGTATAGTATAAAAACCCACGTCTTCCCCTTAAATCTACACACCAGGGTCCCAGACATTTTTCTGCCAGCGAGTTGCGCCCCCCCTCCCCATGTGCGTGTTAGGGTGATCTAAATTAGTCATTTTCTTGTATCCGTTTTGGCCTTCACCCCAACTTGTACCAATATAAGATTATTTCCAAATTAACAGGACTTAATAGACTATTCCCAGAAAATTAAAGATTGCAGGGGTACGTTGCGCCGATTTTGGGGCACGGGATTTGCAGAATTGATCCCGAGTTCGATGCATTGATCTTGAATCTGTTTAGTGGTTAATAGGACTGTTTCATTTTCCTGTCCGTTTATTTCTCGTCACCGTTTTAATATTTGACTCCTGATATTACCTCGCCACACACACTCACGCGCGCATTTCTTTATTGCTGTGCTTCATACTATCACACCTATCCGCCGACACGTACCCTAGACAGGTGGCGCGGCGTCACTCGCGACCCCAGGAATAAAACGATTGTTGTAAATGGACCGAATTAATAAATTTATCTATTTATTGCTTACATATACCGAGTAATACATTATGTATTAAAATAACTGTTGGTTGTAGAAATCTACTTTAAAAAATAAAACAAGAACTTTGAACTGACAGTTCCTTGCAATTTGTACTGATGCGCAGAACAAAAAATATATTTAAATGTTCACTTCACTCATATTCATAAAGTATCACAGTTAATGTGTTTTTTTTTCATCTCGACAGTAAGAACATATGTTGATGCTCATATTATAATTCACACACAGCTCCTACACACGACTACACTATGGTCTTTGCACACCTGCTACTTGCATTTTACACACGAAAGTTTTGTCTTTCTGTCTGCATTCTCAGACACACATTACACCTCATTATTTTGTTCACTAGCAATTCCTGTTCTTGATTTTTTGGTTGTATTGCATTTATAAAATGCCGTATTTTCTCAAGGAATAATTCTATAGGAGATTTTGCATTTTTAGCTGCAGATTTTACACCTGGTAAGTGAGTTACTATCTTGTGGGAGGGAGTACGTTAATTTTGAGGAGGCTGAACCATCTTCCATGCCGTAACTCGATCCTCTTCTGCACTTTGCTCACTTTCACTATTTGAGCTCAGTATTTCAAGTTCATCTTCGGTTTCGCTGCCTTCACCACCTAATGCTTCCTCTTCTTCCACTTCCCTTATTAGGGCTAATAATCTTGCCTGATGTTCCACATAACACATATTGATATAAAAACAGCACTACGTTTAAGACTAAAAAAAATACGTAAATATTATAAGCACAACATCTCGAAGGTTCAGCTGAAAACACACTGTAACTAGAGAAACAACGTGCAGACGGGACACATAACAAGCAACGGGAGAGGTGGCGTGGGGTATTTCCTGCCCTCATTTCAGCGGAAGAACACAAATAGCCTATATTCTAGGAATGTATGACCTGTATTTCAATGCTAATGACCTCTAACAAAAGCCAAGGAATGTAGAAAAAGGTAAGGGAAAGGTAGGGTTCAGGTATCCCAAATCATTATATATAACTTACAAATAAAACTGACTGGGGTCAGAAAATACCCCGCACCACCTCTCTAGGGCTAAGAACCACCTCCAAAGAACTGTTACAAAGAAGAAGTGCGTCATCTAAACTCTCCTGTTTCTTTATTTCCAAATTTCCATCTCCCCATTTCACCATCATGTGATTTCTACCTTCTTTCTTATTGGATGCCTAGGGCTACCGGGGTTTTGAGAACATTGAAGCTTTTTCTACACATCTGCTTTTCAGGTGACCTGACGGTACACTTAACAATTGCGGGAAAATCCACCCGTTTCCGGCATTGTCTATTCAACCCATATTCACATTTACGGTAACACTTGCCTCCCCTCTTATTTAATAATACTATTTCTACTGCTATTAATAATTTCTACCTAGGGCTATAATTTTATTTAGCTACTAAGAACGTACTGCTTCAACATACACGTTTTATTTTCATGTAAATACCTTGAATATGCAGTATTTTAATCATAACCTTTAGAGCCCTTTTTTATAAAATCAAAAAATTCTATAAATATTCCATGTAAAGGGTAGTTGAGGGTGGGACCATTTTCTTGAAAATCTACGTGTCGCATCTTTGGAAGATACTGAACGTAAATACCAAGTTTGGTATCAATTCGAACTTTCCTTTTTGAGTTATACCTTTTGGTAAATGTTTTTTTATTTATTGAGGGGCCTCAAGCATATATTTGGGCCTCAAGCATATATTTCCGGTGAAATATCGCCATCGAACCATTTTTGGTGCTGGAATACAATACTTCCCCTACTTACTATACGTAGTAGAGAAAGTATTAGTGTAAGGTTTTAAGGCTTGGATAAAAAAAATTAAATATTTAGTAGTTGTTTCTTTATTGCAAAACTTTTACTTTAATTTACTTTTAAAATATCCGTAGTACAATGCGTCATACTTGCCTGTGCAAGCCAATACGCAAGCAGTTACACGCAGCATGTAATGTTATTTCCTTTGTCCTAGGAGAACTTAAACTGTTATGTTGAATGGGTATTGTGAGGTCCTGTACGTTGAAAGCCTGTGACAAATAATGCAATTACTCGCTCTGAATTCAAAGAGAAAGCACCGATAGCAAGTTTTCGCACTATCAGCATGTCACCCTTTCGTCCAGGGTGTGATATACAGCAGTGATAAAACAAGGTAACGAGGACATCGGTAACCTACCCTCCTTCTTGGCTCTTCGGGCCATATTTTGCTTTTATGGCTGTGTTTATGCCTTCTTGCCTCTCCCGTTTCGCCACTATCCACATTCTTTATCACCAATGTCTTCTCTTTCTCTCAACTATGTCTGTATCGCCTTCATCTGTCTATCTTTTACTACCGTTGACCATCCCTCACGCTTCTTTCAGTTCGCATTCTACCTTTATGAGAGACTCTTTGCTTCGTTTATTATTTTCTAGCCGTCCATCCATTGCGCTTTTGCGCGAGAACCAAGTTATAAACTAGACTTAGGAGTTTAATGCGTGCCTTTTACTATCTCTACCGCTTACCCGTAGTAGGCAGAGGAAGGATTTAATTCGAGGTTTCAGAATGGAAAAAGAAAAATTCTGATGTGTTACATTCACATGACCTTTTTTACCCTCTATCGCTTATTAATGAGAATACAAATTATTCTTACGAAAACTCGTTTTCCTAATTACTTAATTTTGATTGAAATAAACCTTTTCGGAAATTAAAAGTAAAAGGTAAAGATATGTAACACGAGGGGCCCCCGGAATTGGGGCAGATTAAATTAAATTGAGTTATATTTATGGGCGCTCTTTAACTGCTGTGGTCCTTAGCGTCCAATTCTATATTGGGCTTAAAAGTCCGGCATCTTTATCAGGCTTGAGATTCTTTTACGTGCCGTAAATCTACGAAACGGGACCACCGGCTTTACTTCCCTTTCGAAAGAAGCCTGCTAAGATTTTTACACCCGAAAAAATCCATCGCCCTCCGCCGCGTTTGAACCCGCGACCTCGGAAACAAGAGGCTAGCATAGTAACCACTACACCACGGAGGAATCGGGACAGAGCAATGCAAGGAGGCCGTGATGACTTTTTTTGCCTCAACGTGAACCCTAGGAGGGAAGGATGAGGGGAGCGATCCGAAAGGCAAACAGATCCAAGCATGGACGGGGTCGCTAACGTCCAGATAGAACAAATTCAACGCCGCACGGTCCCTGCCCATAAGCCACAATCTCCGGGGTCCCCCGGAGAGACCCAACTGAATGGTACCGCAGCGACTCCGGGGAAGAAATCTTAAGAGCGCAAGCCACACCCCAGCCGCAACCCGTCGAGCACCGTCGCCTAGTCCTACAGCCCTGAAACATGACAAGGAAGATGACGGGTACAGGAAATGAGCGGAAGGAGACTCGTGGAGAAGATGGGCCATCCCAGCATTGCCCTGGCAACCCGGGGAAACCACGAAATGTCCATGTGCCAGAGAGGGCGGTCGCCGGGTGTCGAATACGGGCCACAGAGTAAGGCCCTGAACCATCCCGCTCGGTAATTAAAAGTAAATATATGATAATCAAAATCTTAAAGATATAAATTCTGTAATTAAAAATAAGGAAATTACATAAAGAAAGAGAAGTAATCCTCTTTTATTATAAGCTTCAAATAAAACATAATTTCATCTTCTAAATTTTAATATTCATGCATAGCTGCATTACACATTTGCTTATAGATAAAAAAGGGAATATCGATAGTCAATTTTTTTAGAACTGTACGATATATAATTTCATAGGCCATGCTAAAATTTTTACGTCCGAAAAATTCATCGTCCTCTGCCGGGTTTGAACCCGGACCTCGAAAATAGAGGCTAGCATGCTACCCCTAAACCGCGAACGATCGACGTGTTCCATCTATTCTGCATGTCAATTGGTACAATTTTATGCCAGAGTTTCCAAAAATAGAATCTCACTGGACTGAAAATCGACAGGACTTTAAAAGAACGGCCAGGTATTGAACAATTCGAACCATTAATAACAGCTGTCTCATAATTGGCTAATGTCACGAGAAAAGTTATTTGAAATAAACTGTGCCATGCGTTTTCGTCTACCGTTTAAAATTTACCAATTACACAACAATATACAAAATTCCTTCGGAATGAACAGGACTTTAAAGGCTATTCCCAGAAAATTCAAAACATACATTTTATTTGCCATGTATGTATCTTTAATATACGGTATATAATCAAAATCCTGTTAGGCAATTTTCGGAAAAATACGAAGTTCCGAAAGATATTGTATGTAAATGGTAGTTGTGTTGGGGATTTTCTTTAAAATTTCTTGTGTTGGCATCTTTGGAAGGTACTAAACCTTGAAGTTTGATATTTATCGAACTTTTCCTTTTTGAGTTACGCTGTTCACACACACACGGACCTTTTTCCTAAAAAATATTTTATTTTATTAAGGGATCTCAAATCTTGTGTTTCCAGTGAAATATTGACATCAAATTTTTGGATGCAACATAAGCTTCCTCTTATTACTGTAAGTGCATAGTACAGAAAGTAAACATCTTGGTAAAACGTTTGTGTGCATGTATATGTCTGTCCTTGTAAACAGCATAACACGAAAGGAAAAGGGTTTTTCGTGATTTTCCATGTCGGTAGGCGGATGCTGGGTGGTTTCTTATCTACCACTAGTTTCTTTACATCCTCTACCTTTTACTTTCCGTTCCCTTCTCATGTTTTATGTGTCCTTCTAGATTTCGTGGTGTTAGGCGATGATGGACAGCTGGCGCGGATACTTGTTCCAAGGAAAGAATATTCCCCATTGACACGAGCGGGCTGCTTGGTTGATCGGGTTCATCGCCCACTCTGGGCAGCTCCAGTAGTAGATGTCTTCGAGCTAGGAACTGTAGTGACTTGCGCGCGTTTTCTATGCTTATCTGCCTGCGGCCGATACTTCCTGTGGTCGCTTAGCTTTATCACATTCTCCTGGTTGGCCGCAGTAGGTCTCGGATGGCTCACAGTGCGCGACCTGTGTACCCTCTCCCACGGTAAGGGGGGTTCGACCCCTTCAGCTGCCGTGGTGAGGGCGCTGTGGACCCTGAACACTCGTGGTGCTTCTGCCGTTAATAGAAGTACGCTGGGCCAAACGTCCGAGCCCCAACCTTAGGGGAGTTGTTTGGATTGGGTTGGACTCGACGGGGCAGTGTTTCCCGATACCTATGGGAGATTGAGTGCGTGTGGGCGGTTTCCGTCCAGACAGGGTTGTGAAACGCCTAAAGGTCCTCCCGTACCGCCCTGGATAGCCGGTAGACAGGTGCTAGTAACTGTCGGCCCTACCGACATTTTTCGTTAGTGTTCCTTTTCGGGGGCTGACGCGCGTAAGTGGCGTAGCCACTTCCACCCTGTAATGGGGGTTCGGTTTAGCCAACCAGGTGCCGGTCCATGGAAAAGCTCTCGGGTGTGGGAGTGTCACTCGGCTGAAGTCCGCTCCTCTGGGTCACATGGGGGCGCAGTCCCCTTGTTTTTTATGCACCCTCTCCATCGTGTACCCTATACCCTAAATTAATACATGCAAAATTCATACTCAAGTCACAGTTAAAGAATGTCAGCCGAACAGTAACCAAATGGAAGCACTGTTGATATTCCTTCTTATCCTCCACTAGGTCGACCTGTCGATCTATTCGTCCTCAAACATATCGCTCAATCTTGTTGTTGGTCTGCCTACTTGGCAATATCCTGTAGGTTAATAATTTAATTAAATTGTTGTTGTTCATTCCTGTTTGATCCTTAATATACGTTGGTACCAATTATTTTTATTTTCATTGATTTTCTTATTTAGATTATATATGTTTAAATGTTTTCGAATTTATTTATTTATTTGTCCAGAAGAGTATATCCAGCTACTGCTCTTAGGAATTTCAACTCTGCTATTTCTATTATTTTCGTATCTGTGTTGTTATAGCTCTGTTTTCACTTGTATATGTTGCCATTGGCACTTGTATTCCTTTATAAAATTTTATTGTTGTTTTTGCCATCTTGTTCTTAATTTTATTCTTACCGTTCCATTTATTTGTCTTAATTTATTTAGTTTTATATTCAGGTCTTCGCTTTTAATGTTTGAGAAATAAAAACCTACAAAGTTAACTTTCATCTTAAATGATTTTTCCCTTAAAAGCCATTGATTTTGTCTTGGCTGTTGAAATTTTAAATTTATATGCCTCCATAATATCTTTCATATTATTATTACTTTTCTGTAAACCATCTTCCGTTTCCTCAAACATAACCTGATAGTCAGTAAATAGCATTGTTTTTGGCTTTTATATATACAAGAATATATATATACACACGATGTTTCAGAAATACTTTTACAAACTTCGGGTATGGCTTCCTTACACCACAAGAAGGAAAAAAGTTCATATGAACATATTCCCCATAATCCTTTGTTTTCTCGTTAGGAGGCGTTCAACACAGTGGTACGCTTATAACACACAAAACTCATAATAAATGCTCGAAATGTCCTCCTCTTGCTTCTATGCATGTCTGAACTCGTCGAATCATGGAATGTCGGACCCTGTCAAAAACTCCGGGATGGTGTCAAATGGTTTCATAGGCTTCCATGACACGTTGATGAAGCGTTTCTGCATCCGGGATGGCTGCTCCATAAACCAATGATTCAATGATTCAAGATGCCGCCAGAGCTAAAAATCCACAGGATTGAGGTCGGGAGAACGTGCAGGCCATGGAATTGGTCCTCCTTTTCCTATCCATCTGTCATGGTAGATATCAGTCAGTGCATCTCTTGAAAAATGCGACTAAAATGTGCCGGAGCCAGGCATTTATCACATTTATCAGCAAGGCGACGATAAACAGCGACAAAGGTTGGATGACTCGGTTGTCTTCGGTCTGGAAACTCCATCTCATAGAGCCGTGCAGCCTCGCGTCCATTACCATTCGCGCGACCATACATAAAAATCATGTCTGCCTGTTCAGGAAATGAATATCCAGCCATGGTGGAACGAAACACGTCCAGTTAACTCACTACATCTACACAATTGAAACGTTGAAGACAGAGTAATGACAAACGTAAACAAGTCTCCATGGCAACACTTCGCCAGCTACCGTATGTAGTACAATGGGTCAACACCTTCTATGAATGCATAGAGAAATGAAGTTTTGAGGTTGGACCCCGAAGGTCGTTGAACTCACACTTTCATTGTGACAGGAATAACGCGAAAACCAAGGATTATGGTACATATGTTCATATAAACTTTTTTCCTTCTTTTGGTGTGAGGAATCCAAACCCGAAGTTTTGTAAATGTATTTCTGAAACACCCGGTATATATATTCGAATATCAGCAGAATTACAGGTTTTCCACTCTTTAAGTGATTCGTCTATATACAGTGCCCCACAAAGGGATTTACACTCCGAACTTTAATGACCTGGAACAAAATAAAAAGCTATGATATTTTTAGGTTGCAAAGATGTTCAAAACATTACTGATGTTCTAATGTGAAAGATTTCAAAATGTCTTCTATAGGCAGCAATACATCGACTGGAACACTGTGAAACAGATCGACAAACATGTGATATGGTTTCCATAGGATTGAATTCACAGGCAGTGACAATCGCCTTTCTCATTGTAAACAGCGTACGTGTTTTGTTGCGCAGACAGTGTTCTTCCGAGTTTCCCACGAAAGGAGTCTTAACGGCGTTAGATAGGTAGAGCTTGGTGGATACTCGACTCTTCGGCCTATCCGCCTCTCAACAAATGTTTAATGCAGGAATTTCCGCACGGCTCGATGGTATGAAGAAAAACTAATGAATCGCAACTAGCACTAATCACGACAGATCCAGTTATAAAAGGTTCCATCAGGTTATCTGAAATAATCTCTATGATATTAATGTTCAAAGAGTGAAAATACCTTTGTGAGACACTCCGTATATATTAAATAATTTTGGTGTAAAGGTTGATATTATGACGTAAACCGGCGACGACGCCGTCAGCGCCTTCATCAGACGTCACTTTAAGGATGGGGGAACGTAGCACGGAATGGCTTGGCCTCGAGAGGGCTGTTGCGGTAGCTGAAAGGGAGATGAAAGGGTGCCATTATGACACATGTAATTTGTGTTATCAGTCTCTCCAATCTTTCATTTGTCTTATATAAACTACATTTCAAAGAGAAACAAACAACTGATGGACATACCTGCGTAGCAGGGGATGGATTTTTTCGGGCGTAAAAGTCCTTAGCATCGCTTCCTTCGGAAGGGAAGTAAAGCCGGTGGTCCTGAGTCGTAGATTTATGGCACGTAAAACAACCTCAAGCCTGAAAAAGAGGTCTCTGAGCAAAATTACCGATCTCTCATGCCCAGTATAGAATGGGACGCTAAGGACTACAGCATTTAAAGCTGTATAAAGCTCAATTTAATTTAATTTATACGTAGAGATTGCAAATTAACATTAAATGAAGTTGAGGAACTGACCAGTATAGAGTCCGGCTAGGCACGTGGTTGGTCGAGACAGCGCCGTCAAAAACCCCTAAGCTTAAATATCCGACAAGATGCTGATTAGTGCCTAGCTCGTGACTGACGTAAGCGTATGTCAGCAGTAATTACGTAACTCAACCACGTGTTGGACAGGAAGTTAAACTTTTACCCTAAACCGCGTGTCACCTAACCTCTACTTACTTCAATATCCGGGAAATTACTGACAAGACATGTAAAGCCAGTTTCCTGGAGTTGCTTAAAGCTTGTCCTGAATATCTCCAACTTTATAAAATCATATGTATCAAAAGATTTTAATATAAAATTATAACCATCACAGTATTTTCATCTTTTCAAAAATATCTCTAACGCTTGTGATAAAAATGCAATATATTTGAGGTATAGTCTGTAAAATCCTCTTCAGTCTGAAACGGCAACTCTAGGCCGAGCCCGAGATATGTAATTATTAATAATTTGATTAATTAATTTTTAGTGATGTTAAATTATGCTATGTACGAATCTTTTTCTTTTACTGCCGGTGTAGCTTAAGAAGGGTGATTTAACGATATGTCTGTATTTAGGTTACTAACATTAGAAGAGTTATAAATTGCTTAATGTAAATGATTTAAGCGCTATGTTGAAGTACTGTCCACAGAGGGATATTTTAGCTGCAGGAAAAGTGTCCTCGAAGCAGAAAGTCTAGTTTTACGATGTCTCTCTGGTAGCAGGGGCATTGTTCATACAGCGAGGGCGTAGAGCTATTGTTCCTTTGTACGATAATTCGCCGTGACCAGAGTGAGGGAGACAACAAGCTTAACGGTAAAATTAGGAAAAGCCGCGATTTTTGTTAAAATTGGAACCAATGAGATCCCTGTAAATTTATATGAAATAGTGAGACGCGTTGAGTGGCGCTAAAAATGCACCAATAGGAAATGAAGCAGCCCAAGAAGCCTGCGACTATAAATAGATCTGCTAGGACCAAAATCAGGGGTAATTTTCTAAACTACAGGCAGGAAGAGATGCTGCAGGATATTTGAGAGATATCGCGCCAAAAGTGAATTAAGACAGTTTTCGCAACACACATAAGAATCGCTACGCGTAAAGAGATCTAATAAGTATATAAACTTCGCGTCATATCAGCGCCGTGTTTCAACAGCAGTGGACAGTGTTTTAATGGCGACAATATCAGTGTTGTGTACCATCAGAAATAACTAAATAAAAGAAACAGCAGTGTCGTCTTTTTGTAACTAAAGCACGTCTATTTTTCTCTCCTTTACCACACCCGAGATCTACGTTTCCTTTACCAAGGAAAAGTCCATGCTTTCACATATTCTAGAAATTACTTCAGCTAGCCGAGGATAAAAAAAATGCAGAGAACCAGTATACTTCGAACATCTGCAGTCAACGCGGAGGCTGCAGAAAGGTAAGCCGCGAGCAACGGCCTTTAAAAACCACAACAACATCGGACAGGAGGAGATACTGCCGCAAGTCTCATTAAATTTTATATTGAATAAAAGGGGTAGAGATGTCGTCGGTAGAAGGTGATCCTATGCGTAAAATTGAATATATGTCGAATGTGTTACTTTCTCCACCTACTATCGCTGGTTTTACACAGGGATACAAAATATTCTTGAAAAACCTTATTCTTGTATCCACTTCAAGTTAATTGAGATAAACGTTTGCATAAATAGTTTCATTATATATTTTGTAATTGCTGCAAATGGAATAGCGATAATCAAATGCTTAAAAATTGAACTCTATATACTGGCCTTAAAATGTCATGTTCTTTCCATCACATCGCAAGAAATAACATTTAAAATTATATACTGAAAAATGCAAACAATTAATAACGATATGCCAGAAATGGCTAATGGCACAAGAAACTTATTTGAAATAAATTGCATGTTTTAAAGAGATCTACATTGTTAGTGTATTGTTCTCTGTTTTACTTTCTCTACTACGTATAGTAAGAAGGGGAAGTATTGTATTCCACCCAAAAATTCGATACCGAGATTTCATGGAAATACATGTTTTGAGACCCCCTGAATCTAAAAAAAGCATTTTTGGAAACATGTCCGTGTGTGTGTCTGTGTGCCTGTCTGTCTGTGTGTCTGTCTGTGAACAGCATAACTCAGAAACGAACAGTCGGATAAACACCAAACTTGGTATTTAGGTTCAGTATCTTCCAGAGATGCAACATCAAGGTTTTCAAGAAAATCCCTCACCCTAGATTACCCTTTACATGGAAGATTTTTTGAAAATTTTAATTTTCTCAAAAATGTCTCTAACGCTTTTGATTAAAATATCATATGTTTAAGATATTTTCATGACAAATAAAATGTATATCTTGAATTTTCTGGGAATGTCTACAAAAGTATTTTTCAATGTGAACGACTTTTGAATAACTGGTAAACCATAAGATATAGACAAAATTTTACTACACAAAAAATGTAGATCGCGTTAAAATACACAATTTATGTCATATACATTTTTTTTATAGAGTGAACCATTTTCGAGATATTGCTTGTTATTCCCTTAAATTTTTCAATACTTATTTTCTCAAATGGGAATTCGTTATTCATTTTTTGTCTTGGATATGCAAAGAGTATTAATCTGTGGCAAAGGGAATGGTGCTACAGCTAGCAACCAGGTATTAAGAGATATGTATGTGCTTAAAGGCTACTGTATTTCTATATTGCCCTTGTAAATATATATTCCCCTTACATCTACAAGAAAATTAGCAATAAGATAGAGTTTGCAAATGTTTATTTCGATTAACATGAAGTTGATGGAGAATAAGCGTTTGCAAAAATAGTTTGTACAAGAGTAGAGAAAGTCATGTGAGTGTAACACATCAGATTTTTATTGTTTATGATTTAGCTGCATCTTCGTTACCAACCATGTATATCGTATTTACTTCGTTTTGATATTGAAATACGAATAAGCTAGTTTAGTTACTAGGAATTAAAACAAGATCCCTTATTTTCTCTCCTGATTATTCTGGAACTGATAGTTATAAAGCACCATAGCATATTATTTTTACTTCAAGGTACACTAAGTAAACGTTTTAAGTTAAACGCAGTTATTTTGCTTTACTGTTTCATTTGGACATAAACAAGAGTACCTCCGTTTTAGTTGCTTTCATTCAAAATTAGACATTTCGCTGAGAATACAAGAAACGTCTGTTTTGGGAAATAAGCAATAGCATTAGAGACAGACCGCATAATCTACTCCGCGGTGAGCTTGCCCGACAAGGGTAGTTATCTGAAAGGGATAGCGCTTGTTCCCAAAAGTGTTATATCTGAAAGCGTTTCCCAAAACTGCATGAAAGGCATGAGAATGGCGTTCATTAACTTTTTCTGGTGCTCACGAGATCCATTTGTAGTCCTTTTCACACGGAACAACTGCAAAACCTTACGAAAGAGAGATGGAGAGGGGAATATGGTAGGCTTTAAGTGATAGTCAAATCTTTTAAGAGCTGGTTGCTATGTGGAGCATTCCACTCTCTTTGCATGTCCAGGACATAAGAAAACGAATAACGAATTTCCATTTGAGAAACAGTATAAGTATTGGAAAATTGAAACAAATAACAAGGAATATCTCGGAAATGGTTCCCTCGACAGAAAAAATGCATATAGCATAAACTGTTTCTTTTAAGAAGATCTATATTTTTGTGTAGTAAAAGTTTCCTATTTCTTACGATTTACTAGTTATGCGAAAGTCACCCAGAATGTAGAGGACTTTTGTGAACATTCACAGAAAATTCAAGTTACAAATTTAATTTGCCATGAAAATATCTGAACCATATGATGTTTTAATCAAAATTGTTAGGGGCTTTTTTGAAAACCAAAATTTTCAAAAAATGTTCCATGTAAGGAGTAGTTTGTGGTGGAGGATTTGCATTCCTAGAAAATGCTAATCTCAACTACCAAGTTTGGTATTTATCCGAGTTTTCGTTTTTGGGTTATGCTGTTCAGACATACAGACACGCACATGGACGTGTTTCCAAAAATGCTTTATTTGGATTCAGGCACCTCAAAAAAGGCATTTCCGGCGTAATCTCGGTATACAATTTTTGGGTGGAATCCCCTGCTTGCTACACGTAGTAGAAAAAGTAAAAAGTGGGCTTATTAAAATACAGTTTGTTTGTGGTTCTGTTTCGTAATACCAGTTGTTCTGAAATACTAGGGCTGATCATCAAAGACTGAGACTGACTTTTTCCTGTAGCTTTCGTGATAGTTTCGTATCTGTAACATAAATATTTGAAAAGAGCGGTTTTTATGTATAATGTTGGTAGGCGGGAGCACTCTCGTATTGGTAGGTTGGTAGTAATGCTCTATTTTGTAGACCCTACGCATACCAGACAATGGATTTGATGCATTTTTTAAATTCGATTATCACCGGTGATGAGTCATGGCTGCATTATTAGGATCCTGAAGGAAAACAAACCAGCACATTGTGGAAATCACCAGGTTCTCCAACACCAAAAAAGGCAAAAGTTATTCCATCTGCAGGGAAAGTGATCGTGATCACATTTTTTAATGTAATGGAATGATTTACCAGCATACCAGTTCGCCCTCACACTACTGTTACAGCAGCATACTACACGTCAGTATTGGCTACACTGAGGAAGCACATTACAAAGAAACGACCAGAGCTTTCTCGGACTGGGTGGCGACTTCATCATGACAATGCACGGCCTCACGTCGCAAATCAAGTCATGCAGTTTCTGGCTCGATTCAACATTACCTGTGTACCACATCCACCTTATAGCCCCGTTTTTGCACCCTGTGACTTTTTTTTATTCCCATCACTAAAGGCAAAGCTTAGGGGTATTCGATTTGAGAACTCTGAAGCAGTGCTCAAGAAAAGTAAGGCGATTCTCAAGGACCTGACAAAGAATGGTCTGCACCACGTGTTCAAGGACTGGCAGAGACGCTATAAAAGGTGCATTGAAGTAGGAGGGGACTACTATGAAAAAGATCATGTAAACATTGAATTGGAGTAATAAATATCTGTGAAAAAAATCAGTCTGTCTTTGTTGATCAGCCCTCATATTCCATATTGTATATTTCCATTTTCTCAAGCCTAAGTGTGTCATCTGACTAAATATATTTCTAAATTTGCGAATCTTCCTTTTTACTTTCTCTACTATTGTAGTAGAAGTATTGTAATCCACCCAAAATTTCGATACCGAGATTTCACCGGAAATATATGTTTTGAGACCCCCTGAATCCAAAAAAAAGCATTTTTGGTAACATGTCCGTGTGTCTGTCTGTGTGTGTGTCTGTCTGTGTGTCTGTCTGTGTGTGTGTCTGTGAACAGCATAACTCAGAAACGAACAGTCGGATAAACACCAAACTTGATATTTGGGTTCAGTATCTTTCAGAGATGCGACACGAAGGTTTTCAAGAAAATCCCCCACCCCAGTGTACCCTTTACATGGAAGATTTTTCGAAAATTTTAATTTTCCCAAAAATGACTCTAACGACATTGATTGTATTTTCAAAGCGTAGCAATTATTATTTATGACACATTGTATTCATAAGAATAATATGTGTAAGCTCTTGTCCAATCCTTGAATTTGTGATTTTAATATGGCTTACCAAATTTAATTAGTACATCCATTCCTTAATTAATAACTGCGTCAAATTATTCTAGCTGATAGGGTGAGTAAATATTGCTAATTGTTTTAATATTCTATTTTGATTAATTTTTACTTTCCCTACCACGTATCTAGTGTGTAGAGAAGGTATTGGATGTACCCAAAAATTTGATACCCATGTTTCCGTGAAAATACGTATTTTGAGGTCCCTTAATCCAAAAAAGCATTTTTAGAAAAGCTCTCTGTCTGTCTGTGAACAACATAAACTCAAAACCAAAAGGTCGGATAAACACCATACTTGGTATTTAAAGTCCAGTATCTTCCAAAGATGCGACACAAAGATTTTTAAGAAAACACTCCAGTCTCAACTGCCCTTTATACGGAAGGATTTTCGAAATTTTTATTCTCTAAAAATGGCTGTAACAATTTGTATGAAAATGTCATATATTAAAGGTATTTACTTGACAAATAAAACATATCTTGAATTTTCTGGGAATAAACTTTAAAGTCCTCTTAATTCGGAAGGAATTGTGTATAACCTTGTATAACTGGTAAATCTTAAGCGATAGACGAAAACGTACTGCACAAGAAATTCCGATTTCCTTAAAACACACAGTTTATTTCAAATAACATTTTATGTGTCATCAGCTATTTCCGAGATTTCCGATATTAATGGTTCGAATTTTTCATGTCTTGGGCATTAATCCTGTCAACATTCAGTTCTCGCGATTGCATGGAAAGACTAGGTATGGAATTTTAAGATCAGCTTTAGCGTACAACCATTAAAATGTTTGACTATGTCTGTTCCCTTTGTATCTAGCACAAAATGTGTAATGCAGCTATTTCTGCAAAGGTTTATTTTGATTAAAATGTTGTACAAAATAGAAAAATAAGCTTTAATACGAATAATTTGTATATATATACTTATAAACGATAGAGGGTAGCGAAAGTCATATGAAAGTATCACATAAGATTTATTCATTTGTAATTTTTCCTTTTCTTTTTGGATTATGTACTCTCTTTTTTACTTTCTCTACTACGTATGGTAAGTAGGGGAAGTATTGTACTCCACCCAACAATTCGATACCGAGATTTCACCGGAAATATATGTTTTGACACCCCCTGAATCCAAAAAAAGCATTTTTGGAAACATTTCCGTGTGTCTATGTGTCTTTAAACAGCATAACTCAGAAACGAACAGTCGGATAAACAGCAAACTTGCTATTCAGGTTCAGTATCTTCCTGAGATGCGACACGAAGATTTTCGAGAAAATACCCCCACACCAGATTACCCTTTACGTGCAACATTTTTCAAAATTTTAATTTTTTCAGAAATGGCTCTAACAATGTTGATTTAAATATTATATGTTTAAGATATTTTCATGACAAATAAAATTTATATCTTGAATTTTTTGGGAATGTCTCCAAAAGTATTCTTCATTGTGAACTACTTTTGCATCACTGGTAAGATATAGACAAACTTTTACTACACAAAAAATGTACATCGCGTTAAAATACATAATTTATGTCATATACATTTTTTTTGTTGAGTGAACCATTTTCGAGATATTGCTTTTTATCCCCTTAAATTTTTCAATACTTGTTTTCTCAAATGGAAATTCGTTATTCATTTATTTGTCTTGGATATGCAAAGAGTATTAATCTGTGACAAAGAGAATGGTGCTGTACATAGCAACCAGCTATTAATAGATATGTCTATGCTTAAAGGCTACTATATTTCTATATTGCCCTTGCAAATACAAAACAAGGGGAACATAGTAGACGTTAAGCGATAGTCAAATATTTTAGGACTGTGCATGTAAATAGATCGTTTCTGCAAATGTTTATTTGGATTAATATGAAATAGATGGAGAATAAGAGTTTGTAAAAATAGTTTGTACAAGAGTAGAGAAAGTCATTCGAGCGTTACACATCAGCTTTTTTAACTTTATGTTCAACATTTTCCAAGCTGATTAACAGAGTGAAACTTAGGCGTATTCGAAGAACAGTTCATAAACCTCCAGCTTTGGCCCTGCCTAAAGGAAAACATGCCTTTTAACAAAGTCAGGTAGAGCATATTATGTTACTTTTACAGTAGATTTGGTTTTTTCTAAATGCCAATCTCGTATGTAATACAATACAATGCTATTTCGTCCATTAATCTCAACTATTGATTTTTTACATGTGACGCAAGCAGAGCCTGCACTCGCCGTAAACGTTGAAAGGTGTTACTGAAAAATGTATTGGGGCAAAGCAAACTTGCTCAATTTAAGATAAATAGCTGTCGCGGTAACCACAAATTAACTTACGTCTTTGAGCTGCTTATGAGCGCTTGTTTCGGTTAAGGCACTTTCTTAAATAAACATAATAAGTAGACACAATTCAGTAAGTCATTTATTTATTATATATAGTGCACGCGATAAACTAATAATATTTATAATAGAAGGATCTACCAAGTAGTTCATGACTCAAGTGTCAGTATATTCCTCCAGTATCTGTATGTTTTAATCTTTGCATTCCGGTTTCGAATTCTAGATATTTCTATGGGGTGCTATCTAGATATTACTATTTTAAATTGGGTATGTGTAAAGAAGCGAAACGAGTACTAGTCGGCCACGATATTAATGCGCTTGGTGGAGGCGCCACAGTGTTTTGTTGACAATCAAGGCTAGGAATCAGAGGGGAGTGCGGGACAAGGCGATAGGGAAATGTACAGCTGCACAATGAAAACAGTACTACATTTGTAGGCCTCAGCCTCACCAGTAAATGCAACACGGAACTGAGAATGTTTTCCTGACTGTCCTTCCGATACCCCGCCCACTTGTTTCATAACAGTTTAGTTCCTCTTTCCACCACACGTATTCATATCCTGACCGACTAGTATGTACCAACATTTTCCTCGGTGATTCTTATGAAAACTCCAATTATTGCTTCGGTGGAGATTCTTACTTTTCAAAAATGAATACGATGTTTAAAAAATTTGATGTGTTACACTCACATGACTTTCTCTACTCTTGTATGAACAATTTTACAAACACTTATTTTCCATCTAATTTATGTTAATCTAGATAAATATCTGCAGAAACTTATTGCTAATTTTCTTGTAGGTTCAAGGGAAATATGGTAGGGTTTAAGCGATAGTCAAATCTTTTAAGTGTTGGTTGCCATGTGGAGCATTCCATTCTCTTTGCAAGTCCAGAACATAAACAAAAAGAATAACGAATTTCTATTTGAGAAAAAGTATAAGTATTGGAAAATTCAAACAAATAGCAAGGAATATGTCGGAAATAGTTCACTCCACAACAAACATGTATATGACATAAATTATCTGTTTTAACGACATTTACATTTTTTTGTGTAGAAAAATTGTGTCTATCTCTTACGGTTTACCCATTATGCAAAAGCCATTCAGAATGAATAGGTCTTTAGGGGACATTCCCAGAAAATTCAAGATATACGTTAGAGCCATTTTTGGGAAAATCCAAATTTTCAAAAAATGTTCTATGGAAAGGGTAGTCTGGGTGGGGGAAGTTTCTTGAAAATCTTCGTGTTCCATCTTTGAAAGATGCTGAATCTAAATAAAAGTTTGGTATTTATCCGACTTTTCGTTTTTCCGTTATGCTGTTCACAAATACACATGCACACAAACACATACAAGGACCTTTTCCTAATTTTTTTTATTCAGGGCCCTCAAAAATGTATTTCCTGAAATCTCGGTATCAAATTTTTGGATGGAATGCAATACTTCCCTACTTAGTATACGTAGTAGAGAAAGTAAAAAGGCCAATAAGTGGATATATTCTAGCTTTTGCATAGACTGACGGCAACGCTCCTTTCGTCAAGCTCGAGATGACCTGAATGTGAGGGTAGGACCATGTCTGCGGGCACGACCAATGGTGGACGTTTACGAAAACGTTTTACTCCTATGCTTGTGAAATACGCAATTCTTTATCTTAGCTATGCCCTCAGACCCGTGCATCAACACCACAATCTGAAGAAAAGCTGTTGGTATCCACGACGCATAATACTTGTGCAGGTTACATAATGCGGATGGCTTCGAAACATGATGTCGCTACTTTCTTCATTTCGGAACCGGTAGAAGACATAATATGCATAGAAAACACTTCCTGAATCCTACAAGTCATAGGGACAATGGTTACAAGAGCCTCAATATATGGTTGAAATCGAAAATCACATCATCGGACCTAACTTCTTCAGTTATTGTCTCACTGGCAAGAGATTTTTAAGCGTCTCGTAGTAGTTACAACCGCACGTATAGTAAACAGTTTCCGGTAGCCTTCGCCCCAAATGTACCTTCAGGTGGCCTTTGACCCAAGTTTAAAAAAAATATTAACTTTGTAATTTGACTGTTTCTTTAAGTATTAAACATTTATGTTTGCCTCGGCTGCATCAGTATTATTCTTAGAGACACGTTTCTCTTAGCAGAGCGTGATGCGACAAGAATGTAGGCTTACACAGATTATAATTTTACTTCACTCCTTTTATTAATACTTGATAAGATTTAAATAACACTTCACTGATTTCATCTGCCTAAACTTGTAAATTTCTGTATTTCAAGTCTCTGGCTAATCCTACCCCAATAGAATACCTTCATTTATCTATAGCTTTTTCTGGTTGTTGATTGGTTATTTTTATACTGTCTCAAAATTTACATTACTGTTGCTCCAAGAATCATAAGTAGTATTGTTAAACTCTCAAATTCATTATTGCCTCAAGGTTACCTCATTGTTACCTCGTTGTTAGCAACTTTTAAGCTATTATTCTCACAGCTCCTACATTATTAAATTACATAATATATTCACATAACATTATTACACATGGATACAATAATATAAACATATACAGTGGCTTATATATACTTTTTATATATTGTTACATACACATATTGTTTTAAGGCGGGCTGTTATTGAATTTATATATTATATAATTAGACTGAAATCATTTAAGTGTTAAAAATAGTGCCTCAAGTGCTGTGAGTGGTACCACTTCTTAGTCATTCTTGGGGGTGTAAGCTGTGACCTACACGATCGCCGGATTTGAACACTGGGCGTATTTTTATGCGATTATCTGAGAGTAAGGAGATATAGAAGTCGAGGCCACAAAACTATCTGCATCTCCGACGTAGCGAATGAATCGCCTGTCTTGCCAGCATGTTGTTGAGGCGGGTGCATATCGATGGAAGCACGCTTGAGCCTGTGCCATCATTTGAGGAGATTCGATTACGGCTATGATCTATAGTATCATCGCTATATATCGTAATATAATGTACTGTATTTTTGGTCAACCCCGTGAGACGATGCTACTAGATTTATGTACCATTCTAGCCCCTGGTTCCCCAGGTCGCGGGTTCAAACCCGGACTGCATCGGCGGAGGGCGATGCATTATTGGGGCGTAAAAACCGGAAGAGCAGTAAAGCCGGTGGCCCCGTGTTGTAGATTTACGTCACGTAAAAGAATTTCAAGTCTGATAAAGAGATCTCTGAGCAAACTTATTGGTCTATCACGCCCAATATAGAATGGGACGCTATGGTTCATGTAGTTAAAGGCGTTTATAAATAAACTCAACTTAATTTTAATTTTACCAGATTAAATATTTATCTGGAGACACATATACAAAATTTGTGAATAATGTTATTCTGCTTGCACTACAAAATATAATTATACCTTCTGTACTTTATCCTCTTCTTATTCCATATTAAATGACACCAAAAATAAATTGAGATAACGTAATGAGATATTGTATCATCAGAAGTATAAGTACCGCAGATGCCGCAATACGACTCCGTCGAAGATAGAAACTAGGAGTAGTGTTAGAAACCCAAAGAATAAGAATAAGAGCTGGAAAGCCTATTCGCATAGCATCTTTATAATAATGTTAAATTGTTTAACCTCATAGCGACGATGGGAATGTGCCCATATTCGTCTGAGAAAATTCCATACTTCCCTCATTCTGTAATATTCACCGTTACTGGTGTTGTCTGTCAAAATTGAATGGCTCTAATCAAGTGGCCTGTAAAATGTAATATTTCCACCAATACATACCCAGGCATAGGAATTTCTAAGCATTAAAACCAGGGCAAAAGCAAATGAATTTGTTACTGGATTGTAAGTAGTAACGCAGGTTACAAACCATCCATTCGCTCGTGCAGTTTGTTGACTTTTGCCGACAGGATTATCGAGATGGTGTTTCGTACCCATCGGTGAATCATGACCGCTGTTGTTTTCATTCCTTGTATTAACATAAAAATTGACATAACACGATATTTTATTGTTTGTGTGATACATTTTTACTTTTTCTACTACGTATAGTAAGTAGGGGAAGTATTGCATTCAATCCAAAAATTCCATACTAAAATTTCACCGGAAATACATGTTTTGAAATGCCCTGAATATAAATAAAGCAACTGTGTGTGTTTGTGTGTCACTCTGTGAGCAGCATAACTCAAAAACGAAAAATCTCATAAATACCAAAATAAGTATTTGAACTTAGTATCTTCCAAGGATACAACAAAAAGATTTTCAAGAAAATCCTCCCACTCCAGACCTACCTTAACATGGACCTTTTTCGAAAATTTTGATTTCCACAAAAATGGCTCTAACGATTTTGATTAAATATCATATGTTTAAGATATTTTCATGGCAATTGAAATGTACATCTTGCATTTCTGGAAATGTCCCCAAAAGTCCTCTTCATTGTGAATCACTTTCGCAAAACGGTAAACCGTAAGACATAACTACATAAAACAATGTAGATATTGTTAAAACACACAATTTATGTCATATACTTGTACTTTTTCTCAAATAGGAATTATTTCTTTCTTCTTCTTCTTCCTCTTTTTTTATATGTCCAGGACATGCAAAGAGAATGGAATACTCCACATAGCAACCAGCTCTTAAAAGATTTGAGTATCGCTTAAAGCCTACCATGCTCCCCTTTTACCTACAAGAAAATTATCATTAAGGTAGTTTCTGCAAATGTTTATCTCGATTAAGATGAAGTAGATGGAGAATAAGCGTTTGTAAAAATAGTTTGTACAAGAGTAGAGAAAGTCATGTGAGTGCAACACATGAAATTTTTACTATATCAGATGCATCAGAGAATCAAGTAATCATTAAAATGCACATGCTGATGTAAAAGCAATTCAAAATTAATTGAAGAATAAACGAAAAGCCACGAATAAACGCTTCGGGCAGTTTACCAACAAGAATTACAATCTGGACCCACAGTGTGATAGGTAAGAATATAGGTATCGACTAATAATAATAATAACTATTATTATTAATACAGGTTTGGTAGCCGCTCTGAGCATGAACAATTTTGATGCTGTCCTCCAGGCTCCCGATGTAATGTAATCCGCGGAATTACCCCCTATGTTTTCGTGTTCACATGGGTAATGCGTTGAATTAATGTAAAGCTCAAATGTTAGACGTGATATTTTCAGTGATTAACTTCCAACAATTATGGCACTCAAAGATAATAAGTCGGAAACAAAAGTAACAAAACACATTCGTAGGTGTGTTGTATTTTACGCAATGTAACTGTAGTGACATCCCGCCACAGATAAATAATAAGTTCACCTCGCGGCAACAAATAGCTTTTGACACATGCTATAATGCAGCATGTAACTGTAGTGTACACTAACAGGTAAATAATTCATTAGTGCTGATGCCCGTTACGCAGCGATCACGGATATAAATGAGCCGATCCAGGCGACAGTGATGCAGTCAGAACTGGCTCCTCGTCTCGTACGGTCAGTAGCACGAGCCGCCGGGGCGTGATCTTTCGAGATCAAACCTTTCAAACCTTTCTAACCTATTCCTGCTCCCATGTTTCCGTCGTGACCTAGCTTTGAACGACTGGACGATCCCGGGCGGAAACTAGCATGTCTCACATCGTCAAGAGGAATCTCGCCGGGCCTGGCAGATCACCGACAGCCTTTCGGACCGGATTGACCCATCCTACTCGATCCCTCGGAGTCCCTTCACTCAGCGCAGAGCAAGGGTGCCATAACCGGCCTTCTCCTTGTATCAGACCTCGGTAGTAACGGCACGCAACCATGGAGGACGCAAGGTCCACTACAGAAACTTTCCTTGCAGTGCAACACATGGTTGAAAGTGACAACAGTGCATTATAAATTCTGTACAGTTTACTGCCATTAAATTACCACGAATATTATTACCTTTGTAGTTGTCAACCATGGGTGCAAAAATGTAAGCGGAAGTATTTGAACACGTTCTTTAATGAGTTTGAATCGAACATTTAAACAAAAACTATTTTCTATTTTCTGATTACAGTTTTTAAAAATATTTGCTCATTAACCCAGGGTTAAATGAATAATTTTGGGGATGGTTTCTGAAAGCTTAAACATAGCTCCTCTAGATGTCACTACCACTACTGTCTACAGTGGCATTAACCCACTTATTCTAAGAAATAGAAGTCTTCAACATCTTTTCTTCTTCGAGGATTGTATCTTCCAATCAAGACTGGGATTGTTTCTTCCCTCTTTCGGTTCATGTTGTGTTTAGTCTCTTCTGTTTTATCGTGTTCAATTCTTTCCAAGTTCTTTGGTTTTATTATTAAATCTCGTCTGGTGCACCCTTTAACTCTTCATAAAAAAACCTCATTCGTACTGCTTGCACTTTGCTTTTGTCTCTCTCTTTGAGTATCCAAGATTCGCTTTCATAGATTAGATCAGTGACTGCTAAGGTTTTATAGCATTGCAATTTGGGTTTATTTCCGTCATTTCTTATTTAATGCTCTTTCTGTAGTTTCACATATCTGCTGAAACTTACTTACCTTGTTTTCTTGTTCTTATCTAATTTAAAACTCGCTCTTTGGGAAGATTATGAGTATGGGTTGTTTTACATGGAGGGGATACCAACTCCTTGCTCAACCAGAGTTTAGCAATAAGCTGTTTTCCATTTAATCCTGAGTATTTTGTGGTACGAAATGCATGTCTTAATCATTGAAGGCGCTTCTACTCGAATATATTTATGTGGAAGTAAAAGGGAATGACAAATAATTAAACAAACCTTGATTTAATTCAGGAATACCGCCTGGGATAGCCCAGGCGGTAACATCAGTGGCCCACATTCAGAGGCCTCGGGTTCAGTCCTCGGTGACCACCCACTCTGACTCATGGTTTTCTTAGCGGGTTTCCGGAATGCTGTAGTGGTTTCTTTCATTCCAGAATTTCCTGTCCCTTCATTTCATTTCTATCGGCGATAGTGTTTCGGTGCAGCGTGACAGGGAAAAAGTATCTACGAGGTGTGATCAAAAAGTTTCCGGAATGACGTCATAAATATTACCGAACAGTTTGTTTTGTCTAATCTGCACTGTCACTCTCGAAGTAGTTCCTTGGGAGTTTATGCACTTGTCCCAGCGCTTCTGCCACTGCTGGAAGCACCTCTGGAAGTCCTTTTCTTTCAACATGTTCAGAGTCTTCTGCGATTCGCAAAGGATGACATCAATGTCCTCAAAACGGTGTCCTCGGAGCCGCATTTTAAATCGCGGGAAAAGAAAAAAGTCCGCTGGTACCAAATCTAGAGAATAGGCAGGATGGGGAATAGTATTCATCCTATTTTTATCCAAAAATTGGCGAACAGAAAGGGTTCTGTGCGCGGGCGCATTGTCGTGATGCAGGAACATGTCCAAATTGTGTTTCAAAATGCTTTGAACACTTCCAAAGAAGAGTCCTAATGAGTCAGAAAGTTCTCTTATTGTAATGCGCCTATCATTGAAGACCATTTCCCTCACCTGATTGATATTTTCATTAGTTTTGCTGGAACAGGGTCGCCCCGAACGATCTGCATCTTTAACCGATGTCACAGCCCTTTTAAATTTCAAAAACCACTCAAATACTTGCGTTTCGCCCATAACTTCCTTCCCATAAGCTGTTCTTAGCATCTAATAGGCTTCTGTTGCAGTTTTACCGAACTTAGAGCAAAATTTGAAGTTCGCTCTTTGTTCTTCGTAATCTGACATTTTTGCTACGTGGAAAAATCGCAGAACATGCAAAACACGTGTTCGCTTCAGAGCATCTACCTCATCACTACATGGTCACAGGAAGTCACGTGAACTCTCATTTTTATTGGGAAGAAACGCTGTATGTATAGCTTGGCTAAGAATTAAAGAAATCTCAGCGTCAGCCATGCCGAAAACTTTTTGATCACACCTCGTATGTGAGCTTGCTCCGTCCCTCGGCCTTCGGCTGGTTGCCGGAGTATAAGAACCGCCCTTCGGGAGTGTTGGACTCTATGTGGGAAGGGGTCCCCAGTCTGCCGTGATATGTAGAGACCCTGTCATTGCTGTGTCGTCACTCCTGTTTCCGGCCGCCTGGCGTCTCCCTTCACTTCATTCCCACCCTCGTCGGGCGTCAGTGCAATATCCTCATTGCTGGATCACTGCCGGATCCCCTACACTTCTCAAACCCATTCAATTATAGAAATTGTGACTTCTTTCAGTATTTTACTGTAATTTCACTGTTTTATCTAGCTTTCACAGGACTTTCCACCGCTATTACTTCACTAATGTAAACTAGTTCAATACTCCGTCATTTCACACAGTTTTCACTAACATTAATACTGTCTTCATGGCGTAGCGGACGAAATACGCACGCCGCAGGCTCTTCTTCCAGACGGTTTACTCGCTGGGGAGTTAAAATCAAAGCTTCTCCAATATCTCGCAGAAGCAGCACTCGCTGCACGTCACAAGAGTCGCCACAAACACACTCGGAGAACAGCACTTTTCTCGCAGCAGAAACGCGCTCGCTCATATAGCCGTTGGAACTTTCCATAGAGTTCTCGAATGTTCGAGAAGGAGACACATCCAGAAGATTCTGGTTATCTGACGTTAGCGCGTCCGGTGTTTACGCTGACGAGCGCTACTTATCTTCGTTTATCTACAAATGCCCGGTGACGTCCTCCCGGTAACCTTTAGCTATAGCTACTGTGTCACAGAGTGTTTAAAACGAAGCTCTGGGTTTTTACAGCCCAAATTATACAAAAGAAAGACCACCTAATTATACTAATATTCAAAATTTTCAATACATTAAAGGGTTTGTTAATTTGTTAAGTTATAAATTATTGTATACTACAGAGAACATTACAATAATCATACAAGGTACTGTTGCAGGTGTAACAGTTGAAGTAATTATTTAGGAGTGAGCCAATCGAAATTTTAAAATATGGAACAATTAGGTGAAATCTAAAGAATGGGTTTGTAACCGAAATAATGTTTAAACTTTTAAATCTTTGGTTATCGCAGTTTCGAATTGGAAGTTGAAATGAGAAGACTCTTAGCATAATTGAGAAATAATGAGTTTGTTACGTTATTAACTAAGACAGAACTCTCATCATGATCTATATTTTTCTATACTAAGCTATGTCATGGTTTTGAAATGATATACTCCCTGCACACCACTAGCAACAACAACAAAAACAAACGAATAATGGCTTATCACCTGAAAAATTCGATGTCACATTCGCATGACTTTCTCTGCCCTTTATCGCTAATTACTTTTTCTTATGATTTAATTTTAACTTTAATTTAAAATTAACTTTAATTTCCTATCTGCTTCATTTTAATCGAGATAAACATTTCTGCAAACAGCTACATTATACATTTAGTTATAGATATAAAGGGAATAGCGATAGTCAAATGTTAAAGAACTGGACGGTATACGCTGGCCTTAAAATTCCATGCTCTTTGCGTGCAACTGCGAGAAACAGCTGAATATCGAAAGGACTTGAAAATAATGACAAATTATTGAACAATTGAAACCATCGATAAGGAATATCTCGGAAAAAACGTTAAAATTTTTAAAAAAATGGTGTGTTTTTTGTGTAGAACGTTTGGGACTTATACAAAGTTATGCAGAATTCCTACCAAAGGAAGTGGACTTCACAGCTATTACCAGAAAATTCAAGATATACATATTATTTGTAACGCAAATGTCTTTAATAGGTGGTATTTTAATCAAAGTCTTAACCAGTTTTAGAAAATCAAACATGTAAACGGTGATTTACAATTTCCATGTAAACGGTAGTTCAAGGTGGGGAACTTTCTTGAAAATCTTCGTGTTGCATCTTTGGGACATACTGGACGTAAATACTGTGTTTCGTATTTATCCTACTTTTCGTTTTTGAGTTATGCTCTTCACAGACACAAACCTGAACCTTTTTCTAAAAATGCTTTTTTGTTTTATTCAGGTGACCGCAAACATGTATTTCCGGTCAAATCTCGGTATCCAATTTTTGGATGGAATGCAATACCTTCTCTACCTACTATTTACTGGTACAGAAAGCAATAAGTATTTGAAAATTCAAACCAAAAACAAAGAATGTCGAGGAAATGGTTGACTACATTTTTTTGCGTGGTGAGATTTTGTCTATGTCTTACGATTTATCAATTTTACAAAGTCATTCAAGATATGGAACATTTTACAGGCTGTTCGCAGGAAATTCAATATACACATTTTATTTGGCACACATGCTTTTTAAAACTGTTTCTTTAATCAAAATTGTTAGAGCCATTTTTGGGAAAATAAAAAGTAACGAAACGTTTCCGGAGTAAAATTAATTGAACTTAAATATGCGGTTTTGTATTTAACCGACTTTTCGTTTTTGAGTTATGCTGTTCAGATATACAGACACACGCGCACGGACGTTTTCTTAAAATGCATCGTTTGGATTCAAGGAGCCTGAAAACGTGTATTTTCGGTGAAATCTCAGTATTAAATTTTGGATGCAATATTTCCCCTACTTACTATAGGTAAGCAATAGAGAAAGTAAATTACCGCATTCTAGGGGTAACATCCAGTAAGAGCAAAAACAATAGTGTAGAATTACTATCTGGAACACTTCCAACTTTTTAAAAATTTAAATTACTCAGAATTTAGACAAGTTAAGTACATATGATGTATGGAACTATTAATTAGAACACTTAAAAACAACATAAATGGATATCAGGAAAAGCTGTTTAGCTGTTTTACACACATGACTTTCTCTACTCTTGTACAAACTATTTTACAACGCTTATTCTCCATCTACTTCGTGTTAAGCCAGATAAAACCTTTGCAGAGGATTTCGTTTCTTTGCATGTCCAAAACTTTAAAAAAAAATGACTAACGAATTCTCACCTGAGAAAAAGTATAAATATTGGAAAATTCAAACAAATAACATATAATAACTCGGAAATGGTTCACTCCACGAAAAAATGCATATGACATAAATTCTGTGCTTTAACGAGCTCTACATTTTTGTGTAGAAAAATTTAATGTATCTCTTAGGGATTACAGCTATGCAAAAGGCATTCAGAAAAAGAGGACTTTTGGGGATATTCCCAGAAAATTTTAGATATATGTTTTATTTGTCATGAAAATATCCTAAATGCATGATATTTTAATCAAAACCGTTAGAGCCATTTTTTTGAGAAAATCAAAATATTCGAAAAATGTTTCATATAAAGGGTAGTCTGGGGTGCAGGAATTTTCTTCAAAATCTTCGTGTAGCATCCTTGAAAGACACTAAACCTAAGTAACAAGTTTGGTATTTATCCGACTTTTCGTTTTAGACTGTTCTGTTCACAAAACATAGAAAGCATACATAAGGCCTTTTTCTAAAAATGATTTTCTTTTGCTTTAGAGGACCTCAAAACATGTATTTCCGGTGAAATCTCGATATCGATTTTTTTGGTGGAATGCAATACTTCCGCTGCGCAGTAGAGAAAGTCAAAAGATAGATGCCAATGTTACATTTAGCATAAATTTTATTTTATGAACATGTACAAAAATCCTATCTCTACTTAGAGTGCGAGATATGCACCCTTTATCTTCACATCGTTAGCGTTACTCAACATTCATCCAATATTAAAATGCTTGGAAAATACAAACATTCCTACCTGACAATGCTTATCTGAAGAGAGACAGTATACTATGAAAATGCAAACGATTCCTTTTGACAACGTTTATCTTAAATATAAAAAAATCTAATGTGTTACACTCACATGACTTTCTCTACTCTTGTACAAACGCTTATTCTCCATATGCTTCATGTTAATCGAGATATCGAGATGTTAATCTTATTGCTAATTTTCTTGTAGATGCAAGGGGAATTGGTAGTTTTTAAGCGATAGTCAAATATTTTAAGAGCTGGTTGCTATGTGGAGTATTCCATTCTCTTTGCATTACCAGGACAAAAAAAATGAATAACGAATATGAGAAAAAGTATAAGTATTGGAACATTTAAGGGAATAAAAGCAATATCTTAAAAATAGTTCACCAACAAAAAAAAATGTTTATGACATAAATTCTGTATTTTAAGGCGATCCACATTTTTGTGTAGTAAAATTTTGTCTATCTCTTATGGTTTACCAGTTATGCAAAAGTCGTTCGCAATGAAGAATACTTTTGGAGACATTCCCAGAAAACTCGAGATATACATTTCATTTGTCATAAAAGTATCTTAAATATATGATATTTTAATCAAAATCCTTAGTCATTTTTGAGAAAATTTAAATTTTCGAAAAATGTTCCATGTAAAGGATAATCTAGGGTCGGAGGATTTTCTTGAAAACCTTCGTGTCGCATCTCCGGAAGATACCGAACCTAAATACCAAGTTTGGTGTTTATCCGACTGTTCGTTTCTGAGTTATGCTGTTCACAGACACACACACACACATGCATACGGACATGTTTCCAAAACTTCTTTTTTGGATTCAGGGGACTCAAAACATGTATTTCCGGTGAAATCTCGGTATCGAATTTTTGGGTGGAATACAATACTTCCCCTACTGCGGTGGTATGTCGATTCTGGCCCACGTTGGTGACAATTTGCGGTGGTATGTCGGTTCTGCTGTGGTATATGGCTATTTTACGGTACAGGATTTGTAGGAATGGTCCCGGGTTCGGTAATAGCTCAGGGTTCTTTGCATGGATCTTGGATCTCGGGTTAGTGGTGAATACGACTGTTTGTTTTCCTGCTCGTTTATTTACCGTCAAACATTTGATTCCTGCTATTACTTCGACACACACACACACACACACACACACCCGCATTTCCTATTTGTTACACTTCATATCATCGCACCTATCCGCCGACACACGTTCTAACAAACATCTCCCAGGAACAACCATGGCCAAGTGTGTATTCTAACCTCTTCTGAAAACCATCTCTAAGGAACTACCACGACTAATTGTGTGTTCTAAACTTTCCTACACATTTTCCTAACAAACATCTCCAAGGAGCTACAACGGCCAAGTGTGTCTTCTAAAATCTCCTGTTTCTCTACTTCAACTGTTCTATATCTCCCCATTCCACTATCATCTGATTTCTAGCTTCTTTCATTGGAGGCCTAAGGCTATCTGGCTTTTGGCGAACATTGACCCTTTTCTACATGTCTGTGTTCCAGCAATCTAACGGGACACTTAACAATAGAGAGAAAAACCACCCGTTTCAGTCCGCTGATGGCATTGTCCCTCTCAACCCTTATTTCCACTTACAGTAACATTCGCTTTCCAGTTTTATTTAACACTAACCTTACTGTTATTGATATTTATTCGCCCTATGATCTTAATTTTATTTTACTACTCAAAACATACTGCTTCACTACCTACTAGTAGTAGAGAAAGTAAAAAGGAATAACTTAATGTTCATTACGTTCTCAGAGTAGTGCTGTGTTATTTTATTATTAAAGTCATTGGGCATATTTAAGTCATGTTTCAAACTCGAGGTAAAATATTGTTAATAATATATAAATGAAGTTGTTATGCTTTTTTCTTCCTCTGAGTTTGAGGTACAAACGTGTGAACGTGTCCCTCGAAGCTGGGGCAAGAGATTTTTCGATTAGCAAACGTGAAGTGTTTCATGCTCAGGGAAGAAATGGTGTATTTAATGTATACAACTTTTTAAAAATCTTGTCAATACCACATGTGCCATGGCTGAACACCATCAAGGTGAGATTTTAATGTGTTCTAATATACAGAGTTACCGCCGGAACACGTCTGCTACACTGCGCGAGCATTGGCCAGCGTGCATATGCCTTTAACTTTTGCACTTACTTTATATGTATACAGTATCTTCAGTAATTCAAGTGTGCTCAAAATTAAATTATAAAGGTGATTTGATTATTGAAGTTGATAACAGATATTTAATTTTGTGCAGTTTTCCGACTGTCACCCTTCACTGTTTTCACTGTCACTGTTTGTTTGTTTTATCTAGTTTAACTTTACTAAGAGTTCACTTCACTATTATCACTTCAGTAGGTGAACTACTTCAATTCTCCATCACTTCACCTCCTATGTGACGTAGACGGTTCTTCCAGACGGTTTACTTGCTGGGGAGTCGCACCAAGACCTCCACGATCCCTCGCCTTAAACTCGCTCGGAGAACCGCACTTGATGTCGCGCGGGAAACTCACCCGCCAATTCGTTCGCTCTCTGACTGACCGACGCAAATAAGCTCTTTACCTCCTCTCGCAAGAACGCTTGCTTATATAGCTAATGGAAATTTTCAGAGGGTCTCAAACGTTCGAGAAGAAGAAACATCCAGAAGATTCAGGTTATCCAGTGATAGCGCTTCTGGTGTTTACGCCTGACGAGCGCTACTTATCTTTGTTTATCTCCGACTATCCTTTGTCGACCTGCCTATAACCTTGGGACATAACCACTGCGTCACAATATTTATATATCTATTGGGATATGAGCATCATTTCCTACCGCTCGGATGTGCTTTGCAAGGACGAGGCGTAAGTCGAGTTCAGTAATTACATGAGAGCGGTAAGAATTCTCATCCCACTAGTTATATACAATACTTTATGCCCGACAATTGAATAATTCTTGTTTACCTTACCTGCGTTCATGATACAATTATTAACTTATAACAACAGAATCATCCTTCAATAAATGTTGTTATACTCTGTGATTTAATCTAAACCAAAGCCTAGTTAATATTATTTCGTTGATTATAATAAAGTTGGTCTAGAAACAACAGAACTAATGTAACGATACTAAATTTGTTTTAATGTGTGATTCTGAAGAAAGCATTCCTTCAGATATTGAAGTAGTAGTTTCGAAAGTTGTTGCATCACTTTTGCTAAGTAAATCGAGTGTGAAGTATCACTGTTAAATGGTTGCGGATAAATGAATATATGGGTGATGAGTGATTTAGTGTACATAATACAGTGCTTCTACTCCATAGCCTGTCGCCCAGCTCGGAATCCCGTTGTAACAGCTACATTATTGTTATATACCGGTGTGAGGCCAAAAGGTTTTTCAAATTCAATTTAGCTGCCCCGGCATAAACATTGGGGGACGTAACTGCAGTGGCAATGAGAGGACCAGGAACTTAGCTGCACAAATTTAAAAGAGGCGTGGGATATTCATAATAAAATACACTTAACTTCACATTTACTGTGGTTTATTAAACAGTTACCTTGGTGTCACTACATCGTTCACATCAGATTACACGCAAACATTGGAGGGAGAGCCTCCACACTCACACGAAAAATACGTATGCTTACACACAACCACTCGCCCTGAAGACACACACTCGACTCACGCTACTACTAGACTGATGCCACTAGACAAAGAAAGCGGCTAGTCACGCTACTTGCCCCCTTTCCTTTCTCCACCCCTTACTAGGAGGTGGGGGCAGAAATGCCGCGCCGGACGAAATTCAAACTGCTAAACGAAATAATTATGCCCAACAATGTCATGCTACAAAGCAATAATGTGTCCGACGCGACAATGCACACGCATAAGCTACAGTATCACTCTCGGGAGTTGAATATCCGAAATTGAGTGAATTTCTCGCCTGCTTTGCTTTAGTTATTTCAATGTATGGGGTTTGTTGCACACATCTTATTTTTCAAGATCCTCCATAGATAAAGATCACATACACTTAATTCAGTGGATCATAAGTTCATAATTCTTTATTAATTACACTGTCGAAAATTATTTGCGAATTAAATTTAATGACACATCAGCTGTATGTACACTTGCAAGGTCCTGTTGCTAAAATCAGTCATCCACAGTCAGATGTTAAAAAAGAAATGGCCTGAATAAGTCATTCCTGTAGCTCTCTGGATTTGTTTGTTCAAAAAATATTATTATTGTTCTGTATGAGTTTGCTACTACCAATTTTCTAGTCATGCAAGGTGGAGTAAAAACTTGCGCCGATGGGGGAGTAAACATAGGACTAAGCATCAAAGGAATAAATAAGGAGAATCAAATAATTTAGGGGAGATAAAGAAATGAAAGACAAATATTTAACAAGTAAAATAATAAGGTAATAAATCAAGTAACAGGTAAGAGGAGAGAAAGGGACGATAAAATAAAATATTAGCAAACAAGAAAAGAAAATAGAATGTAGGAAATAACCGAATTAATAAATATATAAGTAAATAAATTGCAAAACAGATAGAACAATGTAAGTCGGCAATGCGAGTTGAACTTAGAAACGGTAAAAAATCATCTATCTACGACGACAAGTACGACTGTAGGCCATTAAGAACCTGTTCACTTACAAAGGATTTTGGGATGAAGCCATAGTAAGAGTTAAGAGTAAAGAGAATACTTGGAAATCCCATGTGCACACATACGAACAGAAAAGGCAGCGAAGCACTAATAATAAAATAATGCTAGACGCTAGACAAGGCAATCATACAAAATTTCTAGAGCGAATAAGACAAAAGAGAAAGTAATCGAAAGAGCAAATAAGAATGTAGAAAAATCACGTGTCTAGGAAAAGGAAGGTGCTCAAATAGAATATGGGGACGAAAAGAAATGTGTCTAGGAGCAGTGCATAGTTTCTGACAGGGGTAACATCGGGACTTCGTGTCGGTCATTTGTAAGAGAAGATTGCGTCATACGCCAGAGTGAAGTGCAGTGTTAAGGGAACAAGGTAGTCTGAATGCATGGAAATTACACCTTAAGTGTGTTAAATTACCACTGCTCTTAAGTTCTCAATGTTTTCTGAAATTTGTATGAATTATTCTATAAATCATGACAATTATTTCAAGTGGTTGTTTGCATTGATTGCTTATGTAGTTGAGTCCGTAAAAATTATTTCATCCAGCAGAAAAATAATAAAATTGACTCTTAAAACACGTGAATTCGCGTACCTTTTTCTCTAATACTACTTGCAATACAGAATCACACTTCTGCATGCTTATTCTTACTATAATGAGCTTTCCGCTGAACCTCAATTATTTAGTTATGTATAAAGTTCACTAGAAACTGAAAAAAATATTATTTGTTAAGTGGAAAAAGTAAAAATGTGGAAATTTTGCAATGTTGTTCCTTTCTTAATATCACTAGTATCTAAAATTATGATTGTTTAATTATGTGTTGTATATATGTACTAAAGATTTCAGCTTTCTACTTCTCATACTTTCTGAGAAAAAGGTATATATGTATCCAATAAATTTGGTTTTCAGAAAGCTGAATTTAAAGTTTGAATATTAAAAGTCTGACACACTTCAGTACATTCCAGGGTCATAATCATCTGCACTTTTATTCTTGGATTGCTTCAGCTTTTCTTATTTCCTTCTTTTGGTCCTGGCCTCTTTTTTTAATTGCTGAACTGCTCACTGGGCATGATATAGTCGTTCGTTGTCAAAAATATAAAAAATGTTCTAAAAACGGGCGTTGCATGACAGCTTTAAAGGAATACTGACTAGCATTTAACTTGTATTTAAATGTCTTAAAAACCTCTTAACCCCTAAAAAGTATATATTTTCTGAAACTGGAAATAATAGAGATTTTATTAGTGCCTAAAACAAAAACTGTTATTTTTTACCATTTCCGAGTACCTTGTCCCCTTAAATTAAAAGATTCAGTATAGTAACAAATTTACAATGTGAGAAAGTGCGTTATAAGAAGTGAATGCAGTCATAGCACGGGAAAATTGTAGAAGTGTTTTGAAATTAGGTATTCTGTGAAGGGAAGTCATAAAGCTATAAGTGTTAACAATGCTCTTGTGGATTTAACTCATAAAGGGCACAGTGAAGGAGAACACGTCACCGGGGTGCTGAGTGGCAAAATGTAGTCTTTTCGGACGAGTGCCGCTTCAACGTGTCCTACAGTGATAGCCGTATACGTGTCCGGCGCTACCGTGGTGAGCGTAACCTGGAGGGCTGCATTGTTGAGCGGCTAGCGGACAAACACCAGGTGTGATGGTTTGGGGCGCCATTGGCTACAACAGCCTATCTCGCCTCCTACGAATTGAGGGCACTTTGAACAGCAACCGGTACCTAACGGAAGTGTAGAGCCTGAGGTACTCCCCCTACTTCAGGTATCTCCATAGGCCACATTTCAACAGGACAATGCCCGGCCACACACTGCGAGGAATGTACAAACCTTCTTCAAAGAGCGACGGGTACCATTGCTTCCCTGGCCTGCACATTCGCCTGACATGTTGCCCATCGAACATGTCTGGGATATGGTTGGTCGGCACCATATGCGTCACGGTCCTCCAGTAGCCAGTGTCACGGATTTGTGGATTCGAATAAGAACTGCGTGGAGGGAAATCCCTCAGGAACTTATTCAGAGCCTTTTTTATTCAATGCCACGGCGTATAGCAGCTCTAATTGCAGCGTATGGAGGCCACACCAAATACTGAATATTTAGGGCTCAAAGGTCATGTATATATTTAAAAAGTTTATCATTTGTTACTTATCATGTACCTAACCTGTGGTATTAAATTCATTGAATCCATGCGTTTCCTTCTTAGTGTTACAATTTTCACAATTGGCAGTGTACATATAATATAATCATATATATTATAAATTAATAATATATATATATATATATATACCGAACCGATAGAATGATTTCCAAACTTCATGAAACATTTAGTTTTACTTAGATGTGATAAAGCACATTAGCGTCCATGATCCTAGTATGCTGTATAGTTACCACATTTCACATATCATGTTAATCATTGCGGCTGAGTACTGCTCGGTCCCTACGGGCATTGTTCGACAAATAATACTCTACACTAGATGGTGCTGCTACCTCGTACACCGTTTCACCATCATCGGTGATGTATCAAAGCCTAACTGCCATTGTATGTCTCATTCGCACCTAGAGGCATGATACTTTGCTACAAACAAGTATAAAATGCAGGTAATATTAAAAAACACAACTATTAAACGTTTAAAGCAATACTCCCTAACATTCTAGGTAGAAAGCTTTCCAGATCTGTAATTCACGTGCCTTTCTATACCTATTATGTTTTAGAAGCACTCTCAGAGGCACTTTTTTCTAATAATAATGCACACAAGTAAGGGAGTTTCAAATTCGCAATTCTGCATAACATCTGTTTCCCAGATTGATATGGAAACATTAATATTTTTAAAAAAGAATCTGATGTGTTACACTCACATGACTTTCTCTATTCTTGTAAAAACTATTTTTACAAACGCTTATCTCCAAATGCTTCATGTTAATCGATATATGGAGATGTTAATCTTATTGCTAATTTTCTTGTAGATGCAAGGGGAATTGGTAGGCTTTAAGCGATAGTCAAAAAATTTTAGGAGCTGGTTGCTATGTGGAGTATTCCATTCTCTTTGTATGTCCAGGACATAAAAAAAGAATAACGAATTCCCGTTTGAGAAAAAGTATTGAAAAATTTAAGGGAATAACAAGCAATATCTCGAAAATGGTTTACTCAAAAAAATATATGTATTTTAACGCGATCTACATTTTTTGTGTAGTAAAGTTTTGTCTATCTTATGGTTTACCAGTTATGCAAAAGTCGTTCACAATCAAGAATACTTTTGGAGACATTCCCAGAAAATTCGAGATATACATTTAATTTGTTATAAAAATATCTTAAAAATATGATATTTTAATCAAAATTGTTAGAGCCATTTTTGAGAAAAATAATATTTTCGAAAATTTTTCCATGTAAAGGGTAATCTGGGGTAGGGGATTTTGTTGAAAACCTTCGTGTCGCATCTCTGGAAGATACCGAAGTTTGGTGTTAATCCGACTGTGCGTTTCTGAGTTATGCTGTTCACACACACAGACACACACTCGGACATGTTTCCAAAAATGCTTTTTTTGGATTCAGGGGGTCTCAAAACATGTATTTCCAGTGAAATCTCGGTATCGAATTTATGGGTGGAATGCAATACCTCCCCTACTTACTATACGTAGTAGAGAAAGTAATAATCAAACGTCAAGAAATTGCCAATATCAACTTTCTATTTCAATTTCAATGTGTTGGCCTAAAGAAAAGCTAAATTTAATTAATTAAAGAAAGACGAAACACAAACTACATGTCGCTACCTAAACAAACTATATGCTTTGTAAAATGCAATGGTAAGTTTCACATCACCGCACTATTATCGCTGTAAGGTAAATAAAATCTGCATTATACGTTCATCAGTGCCCACCGTGCTTTATGATTACAAGGCAATCGCTGCCTTAAGTGTTAATAAGTGTTGCTTGTGGCATTTTAAGAACAACAGTAGTGTATATATCGATGTCAATATTTAATATATACAACCCCGGGTTAAATTTGACCTTATTCAAACATTTGCTTCTTTATCTCAGATAAATCCTGGGTAAGTATAACTAATGAACCAATGCACTGAAGTAAGAAAAATCACTTGCTGCGATTGGTTGTTTACAAGGTAGTATGGTTTAGTTTTAAGACCCAGTGGCATAGATGCTCACTTGAATTGGGATAGATGTCTCACACTTCAATGCCGCATGCTCTTATATCGAAAGATTTTGACTACGTAACTACACAGTAAGGGAAAATAAAATATTTTTACCTTCGCATAACCGAATTGGATAGCTCAGGCGACGTCTGTGGCGCGCATTTGGGAGGTGTAGATTCGATCCCCGCAGCCGACCTTCCTAACCCTTGAGTTTTTTGGCGAGTTTCTATGGGTCGCTAGGCAAAAGCTGGGAAGGATCATTACGTCCTCCAAATTTCCTGTCCCTCCATTTCACTTCAATTCGCATTTCACTTCAGCTTTCATTCCCTTGGTTTCTTTCAGGATTACAGGTGTCGGCGGGAGGTTTCGGGGTGTGCATGGCAGTGAAAACGTATGCTGTGGAAACCTTCGTCTCCCGGATTGGGGACGGTTTCTGGGTCCTTGGTCTTCCAAGGGATGTGTGAGCCCCACAGGGAGGGGGAAGAGGATCTGTCTGTCCCAGTGTCCATCTGGGGAGTTTAAATCTGGAAATGGTAGGGACCCTACCTTATGCCTGTCGTGCCTCCTGATCCGGCATCCCTCTCTCCCGGGGGTGCCTCGTCCGGAACATAGGTACAAAAGGTCTGCTTAGGTCGATTTTAATCCTACCTCGGCATAAAATCTATGAACAGACATCAAGTAAAATTAGGATATTTTTTCTACTAATAAAGGCAACATAAGCAGCGTGATATCGTCTTTAAATAACGTTTTAGACAGTTGTTGATTGCGAAGGTCTACCCGGGGCAAAGCCTCCCTTCTCTGCCCAGAGTTAGCGCCATCCGAGTGGCTCGCTAACCGGGGTTTCCCCATGAGGTCAATACCTGGTTTCCTGAAAAGCCCCCTCCCCGCTTACGCGGAGATGGAAGTGGATACGCACTTACGCTCGTCATTCCGAAAGGGCGACTACCGATAACCTCGGTAGGGCCGACAGCTTTCTAGCAAGCCGTCTACCGGTTATCCAGGGCGCGATGTACATTAGGCGTCTCACAATCCCGCCCCCCAATCTCCCATGCATATAGGGAACCACTGTCGCGTCGAGACCAACCCAATCCGATCAGTTCTCCGACGGAAGGGGCTCGAATGTTCGGCCCGACATACTTCTAGTAACGTCAGAAGTGCCACGAGTGGTAAGGGTCTGCAGCGCCCGCACCACGGCAGCTGAAGGGGTCGGAACCCCTCCCCTTTTAGACAGCTGGAATTAAAACTATAACTTTCAGCACAAGATATACGAATTAAAAGTTTTACTTCATCGATAAAATGTTTATGCCACTCCATTGTTGGCAACTATGGTTTCACGTCCAATCACAAGGCAATTACCCTTTGTAAATGCACATGTTTAATAAAACAACTGGTGTGATTAGCTTTTACATTTCATTGTGTCCTTTTCAATGATTAATTTCTCATGGTGGTTTCATTAACTGTTCAAAATTCAAATCGTGATTCTTCATTTTATCGTAATGCGTTGTTATCCAGTTAACCTGTTCCTTGAGTTGGCAGCCTTGTACTTTTTATTGGAGTCGTTATTCTTTTATCTATGAACTGAATAATTGATATGGCAGCAAGTACGAATATGGGTGAAATTGAATTGCAAGAGTTGCACGACATTCTGAAAGCTGCCGAAAGGGTAAAATTGGAGTTCCTACCAAAAGCATGATAAAGCATATAATGACTTCAATGACTGATGTAAGGTAAGCACTGCTAGCGAATCATTAAAACATCAAAATATCTACATTCTTGCTGCACACCTCAGTTGTCTCGATCTAGACGCCATTTATCTTAGTTAAAAAAAATAGTGTATATCTCCCATATTAAAAGCAATTTTATTTTGCTAGTAGGATTGCTTCACTCGGCCTAAGGCCTCGTTTCACAAAAATTCCTACCCGGAGAATAAAACCCTGGATTAGATTGGAATGGATTGTGAAGGAGAGGGGATTCGGTACCAATCCAGGAATGAGGATAATGTACTGACGCTCCAAGAGGAGGCGCTCTCGGGAGTGAGTGATGAGATAAAGGAAGACACCGGGCGGTCGGAACCAAGAGTGACGGCACAGCAATGACAGAGTCCCTACAGTTTCCAGATATAGACGCCCCAGAATACAGGCCGGGTGACCTACTCCATACAGGGTGCAGCGCCCCCCAAGGGGCGTTCCTTATATCCTGGAAACCAGCCGAATGCCGAGGGACGGAAGAAGTGTACACAGAGCATCTTTTTTTCCCTGCCAGGCTGCACCGAAACACCATCGCCGATACTTTTAACCCTAAAATATACCAAACGAGGTGAAGGATGAATAAAATGATTAATGAAACGAAATGGAGGGACAGGAATTTCGGCGGATGAAAGAAGTCATTCTAGCATTCGGCTGACGACCCGGTAAAACCGGCATCATTTGGGGAATTTAATGTCTACCGGTATGTTGCCATGGTACTGAGTTGGTTAAAGCAACCGGACGGAAACCGGAATATCCGTGGTTCAAATCCCGGATATGGATTGAAATTTACAGTCGTCTGATTCTACCTTTCCAAATCGTTAATAAAACTTTAGTTTAGTAATTTCTATCCTAAATAATTATTATACTTTAAACACGGGGATAGGCCAGTAGTTTTATACTTTATCGTATCTCCTTCTACCTGACGTATAAAATGCATCTTTGTGTTGATAATTACGAATAATGTTTTTATTCTTGGGTCATTCTATCATTTAAGGATGTACTCCAAGAACTAAACCGACACTCGAGTGTTAGTGGCCTCTAAGCAATGCACAGATAAGGCAAACCACGCGCATGCGCGTTGCCAGGGAGAGGGTTCCTGCCCTTTATTGAGTTAAACGGGTTTTAATTAATACCCATGGCAATACATATTGGCTTTATAGGTACCGAGCAGAATTTAGTTGATATTGAATTCCTTCCTATATCCGTACTTTAATTCATATCCAGCAATTATTGTTCATTATCTTTTGTCCTGCGGACGGATGAGAGCTTTTGGTCTAACTTTGCACGTTGTGCTGACGGCTATACACATATTGCAGAGATAAAATGGTAGATTATTGATCAGGTCCGGTCATTCCCCTAGTTCTAAAGCAAACTTCATTACTGCATTTCCCAATGATATTTCCAAAGTTTTCGCGGATTTCCTTTCACGGATTTCCTAATACGGAAATCCCATCCGTACATTGTTATGGATTCAGACCTGGGACCGATGATAATAAGGAGAAGAGAAGATTTAGGAAACACATGGCTGTCAAAAGTGACATTGCATCTTAGTGTACTTCAGAAGGCGTACTGAATTTCTAGAGTTTGCATGTAAACCTAAAAACCTGATGTATCACATTCACATAGCATTCTATATCCGCTAACAATTACTAGTGGGTATACAAAATATTTTTACGAAAGTTAATTCATTTTAATCGAGATAAACTTCTGCATAAATAGCTACGTTACACTTTTCGTTACAGCGAAAAGGGAACAGTGATAGTCAAATGCCTAAGAACTGGACGCTATATGCAGGCCAAAAATTCCTTACTCTTTCCATGCATTGGTGAGAAATAACTGTAAATCGGCTGGACTTGAAAATAATGACAAAGAATTGAACAATTCGAACCTTTAATAACCGATATTTCGGAAATGGCTGATGCCACTAGAAAGCGTTATATAAATAATTTGTGTGTTTTACAGAGATATACGCTGTAGTATGTTTTGTGTATCACTTAACGTTTACCAATTTATAAAAAATTCCCTCCCATAGAACAGCTATCTGTAGAAAATTCGAGGCATACACCTTTATTTATCATGTAAATCTGTTTAATAAATGGTACTTTAATCAAAATCGTTAGCCACCTTTTAGAAGAGCAACAATTTCGAAAAATATCCCAAATAAAGGTAGTTTGGAATGGGGAGGTTTTCTTGAAAAATATTCGCGCCGCATCCTTTGAAGGTCCTGAACCTAAATATCAAATCTGGTGTTTATACCACTTTTCATTTTTTAGCTATGCTGTTCAGAGACACACACGTAAGGATCATTTTCCAAAAAATTTTATGTGTTACACTCACATGACTTTCTCTACTCTTGTACAAACTATTTTTACAAACGCTTGTTTTCCATATGCTTCAAGTTAATCGAGATATCGAGATGTTAATCTTATTGCTAATTTTCTTGTAGATACAAGGAGAATTAGTAGGTTTTAAGCGACAGTCAAATATTTTAAGAGCTGGTTGCTATGTGGCGCATTCCATTCTCTTTGCATGTCCAGTACGTAAACAAATCTGATGTGTTACACTCACATGACTTTCTCTACTCCTGTACAAACTATTTTTACAAACGCTTATTCTCCATTTTCTTCATGTTAATCGAGATATCAAGATGTTAATCTTATTGCTAATTTTCTTGTAGGTGCAAGGGGAATTGGTAGGCTTTAAGCTATAGTCAAATATTTTAAGAGCGGTAGCTATGTGGAGCATTTCATTATCTTTGCATGTCCAGGACATAAAAAAAATGTATAACGAATTTCAGAACAAAGTATAAGTATTGGAAAATTTAAGGGAATAGCAAGCAATATCTCGAAAAGTTTCACTCAACAAAAAAATGTAAGACATAAACTGTGTATTTTAACGCAATCTACATTTTTTGTGTAGTAACATTTTGTCTATCTCGTATGGTTTACCAGTTATGCAAAAGTCATTTACAATGAAGATTGCTTTTAGAGACATTCCCAGAAAATTCAAGATATACATTTTATTTGTCATGAAAATATCTTAAACATATGATATTTTAAACAAAATCGTTAGAGCCATTTTTTAGAAAATTAAAATTTTAGAAAAATGTACCATCTAAAGGCTAATCTGGGGTAGGGGGATTTTCTTGAACACCATCGTGTCGAATCTCTGGAAGATATGAACCTAAATACCAAGTTTGGTACTTATCCGACTGTTCGTTTCTAAGTTATGCTGTTCACAGACACACACACACAAACACGGAAATGTTTCCAAAAATACCTTTATTGGATTCAGGAGGTCTCAAAACATATATTTCCGGTGAAATCTCGGTATCGAATTTTTGGGTGGAATACAATACCTCCCCTACTTACTATACGTAGTAGAGAAAGTACAAAATTTGATGTGTTACACTCACATGACTTTCCCTACTCTTGTACAAATTATTTTTACAAACGCTTATTCTCCATATGCTTCATGTTAATCGAGATATCGAGATATCGAGATGTGAATGTTATTGCTTATTTTCTTGTAGGTGCAAGTGGAATTGGTAGGCTTTAAGCTATAGTCAAATATTTTAAGAGCGGTTGCTTAGTGGAGCATTCCATTCTCTTTGCATGTCCAGGACATAAAAAATGTATAATGAATTTGAGAAAAAAGTATAAGTATTGAAAAATTTAAGGGAATAACAATCAATATCTCGAAAATGGTTAACTCAACAAAAAAATGTATAGAACATAAATTGTGTATTTTAACGCAATCTACATTTTTGTGTAGTAACATTTTGTCTATCTCGTATGTTTTACCAGTTATGCAAAATTCGTTCACAATGAAGAACACTTTTGGAGACATTCCCAGAAAATTCGAGATATACATTTCATTTGTCATGCAAGTATCTTAAACATATGATATTTTAATCAAAATTGTTAAAGCCATTTTTGAGAAAACTAAAATTTTCGAAAAACGTTCCATGTAAAGGGTAATCAGGGGTGCGGGGATATTCTTGAAAACCTAAATACCAAGTTTGGTGTTTATCCAACTATTCGTTTCTGAGTTAGCTGTTCACAGACACACAGGAACACACACGGACATGTTTCCAAAAATGTGTTGTTTTTTGTGTTCAGGGGGTCTCAAAACATATATTGCCGGTGAAATCTCGGTATCGAATTTTTGGGTGGAATATAATACTTCCCCTACTTACTATACGTAGTAGAGAAAGTAAATTTTTGGATTCAGGGAGCCTCAAAACATGCATTTCGGTGACACCTTGATATCGCATTTTTGGATGGAAGCAATACCTTCTCTACCTATTGTGTACGTGATAGAGAAAGTAAAAATGGCAAGGTAATATGCGTGCCCTCCCAATTTGTACAGACATTGGAACTGAAAACGGAATATTGGTTATGTTATTGAAGTTTACGACTTTTTTCATTCTGCAAATAATAAAATCGAAAAATCTTGTGCGTTTCATTCACATGACATTCTCTATTCTCTATCGTTTATTATGGTATTCAAAATATTCTTATTTTTCTATCTACTTCATTTTAAGCCACAGAAAATTTTTCAGAATTAGTTACATTACACATTTTGTTATAGATACAAAGAGGACAGTTATAGTCAAATGTTTAATTACTGGACACTATATGCTCGCCTTAAAATTCCATACTGTTTCCATGCAATCGTGAGAAACAACTGAAAACTTACAGGAGTTCAAAAGAATGACAAAGTATTCAACCAATCGAACCATTATGTAACGGATATTTCAGAACTAGCTTGTGCTATAAAAATATATTCTGTTATAAAGGGAACCACATTTGTGCTGTGAAGAAGGTAGTTTGTAGTATAATTATTATTTGCCCCGCGCTTTGGGCGACAATTTGAGTAAGTTATTGTTTCACGTATAGAAAAGCCGATTTAAAGTATGAGTTGTATTGTATTTCAACTGTTGGGGAGCCGAACTTGTAGTAGTTGCAACCGCACGTATAGTAAACAGTTTCCAGTAGCCTTCGTCCCAAATGTACTTTCTGGTGGCCTTGCCCCAAGTTTAAAATAATATTTACTTTCTAATTTAACAGTTTCTTTAAATATTATATATTTATGTTTGCCTCGACTGCGTCAGTATTATTGTTAGAGATACGTTTCTCTTGGCAGGGTTGTGGTGCGACTAAGAATTTAGGCTTACACAGATTATAATTTTAATTCACTCCTTTTATTAATACTTGATACGATTTATGTAACACTTCATTGATATAGAGAACTGTGACATTCTTTTATTAATTATTTGCACTTTTTAACACGTAAACTATTTTTCGTCTCACACCAATACGTATTAAATCTCTTGACGACACTTTTTGCGTCTGGTTAGTAACGCTGTCTGCAACCAACTGAATTGATTTCAACCGCCTAAACTTGTAAATTTCTATCCTTCAAGTCTCTGATTGGCTATTCCTAATCCAATAGAATACCTTCATTTAACTAAAGGTTTTTCTGGTTGTTGATTGGCTATTTTTATAAACTATCACTAAAATTACATTATTGCTTCCAAGAATCACAAGTAACATTTAAACTTTCTAATTTATTATTGCCTCACGGTTACCTCATTGTTAGCAACTTTTAATCTATTATTCTCACATCTCCTACATTATTAAATTACGTAATATATTCACATAACATTATTACACATGGATACAATAATACAAACATATACAATGCCTGTTACATATATTTTTTATATATTGCTACATACACATATTGCTTTAAGGCGGGCTGTTATTGAATTTACATATTATATAATTACACTGAAATTATTTAAGTGTTAAAAATACTGCCTCAGTTGTACGTTTTCGTCTATCGCTTAACGTTTAGCAGTTATTCACGATTATACAAATTCCTTACGACTGAAGAGAACGTCCCAGGATATTCCCATAAAATTCAAAATATGCATTTGTTTGCTATGTAAATATCTTTAATATGTGGTCTTTTAATCAAAATCATTAGTAGTGTTTTAGAAAATCAAGAATTTTGAGAAATATTTCAGGTAAAGGGTAGTTGGGAATTGGGGGGTTATAGTGAAAATCTTTGTGTCGCGTCTTTGGAGAATACTTAACCTAAGTACCAAACTTGGTATTTTTCCGACTTTTCCTTTTGGATTTATGCTGCTCACAGACAGGCGCGCGCGCACACGCGGACATTTTTCTGAAAATGCTTCTTTTTACTTTCTCTACTATAGTAAGTAGGAGTATTGTATTCCACCCAAAAATTCCACTCCGAGATTTCACCGGAAATACATGTTTTGAGACTCCCTGGATCCAAAAAAAGCATTTTTGGAAACATGTCTGTGTGTGTGTCTGTGTTTCTGTGAACAGCATAACTCAGAAACGAACAGTCGGATGAACTCCAAACTTGGTATTTAGGTTCGGTATCTTCCAGATATGCGACACGAAGAATTTCAGGAAAATCCCCCCACCCCAGATTACCCTTTACATGGAACATTTTTCGAAAATTTTAATTTTCACAAAAATGGCCCTAACGATTTTAATTAAAATATTACATGTTTAAGATATTTTCATGACAAATGTATATCTAGAATTTTTTGGGAATGTCTCCAAAAGTATTCTTCAATGTGAACGACTTTTGCATAACTGGTACACCATAAGAGATAGACAAAATTTTACTACACAAAAAATGTAGATCGCGTTAAAATACACCATTTATGTCATATACATTTGTTGAGTGAACCATTTTCGAGATATTGCTTGTTATTCCCTTAAATTTTCCAATATACTTTTTCTCAAATTCGTTATTCATTTTTTGTCCTGGTAATGCAAAGAGAATGGAATACTCTACATAGCAACTAGCCCTTAAAATATTTGTCTATAGCTTAAAGCCTACCAATTCCCCTTGCATCTACAAGAGAATTATCAATAAGATTAACGTCTTGATATCTCGATTAACATGAAGCATATGGGAAATAAAGCGTTTTTAAAAAATTTTGTGCAAGAGTAGAGAAAGTCATGTGAGTGTAACACATCAGATCTTTTTTGCTTAGGGGGCCTCAAATCATATGTTTCGGGTGAAATCTCGAGACTGAAATTTTCTTGCTCTTCTTGTTTTGCTTACGTTACTGTACGGTATTAAAAGCCGGTATTTTTTTGCTTTGCATGTGCATTATACACTATTTCCTCTGTGCTTAAGATAATAACTATATGCTGGCTGTTGTTAAGCGATGTTATTGTACAACTTTGAGACTTGACAGCTACATAAACTTTAAATAGAAACAAACACATTATACTCCAAATTACAAATCTGTTGCTTCCCCTATAGCTCTGTACAAAGTAAAGCCGATATCCTTAAAGGATTAGGATTACGATACGGAGGGAACATCTAGAACCTACACAGGGATCTTTTGTGTATACACCCCCGGGAGGAATAGCTGAGATGAAGGAAGCGTAGGTGACATATCGGCTGCAGGACCGGCCTATACAAGCGACTTAAGTTCCTAAGAGTTACAAGCTTGCACCCAGAGAGCGCTCAAGGTAGCCATCCCAAGCAACCTCACAGGCTCCCCTCCAGCGGAGACCGGGGAAAGCTCGACCCAGCAGCGGAGACACGAGCGGCCTCCATAGGGACCGAGAAGAGGTTCCTACGGCAAGCCCTCTGTGCATCTGTCTGCAGTCGTCCGACACACAGCCTCAGAGCCAACCTGAAAGAGGAAGATGAAATGGGAGGGATGAGGGAAGAGAAATTCGGGATAGACAATAAGCCCTCCCACCATTCGCCTAGTAACCTGAAAAAAACCCATGGGTCAGGAAGGTCTGCCGTGGGAATCAAACCCATGACCTCCGAATGCGAGCCACAGACGCAACCGCTGAGCCATCCCGCTCGGTTAATCTTAAATATAATACGATTAAATACAAACTTTGTTTTTCTTAAGTTAAATTCAAATCGGTTAGAACCAATGCTCATCCCCGTTGTAATATTACCTTAGAAAATACTTTACAATAAAAAAGCAGAATATAAAGCTAGTGAAAGAATAATTTTATTTATCGGAAAGATAATTCTCAATCACTGTGTTGGAAAAAATGCTTTAGTTCAATGCTAAGACTGGTATGAAAATCATTCAAACAAAATTATAGCAACTAGTTCTTTTAAGGAGAGATTAAAAGTCTTATTTCACCAAGGTTAAATCTGCTAAATTCTTTATCCATTATCTCAGAAGACTGAAATCTTTACAAGATAGATGCATGCCTTCTAGGCTCACTGTTCTACGTTTATATTATAAGTTTGCTTATTAAGGAAAATAGGATTATTTGTCTTAATTTGAAGAAGTTGATTTGTTGTAGTTATTTAGCTCCACGTATAGACGCCAACTTGAAGTAGATAGTTATTGTGTTTACCCCACGTATGAAAAGTCAGTTTGAATTAATTTGTATTGAAGAAGTTGTATCGTATTTCAACTGTTGGGGAGCCGAACTTGTAGTAGTTGCAACAGCACCAGCACGTATAGTAAACAGTTTCCGGTAGCCTTCGGCCCAAATGTATTTTTAGGTGGCCTTTGCCCCAAGTTTAAAAAATATTAACTTTGTAATTAAGCTGTTTCTTTAAGTATTAATTAAATATTTATGTTTACCTCGCCTGCGTCAGTATTACTGTTAGAGACCTGAAAGTCTTGGCAGGGCGTGATGCGACAAGAATGTAGGCTTACACAGATTTTAAGTTTTAATTCACTCCTTTTTATTAATTCTTGACACAAATTAAATAGTACTTCACTGATATCGAGAGCTGTGAGATTCTTTTATTTAATACTTGCACTTTTTAATACATATACTATTTTCGTCTCACACAATACGTATTTAATTTCTCGAGGACGCATCATGCATACGGTTATCATCACTGTCTGCAGGCAACTGACTAGATTTCAACCGTCTAAACTTGTAAATTTCTGTATTTCAAGTCTCTGATTCGCTATTTTTACTCCAATAGAATATCTGCATTTAACTAAAGCTTTTCTGGTTGTTTATTGGCTATTTTTAAACTGTCACTAAAATTAAATATTGCTTCCAAGAATCACAAGTAACATTTAAACTCCCAAAATCATTATTGCCTCAAGGTTACCTCATCGTTACCTCATTGTTAGCAACGTTTAAGTTATTACTCTCACAGCTCCTACATTATTAAATTACGTAATATATTCACATAACATTATTAAACATGTTTACAATAATATAAGCATAAGCAATGACTGTTACAAACATTTTACAAATTATTACATACACATATTGCTTCAAGGCGGGCTGTTACTGAATTTACATATTATATAATTTGACTGAAATCATTTAAGTATTAAAAATACTGCCTCAAATTCTACCGTCCTTTTATTACAATTATCTATCAGCAATTAGTTTTACTTTCTCTACAACGTACATCGTACAACGTTCAATTCGATACCGAGATTTCACCGGAAATACATGTTTTGAGACCCCTGAATCCAAATAAAGCATTTTGAAAGCATGTCACTATGTGTGTGTATCTGTGAACAGTACAACCAAAAACGAAAAGCCGAACAAATACCAAGCTTGGTATTTGAGTTCAGCATCTTTTAGGATGCGACACAAAGATTTTCAAGAAAATTCCGCACCCCAACTAACGTTTACGTGGAACCTTTTTCGAATTTTTTTATTTTATAGAAATGACTGTAACGATTTTGATTAAAATACGGAATATAAAAGATATTTACATGACAAATAAAATGTATTTCTGAATTTTCTCTGAATAGCCTAGGAGAAATTTTGTATAATCTTGCATAACTGGTAATCGTTAAGTGATAGACGAAAACGTACCGTACAAAAGGTATGGATCTCTTTATGGCATAAGCCGTTTACGATATTTCTGTTATTAAAGGTTCGAATTCTTCAACACTTGTTCTTTTTAAATCCCATTGATTTTTGATTGTTTCTCGCGATTACATGGCATTTTAAGGTCAGCGTATCACTGTTTTCTTTATATCACGAAGTGTATAATGTAGCTATTTCTACGAGGTTTATTTGGATGAAAATTTAGAAGATAAAAATTAAGGTTTGTTAAGAATAGTATGTATACTCACTAAGAAAGATAGAGGGTAGAGAAAGTCGTATGAATGTATCACATCAGGCTTTTTAAATAACTATTTTATTAATAGCAAAGTACATCTACAACAGCATTAGAGTTGTTTTTGTTATCCTAAAATTTTGTTTGGCTCTCTTCAATGTTTATTATAAAACTGTTTATTTATACCAGAAAATTCTGCTGACAAAAAGAGCTGTTCAAAGTAAAAGTGGAGAAAACATACTCGCATATGTTTGCAAAGAAAGAAACAAACCACATGTCTTAGAGCACATGGAAGCTGGCTTTGATAGTACCAATTGCAAGGGCATTGTTGTCAGTCCCCGTGATCATGTTCGTTAAAGTGTTTCGCTTAGACGCCTCATGGTGTGGGGTACTACCGAACGCCTATAAAAGGTAGGAATTAAATATCGTTGTTAAAAAAGTTATTAGCAATTTGCTTATTCAAATTTAATCATTTTTCATAGTTTTAGTCTAACATTGTAAGATACATCATTTAAAAGTCCTTAAAGATTACAATAAGGTTTTTAAGTTGTGCAAATATTGCTCAATAAACTGTACCGCTTTGAACCCTGTTTGCTGCAAAGCGAGTGTCATTTGCTATCCTATTGTTAAAGATTCAAACGTGATACGCCATTCTCTTATATCCCAGCGGTTCTTTCCCTAAATATGAATTAAACGAACGTAACGAACGCTGAGAGAAGCCGTTGCCGTTAAAAATGTTTAAGTTATAGCCGATCGTAGGGGGATAAGGTCAAGCAGAAAGCAAAGGAACCAACAACAAAACAGAAAGAACTGTCTACAACGATAATTTAGCGAAGGCTGGCATAATGGGGTATACAAAATAAAGTTGTTCAGATTCGAGACTTACTCTGGTCATTCTGCTTACTCTGGAAGTACGCTGCGTGTGTTTATCAGTAAAATAATACGTGTACATTATATTCGCCAGTCAGCGCAAATGATATAATCAGCTAGTAACAGAGAATAATACAGTACTATTAAAGTGCGTACTATACAAGCTGCCAATGATTTTCGTTAAGCGATACGCATTTCTACACATCATTTACAGCTAAGTATTATGACGAAAAGGGTGGACCCTATAGTTGTGCTATTCCACGTCTTAAGAACTTCGAGGAGATGAAGAAGTGACCTCCTGAGGTGGACACAGCCACAACCACTACATCTTCGCGCAATGGACATGACGTCACGATCATTACTTTTAGATGAAAATGTAAAACATTACGACACAAATACCTTGCATGTTTGTAACCTAGCTATTAAATCCAATTTCATATATCACGGACATTTATAAATATAATAGCAACCTGGCTTTATCTTTTCTCAAACTGAATTTGGGAACACCTTATGGTTTACCGAAAAATCGCCAGTCAGTTGGATAATTTAATGTCGTACCGGCATGTTGCCATGGTAGCTCAGTTGGTTAGAGCAGCAAAACGGAAACCAAAGATCCATGATTTAAATCCGAAATATGGTATTGAATTTTTCAGCTTGAATCTACTTTTCAGCAACTTGATACGAGGGCCGTTCAATAAGTAAGCTTCCCTCTTTTATAAAAAAAAACATTACACACAATTGATGATGCTGAATTAATTTTATTTATATTGTACAATCCTTCTGTTACTTTTCTACATAGTGAACATGTTTTTCCAAGCATTTTTGGGGACGTGACACAAGGTTTTTCAAGCCAGTGTTGTACCAGATCGGGTCCTGTGCTCGTAACCAGCTGTTCACTGATTTGATTTCATCATCGGTGTTAAAAGTGCTTACCTTTGAGTTGGAGGAACATGTGAAAATCACTTGGGGCAAGCTCCGGTGAATACGGAGGATACGAGAAAACTTCCAGTCAGAGCTCACAAGATTCAATTGGGAAGTTTTCTCGCATCCTCCATATTCACCAGATCTTTTCCCAAGTGATTTTCACGTGTTCCACTGACTCAAAGGTCATCATGGAGGTAAGCACTTTAACACCGTGACGAAGATCAATCAGAAGTGAACAGCTGGTTACAAGCACAGGACCCAACTTCTGGTTCACATTGTGTGTAACGTTTTTTTATAAAATAGGAAAACTTACTTACTGGACGACCCTCGTATGATATGCTTTAATTCTGCCTATGGTTCTGTGAGATATTTTCTACAAAAAAATCTATTGGTCAAACGGAAAATCTCTTGCGAAGATCGTCCTCCAGGATGTAGTGGTTACCATGCTAACCTCTAGTTCCCGAGGTTGCGGGTTCAAACCCGGCGGAGCGTGATGGATTTTTTTCAGGTGTAAAAATCCTTAGCATGGCTTCCTTCGGGAAATAAAGCCGGGGTCCCGTGTCGTAGATTTACGGCACGTAAGAGAATCTCAAGCCTGATAAAGAGGTCTCTGAGCAAAATTACCGGTCTTTCATGGCTAATATAGAATGGGACGCTAAGTACCACAGCAGTGCCCATTAAATACAACTCAACTTTTTTTTTAATTTCGTCGTGAAGAGCTGGTAGGTTATGTTCAACACACAAGGTTTTCTTTGTTGGTGTTTTCGTCCATAAAAATAAAAGGGCAAAAAAGATCATCCCTTGTACATCAACAAGTGCTCCATAAAAACAATATGGTTTTACAATGCTAGCTCCACTTACCTCAGGCCTGAAACACAATGCGACGTTATTAACGGAGAATATGAACAGAGCGAGAACTGCTATCTTAAACGCCTCACAGATGTAGCCTCGATTTCACTTAATGGAATAGGAAAACTTTGGTATTTGCAACGCCATCTGGAATCAAGAGGAGATTTAGGAATTGTTCACACCCTTCTCTCACACATGCCCTCCTTGTTACATACGAACTTCTAAGACAGTTTTCATAGCATAAAACAAAGTTATGTCACAACATCAGAATAATCCTGTAAAAGCTGTTGCTTGATAAGAGTGGAAAATAGAGGGGTGTATTTATTCGTCTTGAACATTTTGCATATTGGTGGCGGCGTGGCCGAGTGGTTAGATCCCTCGCCTCTCACCAACCTGGTGTTCGATCCCAGGGAACCGTATGCAGGTTTTGCGGTGAACGAAGTGGCGTTTGAACGGGTTTTCCCCGGGTTCTCCGGTTTCCATCGCCATTCATTTCAACTACTCCATCACCTTTCTTTGCATCCATTTCACCGTCATTTCATATCGTATCCTTCCTTGCTCTCATACCAAGCTTTGGGCTGATCACCCCTCCTGGTTCTTCTGTCTGATCCATAAGTATGTCTGTTCCTCAACACGCGTCTGCCCCAGGTATTACTTTGTAAGACCTTCAAACGGGGTAGGTGAACAGCGAAAGAAGAACAACATTTTACATATTGTCACTCAATCATCGCACTGGTCAGATAAACCATGTGTGCTTATACATTAAGGGAATATAGAATTCAGTCTATATCATCACACAGAACTCGTCTCCTCCGTGGACTAGGGGTACCATGCTAGCCTCCAGTTTCCGTGGTCGCGGGTTCTGACCCGGCGGTGGACAGTGGATTTTTTCGGGCGTAGCATGTTTCCTTCAGAAGAGAAGTAAAGGCCGTGGTCCCATGTCGCAGATTTACGGCACGTAAAAGAACGTCAATCCTGATAAAGATGACTCTAAGCAAAATTTTCGGTCTTTCGCACCCAATATATAGGTAGAATGGTACGTAGAAACGTAGTAGTTAAAGAGAGTTCATAAATAAAACGCAATTTACTTTATTTACCCTGAACTTTGAAGTCCATGATATTTGATAAGAATTGGAAGGAAAGAAACACATGACTTTCTCTATTCTCTATCGTTTATTAGTGGGTATAAAAGTTATTTTACGATGGTTTATTCTCTTATCTCTTCGTTTTAATCGAGATAAACGTTTTCTGAATTAGTTACATTACATATTTCACTACAGATATTCGTACAAAGGGAACAGCGATAGTCAAATGTTTAAGAACTGGACGCTATACGCTGACCTTAAAATTCCATACCCTTTCCATGCAACTGAACTGAACTGAAAATCGAAGAGTACTTCAAATATATCACAAAAGTATTGAACAAATCGAACCATTATTAACGGATATCTCAGAAATGGCTGTCACGAAAAAGTTACTTGAAATAAATTGCGTGTTTTAAAGAGAGTTACATTGTTGTGTAGTACAATTTTGTCTGTCGCTTAATATTTACCAGCTACATTCGATTATACAAAATTCCTTTCGAACGAAGAGGCCTTTACCAGAAAGTTTAAGATAAGACTGAACGGCACCTAGTGTCATCTGCAGGCACGAAGCAGAAGATCCGTTTGCTATGCACTAGGGCCTCTGTGGACACGAGACGAAGCAAGATGGCATGGTTACAGCGATGAGATCCAGAAGGCTAACTGTCCGCCTTTCTATATGAAAGTAGCAATTAGACTGGACGGCACCATAGTGTCATCTGCACGGCACGAAGCAGAAGGTCCAGTTGTTATGCACTAAGGTCTCTGTGGACACAAAGCGGGTGGTTACAATGAGACCTAGAAGGCTAGCTGTCCACAACACGTCGATCTAAGAGTTATCCACTAACAGACCCGTCGCAATATTACCATGTAGTTAAAGCGATGTAAAATACAGTAATAAAAAACAAGATTTTGGATCCTTACGCGTTAGCCCCGTGTTCTTATCAGCTCTGATGAATAATATAAACAAATGTCACGTGAACGTCTATAATGCAATAGAACGGTGTTACTATTTGAGTAGTAGCAGTAATAATAATAAACAAAATAAAAACCGAGTTTAAATTAAATACAAGACAGTTAAAATAAACTCAGGTTACTCGGCAGCTGCATCAATTTCGGGAAAACGGTAAACTCTGCGTCTCCATCTCACGATATATCCGCTTTCAATAATCATATTCACTTTAATTCTCTTCACAAACCTACAACAAGTTTCTATCAATAATGTATGAAAGATGGATAGCTTAAAGAAGTCAACGTAGGATAATTTTTGATAGAATTTAAGACTTGGTCCAACGTTGGCGTTCGTTAATAAAGAATGCTTGTGCATTTTTCAATGAATAGTACATTTCGTTAAGACATCTGTTTTCTCTTTCCTTCTTTCTTTCTTCTAATTGTGCTTTTCTTCCTTGGTGAAATGCAATGCCCCCATTCCTTAGTTCTTTACGCGTACATGCAACGCTTCACATGGAAACAGCGGTATCTGTCGCGGTCTACTGCTCGTGTTATCGTATTTGGATCGCTTTGAATTATTTTGTTATTTAATTTAGTAATGCTCCGGCTAGTATCTTTTTGTTAGGTCGAACATATATCTCTTGGCAGATAGTGATCGGAAAAGGAATGTTTGTCAGTTCGGCTTTAAGAATTTATTACCTCTCTCACCTCAATGCCAACAAGTAGAGAATATTGCCTCGCTGAAACTGTCTGCGTAATTTGTGTTTACTCCCGTTGTATGTCTACTACTTATGTACAACATACTGAATAATGGAGGGCGATGGATTTTTTTAGGCGTAAAAATCCTTAGCATGTCTTCCTTCGGAAGGGTGTCGCAGTTCTCAATGGCTTGTGTTATCTGACTTGTTGGGCGCTTATTGTTTAATTATTTTTTAATTTGGGTTCTTTGTCTTCCAGGTAGCTATTATAACTCAGTCGAGCACGTGTCTCTAAGCAGGGTGTGTAAACGGAAAGGAGTTGTTACTAAAAGACAACTATAAAACAATTTGAATCTACACCTTTATTGCCGTCACGCTTAATTAATAATTGACATGTTTAATCTGTATACACACCTGACTGAAACTGTGATATTTACGAATGTAACTACAGTCGTTTTAGTTGTCGCGCACCAATTACTTCGCGTACTTTACTTTTTGTAACCAACTCTGTGACGTGCACCTCGGGAGAGATTCTTCAGAACTGTGCGACGTGCACCTCGTGAGAGATTCTTCAGAACTGTGATATTTCTAAATGTAACTACAGTCGTTTTAGTTGTCGCGCACCAATTACTTCGCGTACTTTACATTGTTCTAATTAACTCTGCGACGTGCACCTCATGAGAGATTCCTCCGAACTGTGCGACATTGCTTATGGCTCGAGAATATATACTCCTTCACCTCGAATTGCCTAAACATTATAATATAGCTGCTATTGGTTACCAATTTGCGCCCACCTTAGCGTCTGTTTTGGTCAGCCAATCACTACTACTACTAAGATATATGCTCTAGGAAAAATATTCCCTCCATTTCTAAAAACGAGTAACGCTACCCTGAAGTCATTTGTTTATCTCTTCTTAGTGATAAACAACTCACCCCTAGGTTTATTGTTACCCACTTCTATTGTCAGTTTCAGTTAGGCCGTGCAAACTTATTTCCTAGCAATGCTTATAGCCAACAAACATCTAAAATCCTGTACATACAATAATATTAATTTACACTACAATCACTCTGGCATTCACAGCATGTATGATATAAAATATTGCCTCAAGGGAACTAAAGCCGGTGGTCCCATGTCGCCGATTTACAGTACGTAAAAGAACCTCAAGCCTGATAAAGGAGTCCCCCTGAGTAAAATTTCCGATCTTTTACGCCCAATATAGAATGGGACGCTAAAGAGCGTCCATAAATAAAGCTCAATTTAATTTTCATACTGAATAAGTTGTCAACGGTACTGGGCGATAGTGTACTGACATACTCTGGTGTCTGTATTGCAGCGAAAACTGTGGGGCTTCTTTGTAAGCTCCAAGAACACATACCCTTCTGCTTGCATGTGCCTAGGCATTAAAACTAGTTCTTTATTGGCTACACTTTGGCGCGATACATAGCGTCCTTTTTCACTAACCAATCACCATATAGGTGACATCTTCCTTAGGTTGAAGACTCACGCTTGTAACTTTCAAAAAGTCTCTCTAAAGTTTCTTTCTAGCTCAAGGTATTTATTACGTCGCCTTCGCATCCCTTTCGCTGTATTGTTAGCTATCTTGGGCGATAGCTTTCCCTTTGCAGAGGAATAGTTTCGTTTTGGCCTACATTTCCAGTATTATATCTTGCACTAATATACTTCAAATATATATAATTTTACTTCTTACATTAAAACATAATTACATAAATTAGTCTATGTATTTACTTGACGATATTGTGATTAATAATCGTTTTGTTCGTATTGTAATCACAATACTACCTCAAATCTGCAGTTAGTTTAACAACGACAATTGGATACTCCTGCAACTAGTAAAGCCCATGAGGCTGGTTCGAAGTTGCCTGCTTTTCTCCTTCCTGTTGTTGCCCTAAATTTGCTATATTTGTCTGCCTGATCTTCCTAATCTTATTTCGAATAAATGCACGTGGTACTGCTTGTCTGGACTTACTCAAGTTAAATAAATAAACAGTAATTATGAAGCTGCTAGCCAGATACACATTATACTTGTTCTGGCCAATTTAAATTCATGTTCCAACTACGTTGTCAATATCTGACTGGAATCTACATCTGAGTTCACACACTTCCCAATCAGATCGATGTGAAATGGATTTCTTCAAGATCAGAGTTGGAAGCACCAACCTTTTATAATCTGTCACACATGATAATGTTCTCGTGTTTTCCCTTTGGCTATTGCATTTAGCGTTTATGAAAATAAAATTATCCACATATTTTTCTATGTAAAACTTCGACTATTTCGTAAATTCAGATTTATTTTTCTCTCTTTCTAATGTTACTAATCTCACCCGCTCCAGTTACTATTTCACCTCGCCCCTGTGCTCTTTGCTCCCTCATTTAACTTAAATCCCTCATAGGTTTGTCCAAGCTATCCTGTGTAGTTCGGTTGATTATTACCTTTCTCTGTTAGCCAGCTTTCTGTACAATTTTACCCTTTTCAGGATTCAGTTCTGCATACATAAATAATATCTTTATATTAATTATCTACACATTTATATTATATTATTTATACTTTATTTACCATTCCTGTTTTCTCATTCCATCTCCTTTTCTTTGTTTATCATGTTTCCTACTTCAATATTTCTCTTCCTTCGTTTACTCTTTTGTTTTATCTAACATATGTTTTTATATATTGCTTTATCTCTGTCACCTATCCATAGCAGGTATGAGGAATTATTGTAGTCCACCTAAAAATCCGATGTCGAGTTTTCACCTGAAATACATGCTTTGGGATCCCTGAATCGAAAAACAAACATTTTTAGAAAAGGATCACGTGACTCTGTGTGTCTGTGAACAGTACAACTCAAAAAGGAAATGTTCAATAAGTACCCAAATTACCCTTTACATGTATTTCTTACATATTTTTTATTTTCTCAAAAATGGCTCCTAAGAGTTTTATTAAAATACCATATATCAAAGATACTTACATGAAAAGTAGAATGTACCTTTATTCTGAATTTTCTGAGAATAGCCTATGTAGTCCTCTGTATTCTGAATGACTTTTGTGTACTTGTTAAAACGTAAGAGATACACAAATCTTGCTTACACAAAGAATGTAGAACTCCTTAAATAACAATTCATGTAAAATAAAAGTGTTTATAGTTTAATCATTTCAGAGATATTCTTTTTTTATGGTTTGAGTTTTCAAATACTTTTTTTTCAAGTCGCTATTCGTTTATCTTCGTGGTCACGCAAAAGCATAGAATTTTATATAGCGAATAGTTTTTTTCTCTACTACCTATAGTAAGTAGGGAAGGTATTGTATTCCATCCAAAAATTTTATGTCGAAATTCCACCGGAAATGCGTGTTTTACAGCCTCCTTAAACCAAAAATGTATTTTTAGAAAAATGTCTCTATGTGTGTGTGAGAGAGAGAGAGAGAGAGAGAGAGAGAGAGATAGAGAGCATAACTCAAAAATGGAAAGCGGAATAAATACCAAACTTGTCATTTAGGTCCAATATTTCCAAAGACGTGACACCTAGATTTTCATAAAATCTTCCCACCCCAGGCCACCCTTTACATAGAACATTTATCGAAAGTGTTAATTTTCTAAAAATGGCTTTAAGGATTTTGATTAAAATACCACATATTAAATATATTTACATGATAAATAGAATGTATATCTTGAATTTGGCTGAAATAGACTTTGAAGTCCTTTTTATTCAGAAGGAGTTTTTTATAATCTTGTATAACTAGTAAAAGTTAAGCGATAAACGAAAACTTACTATACAAAAAATGTAGACCTGTTTAAAACACACAATTGATTTTAAATAAGTTTTTTGTGGCATAAGCCATTTCTGAGATATCCGTCATTAATTGCTCGAATTCCTTATTTCTTGGGCATTCTCTTAGTCCTTTCAACATTCAGTTGTTTTTCGCAATTGCATGGAAACAGTATGAAATTTTAAGGCCAGCATATAGCGTCCAGTTCTTAAACATTTGACTATCGCTGTTCATTTTGTATCTATAATGAAATGTGTAATGCAGCTATTTCCGAAAATGTTTATTTGGACAAGAATGTAGTATACAGAAAAATAAGGTTGATTAAGAATAGTTTATATACCCTCTAATAAACGATAAGGGGTAGAGAAAGTTAATGTACCACATCAGATTTTTTAAAAATCTGACGTGTTCTGTGTTCTTCTTATACCTACAACAAAATGTGAAATGTGCAATGAACGTTTATCTCAAACAACCAGAAGAACAACAAGCATTTGTAGGAATAGTTTGTAGAAGAGTGAGCGGGAAGGCAATGCGAATACCACACATCAGAAATCCTTTATAATCTTGCTTGTTTACTGCTTTATTCCAAAACCCAAAAAGGAGTGTGTTGTTCAGCTGATTTCTTTTTCGGTCACACATTGCCCCTTTATGTTCTGAAACTCTGATGCGATTTTCTCTTCTCGGTGCTTCAGTACGCACGGATCTTTTATGGAGGCCAGTCTCTCTCCCTCTCCCTCTAAGAAACCCTTGTACGAAAGATATACAACCCCTCTGGGTATTCTTTCACGACTTCCCTCATATTTGTCTCTCTTGTGGACCACCTACAACATATACGCCACCCACTTTCCACCTGCTTTTTAGACGCGGATGGTTTCTCCTGCTCTGTTTGAAATAGAGGCGTCATTTGCCACCACTAAAGCTTGGGGCGCCGGCAGAAGTTCTGAGTAGAAGGGCTGAAGGATGACCACAAAAACTGGTTACCCAAAGTTAGTTAATTTGGTTGTCGAGAAATTGTTGCGCAGGAAAGCTATCTGTCCACTATATCATTGAAACCCAAAGTATTTTTATTCTAATTCTTACCCCATTGAAGTAACCACAATGACTCAAGTTTGAGGCATCGTTTGTCGTTTACGTCTTCCGGTTCACTTCCCGGCAGGAACACGTAATACAAGCATTCTCCTGCATAAAGTACTAGTGCCAGGCAATTTTAAACCCCTATGATCTGAGATTGGTGTTAGAATTTGTCTTAAAATAAAAGGTTAGTGCTCACACAGCTAACGGGTTTTCAGATTTATTCCGCCTTTACCTCCAGTCAGTATCATGTCATTATTAGTTCAGCTAGACCCTTGTCTTAAAGGGGAGCTGTGGAATTCAATCTCGGACTGTATGCGTTTCATTAAGAGGCTGATTTCTTAATTTGTTCTGTGTAGATGAATTGTCATTTACTGCTGTATAGAATATGAACAAGCCTTATTTGTAATAGAAAAGTTGTGCTATTAGACCCAGGACACTCAACGCTACAAAAACCGTCCAATTATTTCAGTTACCTATCAGCATACATGGTGAGATTGCGAGTTTACGAGACGCAAGCGAAAGAAGTTCCAAATGTAAATACTGGAAAGGTACGATACAAGTGTCATTTCATTAAGGTGAGCTCAAAACTCTTGGACATGCACCCCTTCCACTCGTGTTTCGCTAGTTCTCTGCTTGAGACATTGGTGATAAATGGACTGGAGGCAACGAGCGAATATATCTGAAGACTCCGTATAAGTGTACACTCTGCTCGAACGTTATGCATCTAAGTGGTAGTTGTGGTACACCGGTTTCACAGCTGTTGCCCGATGACATTGCTCTTTGTCTCTCCAGTCTTCCTCCTCCAATCCTCTGGTTTCCATTATCTCCTGTATTTTATTCCTCCAGGTAAATCTCTCTTTCTTTCTGGTGTGGTCCACTCAAATATTTGTCTTGGAATTCTTCCCTTTTCCATTCCTTGTAAGTGTCCATACCATTCCCATTGTTTATTTTGGATATAATCTAATACGGTTCCACGTATATTCATGATTTACCTACCTATCATTCCTTATTCTATCTAAACGAGAAATCCTAGCAGAACGTCTTAAGCAATCTATTTCTAATTTCACCAAGCGCTTATTCTCATCTACTGATAATGCCTATACTTCTGTTGCGTAGAATACATCACCTTTAATATGCGATATAATTTGTAACTAATACTCTTTCCAATGTTGAATTTAGTTCGGATATTAATTTTTTCAAAATTACGAAGAATCACGGGGTTAGACAAGAATGCAGCCTTACTTCAAAACTATTCAACATATATCTAGACGATTCTAGAAATTAACTCGGAGATAAAAAAAATTGATCTGTTACACTCGCATGACTTTCTCTACTCTTGAACAAACTATTTTAAGCGCTTATTCTCCATCTACTTCACGTTAATTGAGATAAACGTTTGCAGAAATATTATTGTTAAATTTATTGTAGGTGTAAGGGGAATATGGTAGGCTTTAAGCGTAGTCAAATCTTTTAAGAACTGGTTACTATGTGGAGCATTCCATCCCCTTTCCATGTCTAGGACAAAAATACGAATAACGAATTTCCATTTGAGAAAAAGTGAAAGTATTGGAAAATTCAAACAAATAACGAGGAATATCTCGGAAGTGCTTCACTCCACAAAAAAATGTATAGGACATAAATTGAATATTTTAACGAGCTCTACATTTTTTGTGTAGTAAACTTTTATCTATCCCTTACGGTTTGCCAGTTATGCGAAAGTCATTCAGAATGAAGAGCACTTTTGGAGACATTCCCAGAAACTTCAAGAAGATACGTTTTATTTGTGGTGAAAGTATTTAAATATATGATATTTAATCAAATCGTTGAGTCATTTTTAAGAAAATCAAAATTTTCAAAAAACGTTCCTTGTAAAGAGTAGTCTGAGAGGGAGACTTTCTTGAAAATCTTCGAGTTGCATCTTTGGAAGATACTAAACCTGAAAATCAAGTTTGGTGTTTATCCGACTTTTCGTTTTCCAGTTATGCTGTTCACAGGCACACAGATACACGTCCACATAGGGACCTTTTTGCTTTCTCCACTACGTATAGTGGGAGAGATTTTGCTTGTTATTCCCTTAAATTTTCTAATACTTATTTTCTCAAATGGGAATTCGTTATTCATTTTTACTTTCTCTACTACGTATAGTAAGTAGGGGAAGTATTGTATTACACCCAAAAATTCGATACCGAGATTTCATCGGAAATACATGTTTTGAGACCCCCTGAATCCAAAAAAAGCATTTTTGGAAACATGTCCGTGTGTGTGTCTCTGTGTGTGTCTTTCTGTGTGTGTGTCTGTCTGTGAACAGAATAACTCAGAAACGAACAGTCGGATAAACACCAAACTTGGTATTTAGGTTGAGTATCTTCCAAGGATGCGACACGAAGGTTTTGAAGAAAATTCTCCCACCCCAGATTACCCTTTATATGGAAGATTTTTCGAAAATTTTAATTTTCTCAAAAATGTCTCTAACGATTTTGATTAAAATATCATATGTTTAAGATATGTTCATGACAAATAAAATGTATATCTTGAATTTTCTGGGAATGTCTCCAAAAGTATTCTTCATTGTGAACGACTTTTGTATAACTGGTAAACCATAAGGGATAGACAAAATGTTACTACACAAAAAATGTATATCGCGTTAAAATACACAATTTATGTCATATACATTTATTTGTTGAGTGAACCATTTTCAGATATTACTTGTTATTCCCTTAAATTTTTCAATACTTATTTTCTTAAATGGGAATTCGTTAATCAGTTTTTTGTCTTGGATATGCAAAGAGCATTAATCCGTGGGAAAGGGAATGGTGCTGCACCTAGCAACCAGCTATTAAGAGATATGTATGTGCTTAAAAGCTATTGTATTTCCAAATTGCCCTTGTAAATATATATTCCCCTTACAGCTACAAGAAAATTAGCAATAAGATAGAGCTTGCAAAGGTTTATCTCGATTAACATGAAGTAGATGGAGAATAAGCGTTCGTAAAAATAGTTTGTACACGAGCAGAGAAAGTCGTTTGAGTGTAACACATCAGATCTTTTAGTTTTAGATATGCAAAGAGTATTATCTGTGGCAAAGGGAATGGTGATGCACCTAGAAAACAGCTATTAAGAGATATGTATGTGCTTAAAGGCTACTGTATTTCTATATTGCCCTTGTAAATATATATTCCCCTTACATCTACAAGAAAATTAGCAATAAGATAGAGTCTGCAAAGGTTTATCTCGATTAACATGAAGTAGATGGAGAATAAGCGTTTGTAAAAATAGTTTGTACAAGAGTAGAGAAGGTCGTGTGAGTGTAACACATCAGATCTTTTTGTTTTAGATATGCAAAGAGTCTTATCTGTGGCAAAGGGAATGGTGCTGCACCTAGAAAACAGCTATTAAGAGATATGTATGTGCTTAAAGGCTACTGTATATCTATATTGCCCTTGTAAATATATATTTCCTTACATCTACAAGAAAATTAGCAATAAGATAGAGTCTGCAAAGGTTTATCTCGATTAACATGAAGTAGATGGAGAATAAGCGTTTGTAAAAATAGTTTGTACAAGAGTAGAGAAAGTCGTGTGAGTGTAACACATCAGATCTTTTTGTTTTATATATGCAAAGAGTATTATCTGTGGCAAAGGGAATGGTGCTGCACCTAGAAAACAGCTATTAAGAGATATGTATGTGCTTAAAGGCTACTGTATATCTATATTGCCCTTGTAAATATATATTTCCTTACATCTACAAGAAAATTAGCAATAAGAAAGAGTCTGCAAAGGTTTATCTCGATTAACATGAAGTAGATGGAGAATAAGCGTATTTGTAAAAATAGTTTGTACAAGAATAGAGAAAGTCATGTGAGTATAACACATCAAAATTTTTTTCTTGGATATGTAAGGAGTATTGATCTGTGGCAAGGAGAATGGTGCTGCACATAGCAACCAGCTATTAAGAGATATGTATATGCTTAAAAGCTATTGTATTTCCAAATTGCCCTTGTAAATATATATTCCCCTTACAGCTACAAGAAAATTAGCAATAAGATAGAGCTTGCAAAGGTTTATCTCGATTAACATGAAGTAGATGGAGAATAAGCGTTTGTAAAAATAGTTTGTACAAGAGTAGAGAAAGTCGTGTGAGTGTAACACATCAGATCTTTTTGTTTTAGATATGCAAAGAGTATTATCTGTGGCAAAGGGAATGGTGCTGCACCTAAAAAAACAGCTATTAAGAGATATGTATGTGCTTAAAGCTACTGTATATCTATATTGCCCTTGTAAATATATATTTCCTTACATCTACAAGAAAATTAGCAATAAGATAGAGTCTGCAAAGGTTTATCTCGATTAACATGAAGCAGATGGAGAATAAGCGTATTTGTAAAAATAGTTTGTACAAGAATAGAGAAAGACATGTGAGTATAACACATCAGAATTTTTTTCTTGGATATGTAAGGAGTATTGATCTGTGGCAAGCAGAATGGTGCTGCACATAGCAACCAGCTATTAAGAGATATGTATATGCTTAAAGGCCACTGTGTTTCTATATTTCCCTTGCAAATGCAAAACAAGGGGAACATACTAGGCCTTAAGCGATTTTCAAATATTTTTAGAGCTGGTCGCTATGTGTAAAATGTAATTCTCTTTGCATGTCAAAAGATCGTTTCTGCAAATCGTTTATCTCGATTAATATGAAATAGAAGGAGAATAAGAGTTTGTAAAAATAGCTTGTACAGGAGTAGAGAAAGTCATGTGAGTGGAACACAGATTTTTTTAGATACACATAGAACAACGACACTCAAAATGTTTAAGAATTGGGCGCTATACGGTGGCCTTAAAATTCCATACTGTTTTCATGAAATCGCGAGATACAGCTGAAAATCGTTGGGACTTTAAATGAATGACAAGTATTGAACAATTCGAAACTTTAATAACGCATATCTCAGAAACGGCTTATGCCACAAAAATCTTATTGGAAGTAAATTGTGTTTTTTTAAAGAGATCTATATTTTTTGTAAGGTACATTTTAGTCTGTTGCTTAACGTTTACCAGTTATACAAAACTGCTTCTAAATAAAGAGAATACCAAATGCTGTCCCAGAAAATTCAAGATGTACATCTTATTTATAATTTAAATAAGATGTACATCTTATTTATAATTTAAATATATTTAGTCTGTAGTCTTGTAATCAAAATTGTTAGGACCATTTTTATAAAATCAAAATTATCGAGAAAGTTTCATGTAAAGCATAGTTAGGGATGGGGGGATTTTCTAGAAAATCTTTATGTCTCACCCTTTGAAGATACTGAACTCCAATACAAAGTTTGGTACTTATCCGACTTATGATTTTTGAGTTATGCTGCTCACAAACACACACATACACACTTGCGTATTTCCAAAAATCCTTTCTTTATATTCAGGAAGCTTTGAGACATGTATTTCCGATGAAATTTCGGTATCGAGTTTTTGAGTGAAATGCAATACCTTCTCTACCTACTATGTACGTAGTAGAGAAATTAAAAGTACAAAATGTGATTTTACTCAACTACTGGCCTCAAGGCTTGTACACAAGGCCATGTCCCTTACATGACGATAACTTCTCCTACGCATCTGTTTAGCAAACACCATAAACGAAGCCATCACTTAATCTCTTAGGATTTCCCCGCGATCGTGCGGCAACTTCTCTGACACGCTTGCTAAGTGGTTAGCCTAACGAACCTAAAACTGCGACAGTATAAATGATTGTCTTAGCTCTTTAGGCATTCACCCTGAGAGGATTAAATCTTCACCCACCTTAAAATGTTTACAAAATGTTTTATGAAGTAGGCTACAAAATATAAATTCATAAGACCAAGTAGCAGAAGATGTATTGTACAACTTAAACTCTGATAATACAGATTTACTACGTAAGCAGTTCTGCAATTGGCATGTCGGCTGAATTAATCCTTGCATTAAAAGGAATTATATTCATATTATATCTACCACTTATTAATCGACGTAAACATTTGCAGAAATGATTGTATATGCATAATGGACATAGCGAGATTCAGAGTTTTAATAGAGGGTCACCATATGATGGATTTGAAATTCTAGTCTTTGGATGACAAAAAACAAACATATAGCTACTTAGTAATTGAGGAAGGTATAGGTATTTGAAACTTACTAGTAATAAATGGGATATCTCGGAAATGCTTAATGCCACAAAAAATTATTTGGGATAAATTGTGTGCTTTAGTCGGATCGACATTTTGTGTAAAAAGATATTCTAAATTTCTTACGGTTTACCAATTACGCAAGTCTTTCAAAATGCACAGAATTTCATTGGCTATTCGCAGTCTATTCAAGATATACAGGGTATTTTGAAAACATTAATCCATATTTTGAAAGGTGGTAGTATGGACCAAATTAAGAAGAGAATGTCAAGTAAACACGGGATCTAAAATGTATAACTTAAGAGCCATGAGCACTCGTTCATTCACTACTATGAAACATCTCTTCTACTGCAAGATCTTTGCTGTTACGTTGAGGCAGTATTTTTAACGCTTTTAACGCCTTAAAGCAATATGTGTATAATATAATATATAAAATGCATGTAACAGTTATTGTATTAATGTTTACATTATTATGTACATGTTCCATAGTGTTATGTGAATGTATTACGTAATTCAATAGTGTAGGAGCTGTGAGAATAATAGGTTAAAAGTTGCTAATAATGAGGTAACCTTGAGTCAATAATGAGTAAGAAAGTTTAATAATGGAGGAACAATAATGTAAATTTTGGGACAGTTTATAAATAACCAATCAACAACCAGAAAAAGAGCTTAAGTTAAATGAAAGTATTCTATTGGAGTAGGATTAGCCAATCAGAAACTGAAATACGGCAAATTGCACAAATTCAGAAGTCAGTTGTTAGTAGACAGCATTACTAACCAGACGCGACACACGTCCTCGAGAAGTTTAATACGTATCCAGTGTGAAAAAAAATCGTTTACATGTTAAAAATTGCTAGTAATTAATAAATAATCTCGCTGCTCTCTCTCTATACCAGTGTAGTGTTATTTAGTAGTTTAAAGAATTAATAAATGGAGTGAAGTACAAATTATAATCTGTGTAAGCCTACATTCTTAGCCGTACTACTCCCTGCAAAAAATCCATGTCTCTAACAACAATACTGACGCAGCCGAGGCAAACATAAATATATAATATTTAAAGAAAATTACCAAGTTAATATTTTTAAACTTGGGGCGAAGCCTACTGGAAACTTTTTACCATACTTGCGGTTGCAACTACTTCAAGTGTTCGGCTCCCCAACAGTCGAAATACAACTCCTCCTAAAATAAGAACTACTTCAAATTGGCGCCCAAAGCGTGGTGTAAACAACGTAAAGACAATACACCTTCTTCAACGTATGACCCACAGCAAGCAGTAAACAAATGAGGACACATTACTCTTACTATGAAACAGCATAGATTCTAATGTAAACTGCTTTCGATTATATCCGTCGTTAAAGAAGGTGCTCAATATGGTGGCCATTCATAGTAACTCATGCTTCTGTCCGACTTCTTAGGGATTCACATACTCTCTGAAGGACTCCAGGTTGTCCACGGATGCTCTGGCAGGCATTGGTGATACCTTCCTGTAGTGTTTCTACATCATTAATGGGGCTTGCATACATCGACCATTTCAAGATAACAAATAACAATCTGTTTCCATTAGAACAAACAAGAATATGCCTTGCACTCACCCATAACTGCGAAAACGCTTTACAGTAACAACACTAACACATGTTTACTGATACTGTATCCATGGATAGTAACAGAGTAGTGTCCTTATTTGTTTAATGTCTGCTGTAGGATCATACGTAATAGCAAACAGCTTCCAGTAAAAGAATGTTTCACAGTAGCGAAGATGAACAAGTGCTCATAACCCTTAAGGTATGCATTTTAGAACGCATGTTTAATACACTTCTTACTTTCTCTACTACGTATAGTAAGTAGGGGAGGTATTGCATTCCACCCAAAAATTTGATACCGAGATTTCACCGGAAATATATGCTTTGAGACCCCCTGAATCCAAAAAAAGCATTTTAGGAAACATATACGTGTGTGCGTGGGTCTGTGTGTGTGTGTGTGTGTGCGTGTGTGTGTGTGTGTGTGTGTGTGTGTGTCTGTGAATAGCATAACTCAGAAACGAACAGTCGGATAAACACCAAACTTGGTATTTAGGTTTAATATCTTCCAGAGATGCGACACGAAGGTTTTCAAGAAAATCCCCCACACCAGGTTACCCTTTACATGGAACATTTCTCGAAAATTTTAATTTGCTCAAAAATGGCTCTAACGATTTTGATATATTTTTATGGCAAATGAAATGTATATCTCGAATTTTCTGGGAATGTCCCCAAAAGTATTTTTCATTGTCAACGACTTTTACATAACTGGTAAACCATAAGAGATAAACAAACGTTTACTACACAAAAAATGTAGATCGCGTTAAAACACACAATTTATGTCATATACATTTTCTTTTTGTGAGTGAACAATTTTCGAGATATTGCTTGTTATTCCCTTAAATTTTTCAATACTTTTTCTCAAATGGGAATTCGTTATTCAGTTTTTTATGTCCTGGACATACAAAGAGAATGGAATGCGCCACATAGCAACCAACTCTTAAAAGATTTGACTATCACTTAAATCCTACCACTTCCCCTTGCATCTACAAGAAAATTAGCAATAAGGTTAACATCTCGATATCTCGATTAGCATGAATCATATGGAGAATAAGCGTTTGTAAAAATAGTTTGTACAAGAGTAGAGAAAGTCATGTGAGTGTAACACATCAGATTGTTTCTTGTGATCCGCACTTCCAGCTCTTAAAATATGAAATACTTTTTTAACATTTGGTATATTTTCTTTGGCATGCATGTATATTAAGCATTGGCTGTTTTAATACAAAATGTTAGAGCTATTTTTGAGAGAACAAAAAATAGGCGAAGAATTATTTATCTTAGGGGTAGTTTGGTATTTCAAGGATCTTTGCTTTTGAGTTATGCTATTCACAGTCAGTCATATACACGCTGACCCTGTTCTAAAAATCTGATATGTTGCATTCGCATTACCTTTTCCACTCACTCTTCTACAAACCACTCTTATAAAAAAGATTGTATTGGTAATGCAGATAAACCTTCATTATTCATTTAATCACTTCGTTGTAGGTATAAGCAGAATATAATACGTTAAAGGGATGGTCAAATCTTTTTATACCCAGTCCCTGTGTGATGGCGTTGAAGGTCTGTTCTCTTTGCATGAACACGAAAAGAACAGAGAAAAAGGAAAGCAATTTGCAATTGAGAAAATTATAAAGTATCTGGATGTTCACCAATTATAAAGAATACCTCGGAAGTTGTTAACGCTACAAAAAGTTTCACAAATTATTGTAGCATTATATGCCCATCGCTTTGATGAGATCTACATTTTTTGTGTAATCAGATTTTGTTTAACTCTTGCAGTTTACTAATCATATAAAAATTATTCAGAATGAAAAGGACTTCAAACGCTATTCCCATAATTTTCAAGATATACCAGGTGGACCAACCACGCCATAATTAAAGTGTGCGGATAATCCCCTTCGAGCGTTAATAGTTGCAGCACTCAACGGGGCAATTCCAATTGAACACCGATCAGTGGGGATCTGGTGCGTCATCGCCCAAAAAACCTGCTGCTGCTCTCAGAAACGTCCATATGGATACACGGAGACAGTTGGATCCTCGTACCAATCAACAGCGGAAAAATTTCGAACACGTATTCATTAAAAAAATAAGTTACATGATAATAGTAACAATAACATTTATAAGAGCAAGCTAAAAAATGGCAGTGAAACAGTGCGTACTCACATGTTTATTGCTTGTATTCCGTAATGTTAGACAAGGACTACGTAACCACAATTTAAGAAATAGCTCTGGGCTGATACGGATACGTCAATTCATATTTTAATTATTTGTCAGTCTAAAAAGTGAGTTTGTTCCCTTGAAAGTAAAGCCTGTACAACTGAAGTGGAAAATATTCTACGACCTTCACAGTATATTCTTCTCCATCATAATGGACAGCACACTCTAGTGCAAGGGTCTGTTTTTTTCTATCATCACGGACTGTAACTATATTGCAAGCCTGGGAAGTCCCATGAATGAGCGCACCCGTTTTGCTGATAAGCAAAAGCGTAGAACGGGCTCGGCTGCTTCGTATCTTATTCGGTAGAGCACCTACCTCCTGTGCGAGGGAAATCGTTTTCGATTCCCGCACGGATCGTAGAAATTTTTCTCTAGCCAAGATAATTCCCTATCCTTCCCAGAATCCGGAAGTACGAATTAGAGTGTGAATGTGTGTGTTCTAATGATTAAAGTCCAAAGATTGCCAGAAACCTAAATACAAATCAATACGATGTAACACCATTGCCTACAGGCAATAATATTTTCAAAAGGAAAAGCCGCCGATAAGAACATTATAATTAAAGGCAGGGTTATAATAGGAACTTTAAAAAATCTGATGTGTTACACACACATGACTTTCTCTACACTTGTACAAACTATTTTTACGCTTATTCTCCATATGTTTCATGTTAATCGAGATGTCGCGATGTTAATCTTATTGCTAATTTTCTTGTAGATGCAAGGGGAATATGGTAGGCTTTAAGATGTAGTCAAATATTTTAAGAGCTGGTTGCTAAGTGGAGTATTCCATTCTCTTTGCATTACCGGTACAAAAAATGAATAACTAATTCCCATTTGAGAAAAAGTATAAGTATAGGAAGATTTAAGGGAATAACAAGCAATATCTCGAAAATGGTTCACTCAACAACAAAAATGTATATGACATAAATTTTGTATTTTAACGCGATCTACATTTTTGTGTAGTAAAATTTTATCTATCTCTTATGGTTTACCAGTTATGCAAAAGTCGTTCACAATGAAGAATACTTTTGGAGACATTCCCAGAAAATTCGAGATATACACTGCATTTGTCATAAAGATATTTAAACCATATATTTTAATCAAAATCGTAAGAGGCATTTTTTAAAAAATAAAAATTTTTGAAAAATATGATATCTAAAGGGTAATCTGGGGTGAAGTGATATTCTTGAAAACCTTCCTGTCCCATCTCTGGAAGATACTCAACCTGAATACCAAGAATGGTGTTTATCCGACTGTTCGTTTCTGAATTATGCTGTTCACACACACACACACATGGACATGTTTCCAAAAATGTCTTTTGGATTCAGGGTTTCTCAAAACATGTATTTCCGGTGAAATCTCGGTATCGAATTTTTGGGTGGAATATAATACTTCCCCTACTTACTATACGTAGTAGAGAAAGTAAAAATAAAACGAAGCTCGCTCAAGCTAATGCGTGTTTACTTAGAATTGCCCCGTTATGTTCTGCAACCCTTAACGCACGAAAGGATATCAACACACTTGAAATACGGCGCAATTGTGCTACCCGGTACATTTCATTTGTCACGGAAATATCTTAAGTATATGGTATTTTAATCAAAATCAATAAGGCATAATTTGGTACTTATGCGATATTTCGTTTTTTCTTTCTCTACTACGTACAGTAAGTAGAGGAAGTATTGCATTCCACCCAAAAATTTGATACAGAGATTTCACCGGAAATATGTGTTTTGAAACCCCCTGAATCCAAAAAATTCATTTTTGGAAACATGTACCTGTGTGTGTCTGTTTGTGAGTGTGTCTGTCTGTGTCTGTGTGTGTGTCTGTGAACAGCATAACTCAGAAACGAACATTCGGATAAACACCAAACTTGGTATTTAGGTTCAGTATCTTACGGAGATGCAACACGAAGGTTTTCAACAAAATCCTCCACTCCAGATCACCCTTTACATGGAACATTTTTCGAAAACTTTAATTTTCTCAAAAATGGCTCAAACGATTTTGATTAAAATATTATATGTTTAAGATACTTTCATGACAAATCAAATGTATATCTTGAATTTTCTGGGAACGTCTCCAAAAGTATTCTTCATTGTGAACGACTTTTGTATAACTGGCAAACCATAGGAGATAGACAAAATTTTACTGCACAAAAATGTAGATCGCATTAAAATATACAATTTATGCTATATAGATTTTTGTTGCTGAGTGAACCATTTTCGAGATATTGCTTGTTATTCCCTTAAATTTTTCAATACTTATTTTCCCAAATGGGAATTCGTTATTCATTTTTACTTTCTCTACTACGTATAGTAAGAGTATTGTATTCCACCCAAAAATTCGATACCGAGATTTCACCGGAAATATACGTTTTGAGACACCCTGAATCCAAAAAAGCATTTTTGGAAACATGTCCGTGTGTGTGTCTGTGTGTCTGTCTGTCTGTCTGTGTGTGTGTGTGTGTGTCTGTCTGTCTGTGAACAGCATAACTCAGAAACGAACAGTCGGATAAACACCAAAGTTGGTATTTAGGTTCAGTATCTTCCAAGGATGTGACACGAAGGTATTCAAGAAAATCCCCCCACCCCAGATTACCCTTTGCATGGAAGATTTTTCGAAAATTTTAATGGCTCTAACGATTTTGATTAAAATATCATATGTTTAAGATCTTTCCATGACAAATGAATTGTATATCTTAAATTATCTGGGAAGGTCTCCAAAAGTATTCTTCATTGTGAACGACTTTTGCATAACTGGTAAACCATAAGAGATAGACAAACTTTTACTACACAAAAAATATAGATCACGTTAAAATTCACAATTTATGTCATATACATTTTTTGTGTTGGGTGAACCGTTTTCGAGATATTGCTTATTATACTCTTAAATTTTCCAATACTTATACTTTTTCTCAAATTCGTTATTCATTTTATGTTCTGGTAATACAAAAAGAATAGAATACTCCACATAGCAACCAGCTCTTAAAATATTTGACTATCGCTTAAAGCCTACCATATTTCCCTTGCATCTTCAAGAAAACTAGCAATAAAAGTAACATCTCGATATCTCCATTAACATGGAGCATGTGAAGAATAAGCGTTTGGAAAAATAGTTTGTACAAGAGTAATGAAAGTCACGTGAGTGTAACACATCAGATTTTTTGTCAAGCAACCACCAACCTCCGGCGCATCATTACGGAGTTGTTCACCCCTGCTTGAAGCATATCCGGTAGGAAGGTTGGAGAGGCACAGCCAGTAACCTTTGGCTCAGCTTGTTTACAACCGCTGAATCAAGTGGCATCGGCTCTTTCTTGTCCCTTACGTCTGGTTAGGTTTGGTAGGTCTGAGATCCAATTTAACTCAGTGTTTGTGAACAACAACTCTACTCCTACTACCTCCAGAAGATACAGGGACCGTACTGTGCGAACGACCTGGCACCTTGAGAAAGGAGTATTTTAGAAAGAGTTGTATCGTACTTCAACTGTTGGGGAGCCGAACTTGTAGTAGTTGCAACCGCACGTATAGTTAACAGTTTCCGGTAGCCTTTGCCCCAAATATACTTTCTGGTGGCCTTTGCCCCAAGTTTAAAAAAATATTAACTTTGTAATTTAACTGTTTTTTTAAATATTATATATTTGTTTGTCTCGGCTGCGTCAGTATTATTGTTAGAGACATGGATGTCTTGCCAGGGTTGTGGTGTGACTTAAGAATGTAGGCTTACACAGATTATAAATTTACTTCACTCCTTTTATTAATACTTGATACGATTTAAATAACACTTCACTGATATAGAGCTGTGAGATTCTTTAATTAATTACTTGCACTTTTTAAGTCGTAAACTGTTTTTGTCTCACATGAATACGTATTAAATTTCTCGAGGACACTTTTTGCGTCTGGTTAGTAACGCTTTCTGCAACTAACTGAACTGATTTCAACCGGCTAAACTTGTAAGTTTCTTTATTTCAAGTCTCTGATTGGCTATTCCTAATCCGATAGAATACCTTCATTTAACTAAAGCTTTTTCTGGTTTGTTGATTGACTATTTTATAAACTGTCTCAAAAGTTACATTATTGCTTCTAAGAATCGCAAGTAGCATTTAAACTTTCTAATTCATTATTGCCTCAAGGTTACCTCATTGTTAGCTACCTTTAACCTATTATTCTCACAGCTCCTACATTATTAAATTACGTAATACATTCAGATAACATTATTACACATGGATACAATAATACAAGCATATGCAATGACTGTTACATACATTTTATAAATTATTACATTAACATATTTCTTCAAGGCGGGCTGTTATTTAATTTATATTATATAATTTAACTGAAATCATTTAAGTGTTAAAAATACTGCCTCAACCTCGTGTTCAGTTTGCCCAGTGATTTCTGCAACGAAGTATCACAGATCCTCCATTTCCCGCGCAGTCTTGTTTACCGATGAAGCCTGCTTCACACGAGACGGATCTTCAACAGCAGCCACATCTGAGATGTTGAGAACCCTCATGCAGTGTTCGTTAGACATCAGCATCAAAAGTATTCCGCAAACATCTGTATTTGAATCGTTGATCATCTGCTGGAACCCTTCGTTTTACCACCCCGTTTGAAGCATATCCGGTGGGATAAGTTTGAGAGCCACAGCCAGCACTCTTTGACTCAAACAGGGGTGATTAACTCCATAACGATGCGTCGGAGAATGGTGGTTGCTTGACAAAAGATGTTCCGCTCTGCGAGATCTATCGTCCCTCGGAGTTTGTCACAGAAGCCCTGACACATCCTGTATTTTAGCGATTCTTGTTATAACATGAGTTCCAGATAGTGTTATATCATAAAAACTGTAGTGGAGATGTCTTATACTCAGTGATTTTAACCCTGTATGTACAATTTCTGTATTTTGTAAGCAGCAATATTCAAGTTAAACTTACCAAAGGACTGCAAGCACTCAGTTAATGAGGCCAGCCTGAGGCAGAATTCTAATCCCATAATTTTCCTCTCTGTTACATTATATCTTTTCATGGAAAGGATTTCAACAGAGATCTCTTTTAATGATTTGAAGGGGAGTATTCGTTTGATTAGCATATACTGAAAACCCCAAATTTAAAAAGGAATCTTGCATGCGTTCCCTAAGATTGATTAAGTGTAGATACGTGCATACAGATGATGTCTTTCCTGCATATACACTGTCGTTTGTGAAAATTGCAACACCAAGAAGGAAACGCACGAATTCAATGAATCTAATACCACAGTTAGATACATGACCAGTAACAAATGATAAACTTTTCAAATCTGCACTTGACCTTTGAGCACTAATATTCAGTATTTGGTGTGGCCTCCATGCGCTGCAATTAGAACTGCTATACGCCGTGGCATTGAATCAAAAAGGTTCTGAATACGTTCCTGAGCTATTTCGCTCCACGAAGTTTGTATTCGAGCCCACAAATCCGTGACACTGGCTACTGGAAGACCATGACGCACCAGGTGCCGACCAACCGTGTTCGACGGACGACATGTCAGGCGAACGTGCAGGCCAGAGAAGCAATGGTAGCCGACGCTCTTTGAAGAAGGCTTGTACATTTCTCGCAATATGTGGCCGGGCATTGTCCTGTTGAAATGTGACCTGTGGAGATGCCTGAAGCAGGGGGAGTACATCTGGCTCTGCAACCACCGTTAGGTACGGGTTTCTTTGCTGTTCAAAGTGCCCTCAATTCGTAGGAGACGAGATCGGTTGTTGTAACCAATGACGCCCCAAATCATCACACCTGGTGCTTGTCCGCTATGCCTCAACAATCCAGCCTTCTAGGTTGTTCTCACCACGGTACCGCCGGAGACGTATGCGGCCATCACTGCAGGACACATTGAAGCGGGATTCGTCCGAAAAGACTACATTTTGCCACTCAGCACCCCAGTGACGGTGTTTACGCGCCCATTGCAGTCGGAGGAGCTTGTGGTTTCTGGACAATGAAAGCCGACGTAAAGGCACGCATGCAACCAGTCCTACCTGCAGCAGACGGCGACGAACCGTTGATGCAGACAAGTTCACACCTGTTGCATGTTCCAGCGTTGAGCCAACACTGTGGATGAAACTGTACGGTCCGTTATGGCCATGCGGACAAGATGACGGTCACCCCGTGCTGTGGTCATGTTCCGTGGTCCAGTACCCGCTCTTCGCTGTGCACGACCTTCATCTATCCACTGCTTCTACACACGCATCACTGTCGTAGCAGCATGCCCTGTACGAGCCGAAATGTCACGGTATGACAAACCCACTTCCTGGATACCGATCATTCTGCTCCGTTTGAACTCACTCACATGCCGATATGACTCCGTTTGTCGTCGACGAGGCATACTGAAACTCATTTTATTGTTTCCATCTTGTTTGACAGCTATGCACTGACTACACTGGGCGCAACACTGACCTTATCGGACAGACAGTAGAGGGCTCTGCTCGGCCTACGTGTACTGCAAATCTAATCACTTATTGGTTACACACTCTTCTACACTTCCATCAAGTTTGGAGTTATTCGGGAAATTCTTTCGTGGTGTTACAATTTTCACAAACGGCAGTGTAACATACTTAACAGTCTACTCTTTGCCTGAGATTATAAAAAGTAGTGTATAGAGTATACAGCAAAAGGGGACACCTCGCGCACTATAGCCTCCACCCACTCAAGAGGATGGGATGAAGTGATAATTAAAAATCTGACTTGGTACACTCAAACGATATTCTCTATTCATAACAAATTCTACGATGTATATGATAGTTTTCGTATAATAAGTGATTGTCTTAGTCATGACATACTTTGCTAAGTCTTATTGCAAATTAAGCAATAAGTGCTTAGTGTAAAGCGTATAACACGGAGGGCGACATGTCATACACTGCTACCCTTCAAAATATCTATTTCGGCTACCACCTCCTAGGAGGAAGGATGTTTGACTCAGTAGCTTAGCTAATGACCTTGTGGTGGACGTAAGCTAACTTGAGCCAGTGCTGTATTGTGCTTCCCTCCCTCTCTGTCGTTCAGCCATTTCTGAGATATCCGCTATTACTAGTTCGATTGTTCAATACATTGTCATTGTTTTTAAGTCCCACCATTTTCATCTATTTCTTGTGATTGCAGTATGTAGTTTTAAAACCAGTATATAGCGTTCAGTTGTTAAAAATTAGACTATCGCTGTCTCTTTGTATCTATAACGAAATGTTTAGTGTAGCTATTTCTGTAAACGTGTATATGGATTAAAATTAAGTAGATGTACAAATAAGCTCCAGTAATATTAGTTTGTACTACGTATAGGAACTAAGCGAAGTATTACATTGCGCTCAAAAATTCGATATCGAGAGCCTCCTGAATCCAAAAAAACATATTAATAAAAAGGTACGTGTGTGTCTGTGTGGATGTGTGCCTGTGAACAGCATAACCCAAAACCGAAAAGCTGGAGGATATATACCAAACTTGATATTTAGGTTTAGTATCTTTCAAAGGTGCGACACGAAGATTTTCAAGAAAATCCTGCCGCCCTAGACTACCCTTTACATGGAAAATTTTTCGAAAATTTTTATTTTCTCAAAAATGACTAACGATTTTTATTAAAATATTATATGTTTAAGATACTGCCATGACGAATGAAATGTATATCTTGAATTTTCTGGTAAAGTCCCCAAACGTCGTGTTCATTCTGAATGAATTTTGCAAAACTGGTAAACCGTAAGAGATAGACAAAATTGTTCTGCACACAAAATGTAGATCTGGTTAAAACAAAAAATTTATGTCATCTACGCTTTTTATTGTCGAGTGAACCATATCCGAGATATTCCTTGTTATTTGTTTGAGTTTTCCAATTCTTGTACTTTTTCTCAAATGGGATTCGTTATTTGTCCTGGACATGCAAAGAGAATGGAATGCTCCACATAACAACCAGCTCTTAAAAGATTTTACTATCACTTAAATTCTACCATATTCTCTTTGTGCCTATAAGAAACTTAGCAATAAGATACTTTCTGCAAATTTTTATATCGATTAACTTGAAGTAGATGGAGAATAAGCGTCTATGAAACTAGTCTGTACAAGAGTAGAGAAATTTAGTGAGTGCTAAAACATCAGATTTTTACACATAAGTTTTTGTTTTTATGATTTTCCAGATATAGTAAATTATACACATTGAGTCTGTATAAAGGAGTTTTACATGCCAGTCGTATGAAATTCAAAATATGCATTTATTAATATCTCAAATGTATTTTAATAAAACTCACTAGATCTATCTTTGTAACAAGTAAAATTAACGAAATATTTTCCATGAAAATTAAGCTTGGAGGGAGCTTTGATTGAGGATATTTTTTTAAACTCTTCTCCTGATATGTTTAAGCAGTGTCTGAGTTTTAATTATGAAATTAAGTATCCAAAAGAACACATATGAATATTTTTTAAAAACTTATGTTTGGCCATCACATGACTTTCTCTACCCTCTTCTCCACAAACTATTCCTTTAAAAATGTATTATTTTAACTCTTTTTTACATTTACACATTTCTTGCCAGATATCGTAGGTAAAGCGACAGTCAAATTTTTGAAGTCCGTGTCACAATGTAATGGCTTTAAAACCACATGATTTTCTCTGCCTTCTATCGTTTACTAATGGGTATGCAGACCATTCTTACTAAGGCTCACTTTTCTGTCTACTACATTTTAAACCAAATAAACCTTTGCAGAAATAGCTACATTCCACATTTCGTTACCGATACAAAGGGAACAGCGATAGTCAGATGTTTAAGAAGCGGATGCTATATGCTGACCTTAAAATTCCATACTGTTTCCATGTAATCGCGAGAAACAACTAAATGTTGAAAACACTAGAGAATGACCAAGAAATGAGCAATTCGAAGCTTTAATAACGGATATTTCAGAAATGGCTTATGTCATAAAAAGCTTATTTGAAATAAATTGTTTCTTTTAAACAGGTCTACGTTTTAATGTGTAGTAAGTTTTCGCCTATCCCTTAAGGTTTAGCAGTTATTTATGATTATACAAAGTTCCTTCCAGATGAGGTGGGCTTCACAGGCTGTTCCCAGAAAATTCATGTATTAACGTTTTATTTGTAATGTAAATATATTTAATATGATATATCAATCAAAATCGTTACCAAAATTACTAGAAAATTAACATTTTCGAAAACTTTTCCATGTAAGGGGGAGACTGCGGTAGGGGGAACCTCTTGAAAAACTACATGTCGCATATTTGGGAGGTACTGAACCTAAATAACAAGACCTTTCTACTGTGAGTTATCGTGTTCAAAGATAGACACACACACACAAAACGGACTTTTTTATAAAAATTTCTTTTTTTATTCAGGGGGCCTCAAAAGATGTGTTCCCGACGGACGTTTCAGTGTGAAATTTTTGGGTGGAATGCAATACTTCAGCTACTCACTACACGTACTAGGGAAAGTAAAAAAGGAATAACTACATCTCATTTTAGAAAGGCATAACTGTTTGAAAATTCAAACCAATACGAGGGGCACTATTTGTATTTTGAGCCTTGGCAACCCTGAATGTTTTAGGTGTCATCTGACGTTTCCAATGGAAAGTTTGACATTTTTTATCATAAGCTACTTCAAACATTTTGTTAATAGAGCTTTATTTGTTTTGTTTACTCTAACTTGAAAATTGTGTGTCAACTAAAACATGGATTTACGTAACTCGTGAAAATGTTCGTGCAATGATTTATTACGAGTTTCAAAGTGGATTATCAAAACAAGAGTGCATCGATCAACTAACTTCCACATTTGGAATGAAGCTCCATCCTTTGCCACTGTGAAACGCTGGTATAACGAATTTAATCGTGGCCGCCGTTCGCTCAATGATGAAGTTCGTGAAGATCGTCCAAAATCAGTTGTTGTGCCAGAAAACATTGATACTGTGCAAAACCTAATGATTAAAGATCGTCATGCGACATATTTTGAGATTGAGGCAACCCTAGGCATTAGTTTCATCTTCATATATAAAATATTGCATGGTTATTTAACCGTGAAAAAAGATTGCTCTCGTTGGATCCCACATAATTTGACGCAATCTCAAAAAGATGCTCGTGTCGATATGTGTACAAAAATGCTCAAGAAATACAATGGAGGTCCTCAAAAGACGTATATAACATTGTAACAGGTGACGAATCATGGATCTATGAGTATGAGCCGGAACGTAAACAGCAGTAGACTGTAGGGTGTTTCAAGATGAAGCAAATCCAACAAAAGTTGTTCGCACTCGAAGCACTTCAAAGCAAATGGTCGCCTGCTTTTTCAACAAAACTGGCCATGTGGCAACAGTGCCTTTAGAGGAACGTAAAACGGTCAATGCCGAATGGTACACAACCATTTGTTTGCCGGAAGTCTTCGGTGAAGTAAGGAAAACCAACAAGAACCGTAGCATCGTTCATCACGACAATGCGAGCGCACACACATCTCGTCTAACAACAGAATATTCGAAGGCTCAAAAAAATCGAATTGATGGGTCATCCGCCATACAGTCCTGATGTGGCACCCAGTGACTCCTCTTTGTTCCTGAACATCAAGAATAAATTGCGTGGACAACGATGGCTTCAAAAATCATGTTTTGGAGGTGTCTCAAGAAGACTGGAATAAATGATTTGGCAAATGGTTCAAACGGATGCAAAAATGTATTGATGATAAAGGAGATTATTTTGAAGAACAATAAAGCAGTTTTCAATCAGAAATTACTTTGTTTTAATTATTAGGCTCAAAATATAAATAGTGCTCCTCGTAAAAGTGAATATCTTGGAAATTGTTAATTGAAAAATAATATTTTATTTTAATTTATTTTATATAAACTGTGGTTTACGTGATCCAAATTTGTTGTGCATAGTAAAATTTTTCCTGTCTTACAGTTTACAAATTATTCAGAAGTGATTTTGCTAATGCAAGAAACATTCAGGATATACATTTCATCTGTTATTCAAATATTTTTAACATGGTATTTTAATTAAAATCATTAAAAAAATTGAGAAAATAAAAAATAAGGCAATTTTTCCACATAAAAGGTGGTTTGGAGTGGGATATTTTCTTGTAAACATTCGTGTCACATCCTTGGAATATGCTGAATTTAAATACTAAGTTTGGTATTTAAATAACCTTTGTTTTTGAGTTATGCTGTTCACAGACATACATACAGACAGACCTTTTTCTAAAATTCTGCTGTGTTGCATTCACATGACTTTCTCCACCCTCTATCGGTTATTAGTGGATATGCAAATTATTCCTACGAAGGTTTATTTTCCTGTATTCTCGTTTTGATCGAGATAAACCTTTGCAGAAATAACTACAATGCACATTTCGTAATGAATAGAGAGAGAACAGCGATTATTAGATGTTTAAGAACTGGACGCTATATGCTGGCCATAAAATTCTACACTGCTGCCATGCAATCGAGAGAAACAATTGAGTAGCGACCGGACTTAGAAATAATGACAGCATTGAAGGAATCGAAGGATTAATAACAAATATCTCGGAAATGGCTGATGTCACATAGAAATTTATTTGAAATAAATTGTGTGCTTTAAAATGAGCTACACTTTTTGTTTAGTACGTTTTCGGCTATCGCTTAACGCTTACCAGTTAAACAAGATTATACAAAATATCTTCCGAATGAAGAGTACTTTAAAAGGGATTCTCAAAAAATCCAAGATATTGTTATATGCTGGGCTGAGCGCCTAAAGGTTTCCAGAAAAATATTAAATTTTAATCACCCCAACATGCACATGGGGGAAACGTAGCAGACACCGTGAGAGGACCAGGACCTTGATGTTCACATTCCGATGCAGGCGTGGGGTTTTGTAACAAATTACACAAATTTCACATTTTGCACATTACCCGTGGTTTATTAATAAAATAATTTGTGCCCCTATATTACACACACAGGGAAACTCAAGGATTGACGGGAGATGACTCACACACACGCAACGTACACCTTACACCGAGAGGGAAATTCAAACACAAGCCGAAAGAAATACTAAATTACCCCAACAATGCTGTCGCCAATGCGATGCAATAATGTGTCTGGCATGACAATTCCTACTAATACGCCACAATAAACATTTTATTTATGTAAATATCTTGAATATATTTAATTTTTTCAAAATTGTTAGAGCCATACTTGAAAAATAAATAAATTTCGCAAAATGTTCCATGTAAGGGGTAGTTTGGGGAAGAATTTTCTTGAAAATTTTCGTGTCGCATCTTTGGAAAGTATTGAACCTAAATACCCAGTGTTGTATTTTTCCGACTTTTAGTTTTTGAGTTACGCTGTTCACAGACATACACAGACGCGCACACACGCACAAGGAACGTTTTCTAAAAACGCTTTTATGGGATTCAGGGATCTCAAAACTGCATTTGCGGTGTCGAATGTTTGGGTAGAATGCAATACTTCCTCTACTTACTATAGGCAAATAGGAGAGAAAATAAAAGTACCTTTATTCGGTTTCAGTGGTGTGAAATGTCCATATGAATTTTGTGAGAGGAATACAATACTCCCTCTGCCTAATATAAGTAAGTGGTAGGGAAAGTAAAAATAATCATTGTATCCATTAATTCCACTGTGCCTGGCTTTCCTTTCTGGGATGGAAAACAATCGCTATGGAGTACAGGAAATTCACTCTCTTTATGTGATTTATCAAGAAACAGAGACGTGTAGGAACAGTCTCTTTATCTGCAAAACAAACGTTCTTGTCTATATCTTCCCTTGTGTTACGTACGTTTCCACGCTTGCAAATGAAATTCAAAACACGCACAAAGCGTTCGGAGCAGTGCAACAAACATCACAGACTTGTCACCATGCTATGGCAAACGGGGAGTGACTGTCCGTTGTTTCCCCCTCCCCTTCTTTTTCCCTAGAGAGTAAAAAGAGAGACAGAACGAGTGTAATTCTATTCTCTTTGCTCTCGTTGGATAATCGGAGCTCAGAAACGTGGAGAATCAGTGTTTTAATATCAATAGCTAACTGTATGATGTTTAGTCATAATATTACCTGCATTAATAAAGTCATACTTGTTTTTAAAGTAAGTAACGATAATTTAAAAAATCTGATGTGTTACACTCATATGACGTTCTCTACTCTTGTACTAACTATTTTTAAAACTCTTATTCCATCTATTTCATATTAATCGAGATAAACATTTGCAGAAACGATCTTTTGACATGCAAAGACAATTACAATTGACACATAGCGACCAGCTCTAAAAATAATTGACTATCGCTTAAGGCGTACTATGTTCCCCTTGTTTTGTATTTCCAAGGGCAATATATAAATACAGCCTTTAAGCATAGACATATCTCTTAATAGCTGGTTGCTATGTGCAGCACCATTCTCTTCGCCACAGATTAATACTCTTAGCATATTCAAGACAAAAAAATGAATAACGAAGTACCATTTGAGATAATAAGTATTGAAAAATTTAAGGGAATAACAAGCAATATCTCGATAATGGTTCACTCAACAAAAAAACGTATATGACATAAATTGGGTATTTTAACGCGATCTACATTTTTGTGTAGTAAAATTTTGTCTATCTCTTATGGTTTACCCGTTATGCAAAAGTCGTTCACAATGAAGAATACTTTTGGAGACATTCCCAGAAAATTCAAGATATACATTTCATTTGTCACGAAAATATCTTAAACATATTATATTTTAAGCAAAATCGTTAGAGCCATTTTTGAGAAAATTAAAATTTTCGAAAAATACTCCATGTAAAGGGTAATCTGGGGTGGGGGATTTTCTTGAAAACCTTCGTGTCGCATCTCTGGAAGATACTGAACCTAAATACCAAGTTTGGTGTTTATCCGACTGTTCCTTTCTGAGTTATGCTGTTCACAGACACACACACATGGACTTGTTTCCAAAAATGCTTTTTTTGGATTCAGGGGGTCTCAAAACATGTATTTTCGGTGAAATCTCAGTATCGAATTTTTGGGTGGAATACAATACTTCCCCTACTTACTATACGTAGTAGAGAAAGTAAAAATAGCCTAATGTACGCAATACGGTTAGCTGTTACGGTTGTTTGAAGTAAAATGTACACATTTCGCTGCAGGCTTTGTAACATTAATTTCTAATCACTCCTCATATCCGTTGAAGATTGCCTGTCAATGCGATACATTTGTTGCGTGTCACTGACGTCATAATATGGAAACTTAGTGGTCAAAGGCATTAATGATGATTAGTTTTCCTTCACACAAACTGTGTGAGGTTGGAAATATAAACCGGACTAAAAAATCGGAATCAGAAGTTTATGTAAAACACCATACGGGTATCTCATCTGGAAATAGATTTGAGATCTCCTTGTGGTTTACCCGGAAAAATGTGAGTCAATTGGGGAATTTGGGGTCGTGCCGGTATGTTACTACGGTAGCTCAGTTGATTAGAGCAACCGGACGGAAACCGGAAGATCCGTGGTCCAAATCCCGTCTATGACGTTGAATTTTTCAGCCTGATTCTACCTTTTCCAAAGACATTCATGTTTAGTGATACGTGGTCTAGCCGGTGGCAATGACCGTAGTTTTGTAGGTGTCAGTAGGTAAACAATTAAGGCACCAATGCTGCATTCTCTGTAAGTTTATGAGCTCGATGTTAATTCTAATTCTATATCCTTCAACTTTTCAGATGACGCAATGCTGGTCCTCCACACGCAACTTTTACCAGCGCCCACAAAGTCCTCGGATCAAGTCACAAAATCTTGGAATGACTCGCTTCTTTACCAGGAAACTACCAAACACTCTCTACCGGTGAGTCCTTTTTTTTAACTTTTTAAATTAAATACTTAAGCTTCTTTTATTGTATTTCTTTATGTATGTGTATTGTATGTGTTATTTATTATTTATGTCGAATGAATAGATAATTTGTTTGTATCTGATAATTATAAAGGACAATACCTGTTCATTTTTTACATTAAGGGCATAATAGGTAAATATTTAAATTAAAGCATTTGTTTTCTTTCAATGTTTCATTCTAACTTAAACGTGTACGTTTCGACTTCAGCTGATTTCATTACATATTAAAAACCGCTGAAAATGTACCAGTTAACTGGATTAGGAATTGCACACAACTAACAAAGTTGACATCTTATAATGCAGCAACAACTTCGCAGCGGTATCGAAAAGACAGTGCGATCGTATAATCTAATATCTTCGCAATCTATTTTTCTATCCATTTCACACATTAGTCCAGTTAAGAACAATACCAGACAGGTCACAGGACAACCACTGCAACCATTGCTTCAGTGAGACAGAAACACTTGTACATGCCTTAGGGTCCTGTCCACATGAAAGCAGGCTCAGAAATGTAAGACATTATCAAGTGCGCTCAATGATTGCCCAAGCCCTCAAACAACCAAAGTGCCAGGTATACGAGGAAGTCCATGGTATTGCAGAGAATGGATCAAACAGAGGAGTCGACGTCATATCCATTCAACCTAGCTTGAGTTCGGAGACAATCACAGATCCCACCGTCAGATGGGAAGAACAGCCGGCTGAAGTAAAGTGTGCCATTTACGAGCCAACAGTACCATACTTCTGCAATAAATATTACATTTCTTCATTTGGCGTTGCTGGATTACTAATTGGAGCCAAGGGTAGCATCCATGCACTTTTGTGAAACATGTGAAAATATGAAAATGCAGAAAATATTAATTAAAGAAGAATTCGTTTATTAAAGCAGTGGCACTCAATGTTAAGATACAGGATGTAGGATGCGTTCATTGGAGGCGGCCACTGCTACCAGCTTGATCTATTGTAGCTACACCCCCGGGGGAGGGGATGAAGTGAAGGAGCCACAGGAGGTCGCAGTTCCGAAGTCAGACAGGCCCACAGAGACGCGCAGAATTCCCTAATATTCCCAGTTTGAACACCCGTGCACCAGTAAAGACGAAGAATCCAGAGAGAGGGCGTCGAAGCGACCCTAACGAGCGGGACAACTCGCCCTGGCGTTACGGGGAAGAAATATTTCCAATGCGAAGGAACTACGCCATCTACCCGACACCGCCAATACCGCGGGACCTAAGACACACCTGAAGTGTGAAAGGGAGAGATGAAATGAGAGAACATGGAAAAAAGGAGAAACCGTGATAGAATACACCGTCCCAGCATACGCCTAGGTAGCCAGGGGAAACAAAAACCATGGTCAGAGTGTGAGGCCACTGTGAATTGACCCGGGACCTCCCAAATGTGGGCCACAGAGTTGCAGACGTTGCCGGCTGAGCCATTTCGCTCAGTGGCCCTCAATGTTATTAAAGAGGTCATAGCTACATTGAAAAATCATGTGTATTTTACGTAAAGTGTGTATTCTCATATACAGATTTCTTTTAGATAAAAACCTTTTCCATATACAGGGTGTCCCAAAATTAGACCGACAAACTTTGGGAGCTGATAGATAATACTATTTGTAACGATTTTTGTTAAGGCATGGTTTTGCTGAGGTACTTCGTTTAAGTGCTAGACAAATTAATGCCGTTACTGTCTCTTACCCACTTTAAACGCTCAAATTACAGCACTGTGTGTATCTTAGTAAGATACATAATCTTAGTCCAAGGAACAAAAACACGAAAGAGACAAAACGCACACGCCTCAGTTGATTTATCCTATGTTTATTCTTAGCCAGTCCTTAGTTTATTTACAACATGGAACGTACATATTCCCTGACTTTATCCCAGTTGACTCCTTTTTGTGAGAATGCATGAAGTCTGTAGTTTATGACACGTCTGCTGAATCTAAAGAGGAACTGTAGCACGCATAGCTTCCGCAACCGGTGTAATCACAGAAATGGCTGGCGTCTTTGTGACAGTACGGCAGAATATGGCACGCCAGTGACTGTGTTCACCGCATTGGACGTACGTTCCAACATTTGCTTTGAATGGGAACGCTGTGGTGTGCTGTAAACACTGAGGTGTTTGTGTGATCTGTTTTTGTTCCTTGGACTAAGTACCTTATTGAGATAAATACAATACTGTATCGCAGTTCTCAATGGCTAGTGTTATCTTATTTGTTGGGCGCTTATTTAATTATTTTTTTTAAATTTGGGTTCTTTGTCCTCCGGCTAGCTATTATAACTCAGTCGAGCACGTGTGTCTAAGCAGGGTGTGTAAACGGAAAGGAGTTGTTACTTAAAGATAACATTGATAAAAAATTTTGAATCTAGACTTTTATTGACATATTTAACCTTTATCACGCCTGACTGAAACTGTGATATTTCCGAATGTAACTACAGTCGTTTCAGTTGTCGCGCACCAATTACTTCGCGTACTTTGCATTTTTATAACTAACTGCGACGTGCAGCTCGTGAGAGATTCTTCAGAACTGTACGATGTGCACCTCGTGAGAGATTCTTCAGAACTGTGCGACACTTGCTTATGGCTTGAGAATATATACTTCACCTCAAATTGCCTAAACATTATAATATGGCTCCGATTGGTTACCCAATTGCGCCCCCTTTAGCGTCTGCTTTGGTCAGCCAATCACTACTACTAACATATATACTCTAGGGAAGATATTCCCTCCATTTCTAAAAAAAGGCACGCTACCCTGACGTCATTTGTTTATCTCTTCTTAGTGATAAACAACTCACCCCCTCGGTTTAATGTTACCCACTTCTATTGTCAGTTTCAGTTAGGCCGTGCAAACTTATTTCCTAATAATGCTTATGGCTAACAAACATTTAAAATCCTGTACATACAATAATATTAATTTACACTACAATGACTCTGGCATTCACAGCATGTTATTATATAAAATATTGCCTCAACTGTAATTTGCGTTATTTATTTTGTATTTAAACAAACTGGTTGAGAGGCAGTAATGACATTACTCGTCTAGCACTTACACGAAGTACCACAGCAAAAAACGTGCCTTAACAAAAAGTGTTCCAAATAATGTTACCTATCAGCCCCCAAAGTTAGTCGGTGTAATTTTGAAACATCCTGTATGTTTGTAGGTTATAACTATTTTCAGATTTTATTTACTTACAAATTTATTAACAGATATTTGCATTGTTTACAATTTCAATTGTGCATTTGTATAGTTTTGCTGTTTAATGTGCTTTGTTAATGGCAGCCTCCAATTGGGGAAGCTGAATTTGTTAATAAATTCTGTATATATGCATCTTCTCAAAATTTATATTACTTCCAGTCATTGTTTCTTCACTGCACGGCACATTCCATGAAAGGCACTTCAATAATTTATTCCTTACTGCTTTCTTTAAGTATCAAGATGAAGAAGTAGTTGGTTCACGTTATTTTGCCCCACTTTTGGGCGTCAGTTTGAAGAAGTTATTTTTTGTAGGAGTAGTATTATTATTCAACTGTTGGGGGAACCGAACTTGTAGTAGTTGCAACCGCACGTATAGTAAACAGTTTCCGGTAGCCTTCGTCCCAAATGTATTTTTACTGTTTCTTTAAATGTTATATATTTATGTTTTCCTCGGCTGCGTCAGTATAGAGACATGGAAGTCTTGGCAGGGTTGTGGTGCCACTAAGAATGTAGGCTTACACAGGCTATAATTTTACTTCACTCCTTTTATTAATGACGATTTAAATAACACTTCACTGATAGAGAGCTGTAAGATTCTTTTATGAATTACTTGCACTTTTTAACACGTTAACTATTTTTCTTCTCACAATAGGTATTAAATCTCTCGAGGATGTGTCTCGCGTCCGGTTAGGAACACTGTTTGCAGGCAACTGAACTGATTTCAACCGCCTAAACTTGTAAATTTCTGTATTTCAAGTATTTGATTGGTTATTCCTAATCCAATGGAATACCTTCATTTAACTAAAGCATTTTCTGGTTGTTGATTGGCTATTTTTATAAACTTCACTAAAATTACATTATTGCTTCCGAGAATTACAAGTAACATTTAAACTTTCTAATTCAATATTGCCTAAGGTTACCTCATTGTTAGCAACTTTTGACCTATTTCTCACAGCTCCTACATTATTAAATTACGTAATATATTCACATAACATTATTGAACATGTATAGAATAATATAAGCATATGCAATGACAGTTATATACATTTTACAAATTACTACATACGCATATTGCTTCAAGGCGGGCTGTTATTGAATTTATATATTATGTAACTTGACTGAAATCATTTAAGTGTTAAAACACTGCCTCAAAGAAGATTCTTTGTATTTTAAGCTTCCTTTGACAATGGTACTCTTGTTTTTGACATATTAACCTCATGGTGCTTTGCGAATATCTAAAGCTATCGGCTTGTTCCGTTACGAATTTGGTTTTCTTGCAACAAGCATCGCTGCGCATTTAAGTTTCGCTGATACTCGCCGGTTCTTTTAATTAGGCAACGTGTTCCCTAGAATCTGCTTCTCTTCTAGAGACCGGTATCGCCAAAACTCTTGACGCACTTTATTATTCCACTTCCTATTCTACCACATTCAACATGTGTTTTGTCCAAAGTACACTAGTTGATTCCTACACAGAGTACTGGAAACCTTCTCTTCTTCCAGTCCTTATAATACTTCAGAATCTTCCAATTTATTTAGATTACTTTTCCAAATCCACACAGGCCACGCTTCTCTATCTTTATCTTTTTTTAGGTAAGTCGGTTGTCCCTGCATGTGTTTTACTTTTCTTCTCCGGAGCGCCGGTGTAGAGCAGTGATTTGGTTTCCGGCTATCATACTGAGGGGCAGTGGTTAATTTTCCAGCTCTGGGGTGTCGACTTAGTTGATCCTAACCACGCCTTCCCTCTGACTTGCTCATGGAGGTAACAGAACCGCAATCCGTTACCATCGGAGGTAACGGATTCCGCCTCAGAAGTGGTCCAGTCTTTGCTTGTGGAATGAGGTATCTCCCGAAGGTCATAGGTCATGTGGTGAGGTTAGAAATGACAACCTTTCCTCTCCTATTCTTATTCGCCTTCATGTTAGAACGTCCGCCAGCATGAATTGGAGAACGCGCAATAATTATTCAGAAAGGTTGTTGTACTACAAAAATCGTTCAAGCATGCAATTTTGGAAAAACACTATCTTGTACTAATTTTAACCACATTTATCTCGGTATAGGAACTAACACGCTAAAAATGCTTAAAAACCCATTTTATGAAGCACAATTGCACTGATGCTGATGGTCAGGAAGAAGGGGAAAATCTTTATACCTTATACCAAGATAAATTTATAATACTAACATGCATATTGCAAATAGTATTGTCTTATACAACAAGCAAACTATTTACGTGATATGAGGAGTGCTTTAAAGTCATATTTTTTAATTTCATAGTTTAATATTTTGCCACTGCAGTCGCAGATCACTTCCTCCATTCATTAGGAAGTCAGATGCAGCTGTGAATGATCATTACTTTCGTTTTCCTGTTATTAGAGTGTTTTAAAATGTTCAAAGCAATGGAACAACCTGCCGAATATAAAGTCAGATCAGTGATTCGTTTTTTTTGAATGCGTAAATGTTAACGACAGCATAATTTCAGGGCCAATTGTGTGAGGGGAAATAATAATGAATGACAATGCCCGGCCACACACTGCCAAGCAAACTCAAGGTCTGATCCCATCATTTGGTTGAGAACAATTCGACTACTCCCCCAGCAATACGGATTTGCTACCAAACGATTTTTATCTGTTTCTTCAAATCAAGAAATTTACTTGTGGAAAACATTTCAATGGCGATGATGTTGTGAAAGAAGTGTAGACATAGCTTTCATCACAGGCGGCATCATTCCTTGATAAACGCATGCAAAAACTAGTTCCCGTTACGACAAATAACGGTGGTAACATACGAGAAGTAGTAAGTATAAGGTAATGAATGACAATAAAGTATTTAGAAAATGATGTTTTAAAAAGATTATCGCTACTTCTTTAAAAGCACCTCGTACTTAACGGAATACGCAAGAGCAACTTAGCATAATGCTTTTGAGAGGAAGCACTTTTAAAGATAAATGAAATAAAAGTGCTTATGAAGGTCGTAATATCGATTCTTTTCGCTCTCTACAGATATCATATATACAGAGCTATTCAAAAAGAAGCAACAGATTTTAAATATTCACCTTTAATGAACGACAATAGATAGCGACACATACTACACATCACTGAATAGAGGCAAGTTCAAAGTTTTAAGCCCCACCTATTAGTCTCATTCAATATCTACAGCGGCGCTGTGTTTTTTACGAGAAAATGGCGACGCCACTGAGTGCTGCATTATGCAGAGAGTGAATCCACTGTTTTATTGCAGTGAGCATTTCGTTGTAAGTTCAACAATGAGCCGCCTCGTTAAAAAACCATTACAATCGATACAATAAATTCGTAGAAGATGGTTGCGTATGCAAACCGAAAAGTACCGTTCGTCCTCGCATAACAGTGCTCATTTTGAACACAAAATAAAATTTTGAAATGTTCTCTATTCAGTGAAATATCACATGCTTCGCCATCTATTGTCGTTCATTAGAAATAAATATTTGAAGTATGTTCCTCCTTTTTGAATAACCCTGTATATAACAGCCTTATTACGCGAATTTATACAGAATGTAGAATATTAAGTTTTTGGCGGCTCTTTTTCGTCCACAATAATGTGAACCTACTTCGTAAGGTTGTGTGTAGACTGGCTTGTTTATTATGGTTCTCTTCCACTCGCTAGAATTCTGCTCTCCTAATTACTTCCTATTAAAATACAGAATAAACAAACGTTAAATTGTGTCCTATAGGCTACAAATAATACATAAAACCAACATACGTAGTTATTACCTAATAACATTCATGGAATTGACTGCAAGTGTATACATGCACTAATGAGCTTTGTTTAGATTAGTGCTTATTCGCTTAGAAACTGCTCTGTTGAGGCCAGTTTGTTTGTTCGTTTGCTTTCTGTTTTGTATATTCACTTGTTACAATGCAGTGTTAAAATCGTCGGTTAACCTTAAGAAGTTACCCTATAGCTTCGGACCTCCCTGTACAGTGACTCGTACAGTGTCTGTACGATTCCTTAGCAACCTGCAGCTTTTGATATTTTATTATTTTAAAAACTCTGGTGTATTACATTCACCTGCCTTTCTCTACCCTCTATGGCTCATTAGTGTGTACACAAAGTATACTTACGAAAACTTATTTTCTTATCTTCTTCAATATAATCCAGATAAACCTTTTCGAAAATAGCCGCATTGTACATTTCGTTACATATATAAGGTAACAGCTATAGTCAAAGTTTCAAAATTAACCGCTATATGCTGCCCTTGTATAATCTTTCCATGCAATCGCGAGAAACAACTGAATGTCGACAGGACTTGAATGACAAAGTATATAACAATTCCAACAATTAATAATGGATATCTCGGAAATAGCTGATGTAACAAAAATATTATTTGAAATAAATTGTATGTATTAAAGAGACCTACATTTTTGCTTTCTCTACCACGTATAGTAAGTAGGGGAAGTATTGTATTCGATACCGAGATTTCACCGGAAATATATGTTTTGAGACCCCTGAATCAAAAAAAAGCATTTTTGAAAACATGTCCGTGTGTGTCTGTGAACAGCATAACTCACAAACGAACAGTCGGATAAACACCAAACATGGTATTTAGGTTCAGTATCTTCCAGAGATGCGACACGAAGGTTTTCAAGAAAATTCCCCTACCCCAGATTACCCTTTACATGGAACATTTTTCGAAAATTTTAATTTTCTCAAAAATGGCTCTAACAATTTTGATTAAAATATCATATGTTTACGATATTTTCATGACAAATGAAATGTATATCTCGAATTTTCTGGGAATGTCTCCAAAAGTATTCTTTATTGTGAACGACTTTTGCATAACTGGTAAACCATAAGAGATAGACAAAATTTTACTACACAAAAAATGTAGACCGTGTTAAAGTACACAATTTATGTCGTATACATTTTTTTGTAGAGTGAACCGTTTTCGAGATATTGCTTATTATTCCCTTAAATTTTCCAATACCTATACTTTTTCTCAAATAGGAATTCGTTATTCATTTTTTTTGTCCTGGTAATCCAAAGAGAATGGAATACTCCACATAGCAACCAGCTCTTAAAATATTTGACTATAGCTTAAAACCTACCATATTCCCCTTGCATCTACAAGAAAATTAGCAATAAGATTAACATATGGATATCTCGATTAACATGAAGCATATGGAGAATAAGCGATTGTAAAAATAGTTTGTACCAGAGTAGAGAAAGTTATGTGAGTGTAACAGATCAGATGTTTTGTATAGTATGTTTTCAACTGTCGCTTAATGTTTAGCAGTTATATCTTCCGAATAAATACTTCAAAGGCTTTTCCCAGAAAATTCAAGACATATATTTTATTTTTCATATAAATATCTTTGATATATGGTGTCTTAAACAAAATCGTTATAGCCATTTTTTACCAAATCAAAATTTTCGAAAAATGTTCCATGTAATGTGTAGTTTCGGGTGGGAGGATTTTCTTGAAAATCTTCGTGTTGAATCCTTGAAAGATATTAAACTGATATACTAAGTTTAGTACTTATCCGAACCAAAAATTTCAATATAATGATTTAATATGACATTTAATAATTTTTTTGGTTTCTCTTTACTTAATTGTCAATTTATATGAATTTAATCCATATAAGAGAAAAATATATCTAATGAACTTAAAATTTATTTAAACGAAAAAGGTATGTATTTCCTGTGAAATCGCGGTATCGAATTTTTGGGTGGAATGCAATACTTCCCCTACTTACTATACGTAGTGAAGAAATCAAAGATAAAGAAAATATGTAATATATATCCTAGCATCTGGATATTTAAGCCAAGACGTACATATACTCCACATTCATCACTTATTATTGACTTATTACTTTCTCTACTACGTATAGTAAGTAGGGGAAGTATTGCATTCCACCTAAAAATTCGATACCGAGATTTCACCGGAAATACATGTTTTGAGACCTCCTGAATCCAAAAAAAGCATTTTTGGAAACATGTCCGTGTGTGTGTCTGTGTGTGTGTGTGTGTGTGTGTGTGTGTGTGTGTGTGTGTCTGTGAACAGCATAACTCAAAAACTAACAGTCGGATAAACACCGAACTTGGTATTTACGTTCAGTATCTTCCAGAGATGCGACACGAAGATTTTCAATAATATCCCCCCACCCCAGACTACCCTTTACATGGAACATTTTTCGAACATTTTAATTTTCTCAAAAATGGCTCTAACAATTTTGATTAAAATATCATATGTTTACGATATTTTCATGACAAATGAAATGTATATCTCGAATTTTCTGGGAATGTCTCCAAAAGTATTCTTTATTGTGAACGACTTTTGCATAACTGGTAAACCATAAGAGATAGACAAAATTTTACTACACAAAAAATGTATATCGCGTTAAAATACACAACTTATATCATACATTTTTTTTTGTTGAGTGAACCGTTTTCGAGATATTGCTTGTTATTTCCTTAAATTTTCCAATACTTATACTTTTTCTCAAATTCGTTATTCATTTTTTATGTCCTGGACATGCAAAGAGAATGGAATGCGCCACATAGCAACCAGCGATAAAATATTTGACTATCGCTTAAAAGAGTAGAGAAAGTCATGTGAGTGTAACACATCAGATTTTTTTTACATAGATTGTTTTCACTCATTATTTCACAGGTTGAATCTTAACCTAATTAGCTAACAAGAAAACAAGCATGTAATACACACCTTCCACACCTCTTGTGTTCTACTATTCCTACTGGAAACCAGCAATTCCACCAACTAATTACCAGTTGGCATATCTTCCCATTTCACTTGTTTTAACTAACTCTTATCTATTGTCAGCCAGCAGTATTAAAGGCTGATAAATAGCATCCTATATAAGGTAGAAGTGCAATTATAGCTTTTAAACCTTGACTTGAAATATTATATATTTTTATATTCAGAAAATTATCTAAAAATAACTTTCCAAACTATAAACCTATTTCTTTGTTGTTATATACCATTATAAATACTCATACAAACTGAACTGAACTTATTATTTCCATATTTATTTAATTATTAAAATATTACTATTTAATACCTATCTCTTACTTAATTACTAACAACGTTTATAAAAAACTTTTCTTTCACCATAATATTTTTCAGTGTATGACATTGTAACCTTCCATTTTAACCTCTTTTAATCACTTTAATAATCTTCACAATTTATCGCATTATAAATTTTATCACCTTTTACTAACTCCAAATTTATATTATTATCACTTACATTTTCATTAATCTCTGCAGTTAATAAGTATTTTCCACCTCCTAACTCTCGCCTCCTTTACTAACACTTATCTTCCTCCTTTCATTGCACTTCACATCCACTAAAACACCTAACCCAATAAGCCTCTCGTTCTTCCCCTTTCATTCCTCTTCGCTCGGCTCCTCTTGTATACTGCCAACAATACACCCATTTCTCCCAGCTCCATTGATTATTTCTCAATACAACGCTCCACCTGATCCCTCCTCACCCCTGCTGCTGTCCTATAACTCCTTCCCTCTCAACTCCACTGCTCTCTTCTCCTTTCTGCTCTCCATCTCCACACCTGGCTCCTTCTGTCTCCTCTCTTCATCTGTCTCGTTAATTATATTATCTTCTCTTTCATCTTCTAATCTTCTATGTTATTCAATGTGTGTTTAGGGGGTGAGTGGGTGTGTGTTTGTGTGTTTCTATTAGCTCATTTTCTACTGTTTACATTAGCTGTAATTGTAAGTTTTTTGGTCTTCTAAGTACTATTTGCATCATATTAGATTTTTCTATTGTTTAATCAATTATCACTCGTTTTTTCCGTGCCATTTTACTAATTTAGTTTGCTAATTGTCTAAATACATGTATAATGGTCGTTTCTTATAATAAATCCGACTTGATGTCCAGCTTGTTGTTGCTTGAAAAATATTATGTGCTGTTTAAAACTTTGTTTATTATGTAAAACTTAAAACATTGTTATCTTAAGATCCATGGTCCATTAAAAAGAGTTTTAAGAAAGCTTTAAAACAGTAAGAAAAATCTGATGTGTTACACTCACATGACTTTCTCTATTCTTGTACAAACTATTTTTACAAACGCTTATTCTCCATATGCTTCATGTCAATCGAGATATCGAGATGTTAATCTTATTGCTAATTTTCTTGTAGATGCAAGGGGAATTGCTAGGCTTAAGTGATAGTCAAATATTTTAAGAGCTGGTTGCTCTGTAGAGTATTCCATTCTCTTTGCATTACCAGGACAAAAAAAAATGAATAACGAATTCCCATTTGAGAAAAAGTATAAGTATTGGAAAATTTAAGGGAATAACAAGCAATATCTCGATAATGGTTCACTCAACAAAAAAATTCTATATGTCATAAAATGTGTATTTTAACGCGATCTACATATTTTGTGCAGTAAAATGTTGTCTATCTCTTATGGTTCACAATGAAGAATACTTTTGGAGACATTCCCAGAAAATTCGAGATATACATTTCATTTGTCATGAAAATACCTTAAACATATGATATTTTAATCAAAATCGTTAGAGCCATTTTTGAGAAAATAAAAATTTCCAAAAATGTACCATATAAAGGGTAAATTGGGGTGCGGGGATTTTCTTGAAAACCTTCATATCGCATTTCTGAAAGATACTGAACCTAAATAGCAAGTTTGGTGTTTATCCCACTGTTCGTTTCTGAGTTATGCTGTTCAGACACACACACGGACATGTTTCCAAAAATGGAATACAATACTTTCCCTACTTACTATACGTAGTAGAGAAAGTAAAATAGCGACTCTGTCACTTTCCTGGATTCAAAAACCGAAAAAGGCAATCAGGCAATCACTGTATTTCAAATAAGCCTTTTATTTTAAAATAAAATTTGTATCAGCCATTTGCAAAAGTAATAATAGATTAGAAATACCTATTGGATATTTAAATTATTTGTTAATAAAAGAAAAAAAAACAGTATGCCATATTATTTTAGACACCATTATATTTGTTATTCTTACACAGCACCTAAGAGAAATCCTGAATTTACATGTTCTACCGCGGAACGTCACCCATAATCAACCTCTCTCGTCATTTTAGCGTATTAACGAATGATGTCCCGCGTAATTAACGCGCTGAGGCCGGGCACCGTGCCTAAATGTATATGTGAGTTACACGCCTGTTCACTGATGCGCGCCGGTGGACATTGCGTGGAATGATTATGTTACATCACAAATGTGACGAAAACAATAATGATATTCAAAGGGACATTGCTACTTCTGAATCTGTTCGATCAAGCGTGGCTTTTACACTCTTCTAAAATGGTTTCCAAACTCTCTTTGTTTTCCCCGCACCTCCTGATATCCGAGTTTTGGCAAACATTTGCACTGGAAGCTATGTGTCATTATTGACTAATGAATATGTATATATACCATAACACTACTGTTAAAACGGTGCGAAGACTTTAGTGCATTGATACTATGACTGAAAATTTCACTACTCTTGGTAGCGAAACTTTTGTCAGTTTTCGTCATACGTCAAATAAAAAATCTGATGTGTTACACTCACGTGACTTTCTCTACTCTTGTACAAACTATTTTTACAAACGCTTATTCTCCATATGCTTCATGTTAAGCAAGATATCGAAATTTTAATCTTATTGCTAATTTTCTTGTAGGTGCAAGGAGAATATGGTAGACTTTAAGCGACAGTCAAATATTTTAAGAGCTGGTTGCTATGTGGCGCATTCCATTCTCTTTGCCTGTCCAGGAATAAGGAATTCCCATTTGAGAATAAGTAAAATTATTGGAAAATTTAAGGGAATAACAAGCAATATCTCCAAATGGTTCACTCAACAAAAAAAGTATAGGACATAAATTGTGTATTTTAACGCGATCTACACTTTTTGTGTAGTAAAATTTTGTCTATCTCTTATGGTTTACCAGTTATGCAAACGTCGTTCACAATGAAGAATACTTTTGGAGACATTCCCAGAAAATTCGAGATATACATTTCATTTGTCATGAAAACATTTTAAACATATGATATTTTAATCATCGTTAGAGCCATATTTGAGAAAATTAAAATTTTCTACAAATGTTCCATGTAAAGAGTAATCTGCGGTGGGGGGATTTTTTTGAAAACCTTCATGTCGCATCTCTGGAAGATATTGAACCTAAATACCAAGTTTGGTGTTTATTCGACTGTTCGTTTCTGAGTTATGCTGTTCACAGGCTGATAGACACACACACGGACATGTTTCCAAAAATGTTTTTTTTTGGATTCAGGGGGTCTCAGAACATGTATTTCCGGGGAAATCTCGGTATCCAATTTTTGGGTGGAATACAATACTTCCCCTACTTACTATACGTAGTAGAGAAAGTAAAAAGTATGTACCTACTAATTTAAAAATATGATGTGATACATTCACATGACTTTCTCTACCTTCCATATTTATTAGTGGGTACACAAACTATTCTTACTAAAACTTCTTTGTCTATTTACTATATTTTAATCCAAATCAACCTTTGCAGAAATAGGTACATTACACATTTTATTATAGACACACAGAGAACAGTGATAGTCAAATGTTTAAGAACTGGACGCTATACGTTGGCCTTAAAATTCTATACTGTTTCCAGCAATCGCAGGAGTAGGATATTATAGCGTCACCTGGGCCACGTTTTTGCGTTTATATGGGAAAAGTTGGGGAAAACGAGGGGAGATGCTAGGCTAGGAAAGCGTCCACGGATGAAAATGCGTTTATATATGGGAAGATAGGCAATACGAGGACAGAGGCTAGGCTATACAAGAGTTAAAAGAGCAGAATATATGTTTTATACGGGATAATGGGGAATACGAGGCGAGATGCTAGACCAGGCAGGGTTTAAAGGGTAGAATAGGGCTTTTATATGTGATAGATGGGAAATACGAGGAGGAATGCCAGGCTAGACAGGGTTGAATGATGGAATCTGGGTTTATACGGGAGAGACAGGGAAAACGTGGAGAGATATTAGACTAGGAGAGAGTTGAAGGAGAGGAAATGTGTTTATATGGGAGAGATAGAGAAAGCGATAATAGGGTCTAGGGAGGCTAAGATTGATGGTTGCACAACGTCTGCGTCTTCTCCAGGATAGCACCATCAGGCATTCGGCAGGCGAAAAGATACCATGAGATTGAGCGCAGCATAGTCGGTATTGTTTCACAGGTAAATCAGGTAGTATCGTAGGTATTTAGGGTAATTCAGGTAGTATCACAGGAGGGCAGATTTCATGGTTGGGTGTGTATAGATCCGTATGATTTCACAGCTAATTCGGGTAGTATCGTAAGTATTTAGGCTCTTGCACCAAGTAATACAGGAGGGCAGATTCCCTGGTTCGGGTGTATGACTTCATATTTAGTTCAGGTAGTATCGTAGGTATTTAGGGTAATTCAGGTAGTATGACAGGCGACAAATTCCAGGGGTTGGATGTAGCATAGTTTCGTGTGATTTCATAGGTAGGTCGTATCGTTGGTATTTAGGGTAATTCAGGCAGTATCACAGGCAGACAAACTGCAGAGGTTGGGTGTAGCATAGTTTCGTATGATTTCACAGCTAGTTCACGTAATATCATAGGTATTTGGGTTAATTCAGGTAGTATCAAAGGCAGACAGATTTCAGGAGTTGGTTATAGCATTGTTCCGTATAATTTCACAGGTATTTCAGGTAGCATCGTTGGTATTTAGAGTAATCCGGATAGTATCACAGCTGTTTAAGGTAATTTCAGGTGATTCAGCTAGTGTCACAGGTATTTATGGTAATATAGAGAGTAATTCAGTACTCCATAAACATTTATTATCCAGTGTTACAACACTTTTATATACTGTTTCTAAATGTTGTAAACCCTTACTTGTTAAACAGTTACGTGTGAGACGGAGAGGGCTAAACTATGTATATTTAAGTAAATCGTATGTTTAAAGAGATCTACATTTATGTGTTGTACGTTTTCGTCTATCGCTTAACGTTTACCAGTTATACAAGATTATACAAAATTCCTTCCGAATGAAAAGACTTCAGAGGCTATTCCCAGAAAATTCATGATATATATTTTATTTCTCATGTAAATATCTTCCAGATAAGGTGTTTTAATCAAATTCCTTAGAGCCATTTTTTAGGAAATCAAAATTTTGAAACATGTTCCATGAAAAGGGTAATTTGGGATGGGGGATTTTCTCGAAAATCTTCGTGTCACAACTTGGAAGACATTGAACTCAAATATCAAGTTTTTGTTTTTGAGCTGTTCACAGATATGCAAGGGCGCGCGCGCACACACACACACACACACACACAGACATGTTTCTAAAATGCTTTAGTTTTATTCAGTGGTCCTGAAAAGAAGTATTTTCGGTGAAATTTCGGTATCGAATTTTTGGGTGGAGTGCAAGCAATATCTTCTCCATCTACTGTGGTAGAGAAAGTAAAAATGCCTTATGTGATCTAATCTCACACTCAGATCACAGCCGTGCATTGAATGACATCACAGCCCGTCTTAGCAATAATAATGCCAAACGTTTATAGTATTTAGTTTTATTTCGAATTAGCTCAATTCACGAAACTTTAGGAAAACCATAACGATAAAATAACAACTGAAGATGCTTCTATTCTTTGCCGCTATACAGAGAAACCATAGCTGTAGCAGAAATCAATTTTTAAATCAATAGTTTAATATATAAGAAGCTTTACTTCTCTATAATCAGTGTAGAAAAAAGTATTAACTTAAATGCTGATTTTACAAGAAGTGGTTTACCTGGATATATTTTTTGTAATATTAAAACAAGATTTGTTTAATTAGATTAAATTGTTAATGTTTTGAAAAGTTCGAAATTCATTAGAATAATATATTTATATTTATTTATGGTACTTGATAAAATGACATTTTTAAAATTAACAGGAGTAGTAAAAACAACGCCAGTTAGTGCACTTCTTGCTGGAACAAATAATAACCCAATGAAAACCAACATTGAAATACAAGCTAAACAATTATATGTAAAATTGAAAACAAACCCAAGTAAACATCAATGGTTTCAACAACTACCTAGAGAATACAAGCTAAAAACACAGATTACAAACAAATCCTGTTTAAAGAAGAATTATAATTATCTAAATTTATAAGAAAAATGCACTCCTAATCCTCCTAGAACTAATCCAATGAATTTTATTAAGATAGTAAAAAATAAAGAGCTGAAAGAACAAATAAATAAACAAGAAAACTCAACAGAAGTATGCAGAATTGCTGCACTAGGACGTCTACATAATCAATTCCCCGAAACAGCGTGGCTTAGAATTTATACTGATGGCTCTGTAGATAAATTGAGAAATAATTTGGGAGGTGGTATATACTGTAAATACTTTTCGCATTATTTTACATAGCCTAGACAATCCACAAATTGCAATACAGCAAGCATTTCAGCACATATACTACAGGACTGCTATAAAAGAAAATAAAGTAGTTGTTCTCACAGACTCAGTTTCTGACATTCAACAATAGAACGATATGATAGTCCAGGTGAATCTTATAATATTAAGTATGTGAGATCTTATTATAGATTACTCTAAACAAAACTTCAACAGATAGTATTACTGTGGATACCAGCACATGTGGGATTGAATGGTAACGAGACAGCAGACTTTCCGGCCAAAAATGTTGCAGTGTTATACTTAAAACCTATAAAGTCTTGTGGACTAGATATGAAAGTAAAAAATGTAAAAATTAATATAGAACAAAATTATCAATATAATATTCAAAAGGAAATTACTAACAAAACTACTCCAACATAAAATAAATACTACAAAAATAGAAGTGTTTCAAGGAAAGAAGTCGTTGCTTACTTCAGATTAGCCACTAGACATGACTGTCTGGCGGAACATCTACATAGGTTTGGTTTTATGAATGACAAAGCAAGTGAAATTTGCAATGCTGACAAGATTTTAAATGGAGAACACCTACTAGTATGCTGTGGCGTGAAACGGTCGTTGCGCGACTTTTGTAGCTGGAAATCGATGATCCTTGGGTCGTTGTTGCCTGTTGCAGTGTTCTTCTTCCTCGGCTATTGGTGCTTGTCGGTTATCGAGTATTCCATTCCTAGCTATATTTAATTATTGAATATCAGGTTCTAGTGGGTGAGGCAAGTTAAAATATACTGCGAGTTTCCCTTAATCAATGAAGTATATTTCACACTTTGAATAGTTATGGGCGGCTAGCTTTTCCCATTATTATAATAATCCCACCACTTTAAGTTAGTCAGGAGCCTAGCTATATTCACACGCACCCCACCCCTGCATCTGTAGCACCTCGCGTTGACGTGACTTCTCGATGAGTTAGAATCAGAATAAGAGCGGGCTCTGAGGCTTTGTCTGCCCTTATATACGGAAGCCCAGTGACGCTCCTCTCCGCGTTTGAAAATGTAACGACGTTTCCTATTGGCCCTCAGGCCGCGTTACCCTGACATGTATGAGAATGTGTAGGTTCAGATTCGTGCGCTCAGGCGCCATGATGTAGCGTGGTACCACTCGGTGACAGGTACGGTCTTTATGATTTCTTGGAATTCTACTAGCACGCCCGTATGTTACAATCAGCCCTGTACAAATGTTAGGTGTTGAATATTTTAACATGTTAGTGAATTAAATTATTACTGTACAATTCTTATATGTATGGTTCCCCTTTCCTATGTACAATTCCTCTATATATCTATAATATATCTCGTTTCAATGCCTAGAATTGAGAAAAGGTGTATCAGATGAGAAGATACACAATTTATATTCGCTGACTAGTGAAAAATTGATGCATACAAATGCTGCAAGTTAGATCAACAGATTAAGGTAACTGATAACGCCGTCTGGAGAATTTAGTTTTTAGACAACGGCCTAAAAGTAGAATTTGTAACACAGAGCACACGAGCTAGAAGCTTTAGATTCTCGCACTTTGGTTTCAAGTCCAATCACCTGCGGGCCAACGCACCCTGGCGTTTTAAGGGGAGTAATCCTTTACAAAGCGCAGCAACCATGCCATCTTCCTGATACTAGCCCGCTACGGAACCCGAAGGCCCTTCCTAAGATGAAAGGGAGAGAGATGAAATAATAGGACATGAGGGAAATTACAGATTACACCACCAGAGCTTTCCCCTAGCCAACCAGAGGAAAACCACGAAAACTCCCATGGTCAGAGTGTCACCGGGAATCGAACCCGGGAGCTTCCAATTGCGGGCCATAGAGCTGTCTGAGCCATTCCGCAAGACTTTTGTTTAGAATATTGTTAAAGAGTGACACAACAATCCCTAAAATGTTCATATTACTTTCTCTACTACGTATAGTAAGTAGGGGAAGTATTGTATTCCACCCAAAAATTCGATACCGGGAATTTCACCGGAAATACATGTTTTGAGACCCCTGATTCCAAAAAAAGCATTTTTGGAAACATGTCCGTATGTGTGTGTGTGTGTTTGTGTGTGTGTGTGTGTGTGAATAGTATAATTCAGAAACGAACAGTCGGATAAATACCAAACTTGGTATTTAGGTTCAGTATCTTCCAGAGATGCGACACAAAGTTTTCAAGAAAATCCCCCACCCCAGATTACCCTTTACATGGAACATTTTTCGAAAATTTTAATTTTCTCAAAAATGGCTCTAAAGATTTTGATTAAAATATCATATGTTTAAGATATTTTCATGACTAATAAAATGTATATCTTGAATTTTCTGGGAATGTCTCCAAAAGTATTCTTCATTGTGCACGACTTTTGCGTAACTGGTAAACTTTCGAGATATTACTTGTCATTCCCTTAAATTTTTCAATACTTGTTTTCTCAAATGGGAATTCGTTATTCATTTTTTTTTGTCTTGCATATGCAAAGAGTATTAAAATGTGGCAAAGAGAATGGTGCTCCACATAGCAACCAGCTATTAAGATGTCTATGCTTAAAGACTACTATATTTCTATATTGCCCTTGTAAATATATATTCCGCTTACATCTACAAGAAAATTAGCAATAAGATAGAGTCTAAAAATGTTTATCTCGATTGACATGAAGTAGATGGAGAATAAGCGTTAGTAAAAATAGTTTTTACAAAGAGTAGAGAAAGTCATGTGAGTGTAACACTTCAGATTTTTTTTATCTGCAATGGTTTCAGATAAAAGTACCAGAATTTTACAAATTTAACATTGAAAAGATAGTATATAAGTGCTCCCTTAAATTATGAAGAATTGAAACTATTCCGCAGATAATCTTCAGTTATAATTTTCAGGAGCTAGCAGCCAGTTAGGTAATATGCTCATAGAGATTTTAGTGCCCAGAGTGCTTTTTTTCAGCCCTCCAAAGGCGGGCTCCCTCCTTTTTGTCGCTGCACATCTCTGAAGGGAAGGTGGCCTGCAGGCATCCTCTTGCTCAGTTTAATAACTGCTACCTCTCTTTCTCGTGCCGGAAAATTTCCTTCCTCCAAAGGAGACGGCCTCACAATAATCTTGTTTGCTTACTACGTTCTTCACTAATTAAACTCAGCAAACCAAGTGAGTTCATCCTTTCATTTCTGACAGAAGAATCCATCGGAGTCCATTCATTGAGGGATGTCTATTTAACATAACGACTGCCTTGCCTCCAGTGAGCCTCTGCTCGGATGTAATTATAGTTCATTTATTTTCTTTAACGAAGGAAATTTTGTTGACAAATTTTAAAGCGTTTATACATCCAGTAATGATATTAGAGGTTGTGGTAGTCCATCTCAGTTGCGTCAGGTAGTCCTTTGATACTGTAATTATTAACGGGAATAAATAACTAAATAAAGAAATAATAGTAAGGTAAAGTAATTATTTCAGAAAATAATTTCCGTATATTAAAACAACGTATAATGTAGCAGGCTTGAGTTGAGAGCCTTGTGTGGAAAGATGGAGGTAATTACGAGGCAAAGTTATTAGCGACAGCCGAATAACTTTGCCTCGTAACATTAGCGTTAAGAGTTCCTGGAAGGCAGTTAGATTATGAGTTCAGTTCGCTTGCACCGTTACGTAGGACAATTGGAAATTATAGAGATGAAGGTATTTCTGAGATTTTTAGCCAGGCTCCTAGTGACAGTCGGAGATACACCCTGAAGTAGATTGTTGCTTCACGTATGGAAAGCCAATTTGAAGTAGGAGTTGTATTGTAGTTCAACTGTTGGGGGGCCGAACTTGAAGTAGTTGCAACCGCACGTATGGTAAAAAGTTTCTAGTAGCCTTCGCCTCAAATGTACTTTCCGGTGGCCTTTGCCCCAAAAATGATTAAAAAAATATTAACTTTGTAATTTTTTACTGTTTCTTTAAATATTATATATTTATGCTTGCCTCGGCTGCGTCAGTATTATTGTTAGAGACATGTTTCTCTTTGCAGGGTTGTGGTGCGACTGAAGAATGTAGGCTTACACAGATTATAATTTTACTTCACTCCTTTTATTTAAATAACACCTAACTGATATAGAGAGCTGTAAGATTCTTTTATTATATGCTTGCACTTTTTAAACACGTAACTATTTTCTCACACAAAATACGTATTAAATTTTTCGAGGACACATCTCGAGTTTGATTAGTAACATTGTCTGCTAACAACACGTCCAGTTATGAGCGCTGTCTACAAGCAACTGACTTCTAAAGTTGTACAATTTGCTTCATTTTAGTTTCTGATTGGCTAATCCTAGTCCAATACAATACCTTCATTTAACTAAAGCTTTTTCTGGTTGTTGATTGGCTATTTTATAAAATGTCACAAAAAATTACATTATTGTTGCTCCAAGAATGACTAGTAGCATTATTACACTTTCTTACTCATTATTGCCTCAAGGTTACCTCATTGTTAGCAACTTTAAACCTATTATTCTCACAGCTCCTACATTATCAAACTACGTAATACATTCACATGACATTATTGAACATGTATACAAAACCTATTATTCTCACAGCTCCTACATTATCAAATTACGTAATACATTCACATTATATTACTGAACATGTATACAATAATATAAACATGTACAATGATTGTAATATACACTTTTTATATATTGTTACATACACATATTGCTTTAAGGCGGGCTGTTATTATATTTTATATTATATAATTAGACTGAACTCATTTAGGTGTTAAAAATACTGCTTCGATCCTTAGGATTTGAAGTATTGATTTGCGCGTGAAAAATAAATTTGGTGGGAGTGATTCAAATGTAGACGTGGCTTAAGTATTAAGAGGGTGTGTAATTAAATCGGAGAGATACTCTTCACTTTCTGGTACCATCAGTGGTACTGACTCGTATGATATTTTATGCGGTTAGTGACGCGCTTGTGTGATTAAGATTTCGCGGCTGCCGCGAGGGATCCTGTCGGTCAACATTTTAGCGACTCACCGCAAGTTACGCGTCTTAGTTACTTTTATTGCGGAAACAGTTATTTCCAACCCTAACTTTGATACTGCAGAAATTAACAGGTATAATAATTCAATTGTTATATTCTCGAGTATACAATTGAAGAGTCAATATATTCCTTAATTTCAAACGGTCGGACCTCAATTCCAGAACTCAAATTGTCGCACCATCATCACGGCATCTCGCATACTGCTTCACTTGGAAATGTGCTAAAGCTATGCAGAACATAATTAGAGGATTATGTGTTATTGCGTATTACTTCGTGCTGTTACGGCACAGGACATTTCAATTTCTGTACGGTTTGCAATTGCGATATATTTGTGGGAGCGTATATATTTATGTTCTATTTTTTGTGGCACCACCATCAGTGTTTACTTTCTTACTAGGTATAATAAGTAGGGGAAGTATTGTATTTCAGCCAAAAATTCGATACCGGGATCTCACCGGAAATATATGTTTTGAGACCCCCTGAATCCAAAAAAAAGCATTTTTGGAAACATGTCGGTGTGTGTGTGTGTGTGTGTGTGTGTGTCTGTGAACAGCATAACTCAGAAACGAACAGTCGGATAAACACCAAACCTGGTATTTAGGTTCAGTATCTTCCAGAGATGAGACACAAAAGTCTTCAAGAAAATCCCCCCACCCCAAATTACCCTTTACATGGAACATTTTTCGTAAATTTTAATTTTCTAAAAAATGGCTCTGACGATTTTGATTAATATATCATATGTTTAAGATATTTTCATGACAAATAAAATGCATATCTTGAATTTTCTGGGAATATATCCAAAAGAATTCTTCATTGTGACCGACTTTTGCATAACTGGTAAACCATAAGAGATAGACAACATTTTACTACACAAAAAATGTAGATCGCGTTAAAATACACAATTTATGTCATATACTTTTTTTTGAGTGAACCATTTTCGAGATATTTAAATTTTTCAATACTTATTTTCTCAAATGGGAATTCGTTATTCTTTTTTTGTCTTGGATATTCAAAGAGCATGGTGCTGCACATAGCAACCAGCTATTAAGAGATATGTCTATGCTTAAAGGCTACTGTATTTCTATATTACCCTTGCAAATACAAAACAAGGGGAACATAGTAGGCTTTAAGTGATAGTCAAATATTTTTGGAACTGGTCGCTATGTGTAAAATTTAATTCTCTTTGCATGTCAAAAGATCGTTTCTGCGAATGTTTATCTCGATTAATATGAAATAGATGGCGAATAAGAGTTTGTAAAAATAGTTTGTACAGGAGTAGAGAAAGTCATGTGATTGTAAAACATCAGATTTTTTAGTTTTACCTGGGTTGCGATGAGAAACCTTAATTAGTTGGTTCTAGAGTTCCTCGACGTACATGTCCAGATTTAGGGGTAAGCTTCTCGAATAGCATAAATCTCTTTGAACAATTTTTGGGTAGGTTTGGACTATTTTGAGTCCCTCGGTTAGCTTGTTTTTGCTCGTAGCAAATTCTCCATATTAAATATACGATAGCTGTCCAGAAAGTAACCTCCGTTTAGAAATAAGCATGAAACCGGTATACATACAAAAGTTTTATTATATACATCAGAAAACTACAGCTTTTCTCAATTTTTCTGTATAGTCTCCAAACAGATTCAAGCACCTGTCATACTCTTTCACAGTCCTTGAAATACCCTCTGCATAAAATTCTGCCGCCTGTGAACTAAGCCAACTGTCACGGCGTTTTGAAGCCCTTCGTCATTGCCAAGGCGTCGTCATCCGTGGCGTAGTAGTTACCATGCTAGCCTCTAGTTCACGAGTTTGTGGGTTCAAACCCGGCGGAGGACCGGGCGTAAAAATCCATAGCATGGCTTCCTTCGGAAGGAAAGTAAAGCCGATGGTCCCGTGTCGTAGATTTATGGCACGTAAAAGAACCTCAAGCCTGATAAAAAGGCCTCTGAGCAAAATTACGGTCTTTCACGCCCAATATAGATTGGTACGCAAAGGACCACAGCAGTTAAAGAGCGTCCATAAATAAAGCTCAATTTTAATTTAACTGCCAAGGCGTTGAGCTGCAAGTCACTTTTTATGTGCGGGAACAGATGGAGTTTGCTAGGGGCCAAGTCCGGGCTGTACGTCCGATTTGAACTTGCCCAAAAGTTCATTTGTGTTGTTTGCTTAGTGAGGACCAGCGTTGTCATGCAAAAACAAAACACCAGATGTCAGTAGGCCACCACGCTTGTTTTGGGTTGCTCTCTTAGCCTTTTCAAACTTCACACGCGCCAGAATTTGTTATTTCGGCGCTCATGTTGTCAGGTTATAACTAGCAAACACGCGACAGTACGATGCTCCACCTTGCACAGCTAGAAGCGTACTGAGCCACTGCGCACGCTGATGTCGAAATGGCGCCGCTACCCCCACTACTTCTCATGCTATGTATGGACGGAGGTTACTTTCTGGACAGCCCTCGTATTTCAAATGTAACGATTTAACCAGAACGCGGAGGCACAGACGGGCATTAAACCATGTTTTGCTTTCTCCACCACATACACGTAGGCAGAGAAATCCCCCCCCAAAATATTCGATATCCGGATTTCACCGAAAATATCTGTTTTAGGTTCCCTGAATCGAAATATGTAAAGCATTTTTGGAAACATGTCCGGCTGCTGTGTGATTGTGTGTGTGCGCGCGCGCGCCTGTGAACAGCACAACTCAGAAACGAAAAGTCGGATAAATATCAAACTTAAATACTAAGTTCAGTATCTTCCAAGGATGCGACACGAAGATTTTAAAGAAAATCTCGCACCCCAAATATCCTTTACATGGACCATTTTTTTAGAAGTTTGATTTTCTAAAAAATGGTTCTAATGATTTTTAATAAAATACCATATATTAAATATATTTACATGACAAATCAAATTTATTTCTTGAATTTTCTGGGAATAGCCCATGAAATCCTCTTCATTCGGAAGGAATGTTGTATAATCTTATATAACTATTAAACTTTAAGCTATAGAAGAACTTACTACAAAAGAAATGTGGATATCTTTAAAACACACAAATAAATTTTTTGTGACATAATTCATTTCTGAGATATCCGTTATTAATGGTTCTAATTGTTGATTATTTGGTCATTCTCCTAAAAATTCTGTCAACATTCAGTTGTTTCTCCGATTGCATGTAAACAGTATGGAATTTTAAGGCCAGCATATAGCGTTCAGTTCTTAAACATTTGACTGTCGCTGTTCCCTTTGTATCTATAGCGAAATATGTAATGTAGCTATTTCTGCAAAGATTTGTTTGGATTAAAATGCAATGGATAGAAAAATAAGATATAGTAAGAATAGTTATCTATAGTTATCTAAACTGTTTCTTTAGAGGGTGATTATCCACATTTATCTGAATTATTTTCCTCTTGTCAAATTGTTAATTCCTAAGACTTTATGTGAATTTTTATATTGTTGAGGATTTTATTCAGTGTTACTTGTCAGCAGATGCAGCCCTTGTCCAAATTGTTGCTTCGCTGGGTTTCTCTTTAAAGTGTTAACTTTTAGTTCTGTTTCAATTCCTGCGTGCATTTTATCAGAGTTAAGAGTTTCCACAATTGGGACATGCCGAGGTGGCACGGGTTGTTTTGTTCAGAATGAGGTCACGTTGCACATACTCCAGCCTCTTTCTCTTTCTGCCTTCCCTTCTCTGAAAGTTGTGTACGAACGCCCGAGAGAAATATAAAATGAATATATGATTTTATATAAATGTTTCTAAAAACTTCAATTGCATCTTAATTTGTATATTTAGCATTTACCATCAGCTCCAGTTAAATTTTGACTGCATGCAATTCAGAACTTAGTGCATTACGATGATTATTACTAACGGGTGGTCTTTAGCTCTTCCGTATTTTAGTATATGCTTTTGGGCGGGTCATCTCGTACCTTGTAGCGGGTTCACCCTGACCTCGTTCCATAACTCGAACACTTCCACGTATGGCATCATTGAACCGTTCTTGCTGGTGTTCCAGTTGAGGCAGTATTTCTAACACTTATTTGATTTTCAGTCAAATTATATAATATAAAATTCAATAAGAGCCCGGCTTAAAGCAATGTGTGTATAATATAATATATAAAACTTATGTAACAGTCATTGTATTAATTTTATATTATTATGTACATTGTTTATTAACGTTATGTGGATGTATTACGTAATTTAATAATGTAGAAGCTGTGAGAATAATAGGTTAAAAGTTGCTAACCATGAGACAACCTTGAGGCAATAATAAATTTGAAAGTTTAATAATGCTACTTGTAATGAAAATGAAAGTATTCTTTTGGAGTAGGATTAGCCAATCAGAAACTGAAATATGGCAAATTGTACAAATTCAGAAGTCAGTTGCTAGCAGACAGCGTTTCCAACCGGACGCGAGACGCGTCCTCGAGAAATTTAATACGTAAATAAAACTCGTACTTAAAAAAAGGCTAAACCCTCCCTCACAGCGATGCCGGTTGAGTCTCAAAAACATGTTGTTTCACATATCCCAGAAAAATGAATCTAGCGGTGTCAGATCAGGTAAGTGGGCTGGGCCAAGGCCATGGGCTACCCTGCCCTATCCATTGACGGCCAAACAAGCGTCAAGTTTTCGTCAAACCATTATGCCACAGTGAGCGGAAGCTCCGTCTTGTTGAAACCATAATCTGTGCCGCCCATTTAATGACATTTCATCCAGGAACTCCAATACGATTGAATCTAGTAATTCACTGTATGAATACTTGTTCACGTTACCTTCAAAGAAATGTGGGCCCACCCACTACTATATCATCCACACCGCACTACGACTCTAGGAGCATCTGGTTCATTAGTCGCACGCATCCAAGCTGGTTTTGTACTGACCAGTATCGTGCATTTTGAGTATGGTCATGACTGCCCAGGTAGAATAAGCACTTATCAAGAAAAAATCCATTTAGAAGAATCTGTTGATCATGCATATGCAAAATTGTTGCCTGTGTAGAGGACTATTACCTCGCATTGTGTGGACATATTGCAACTTGTACGGACGAAATGGTGCAGCTTTTAAAATTAGCCGAACAGATTCTTTGCTCACTCTACTCTGCCTTGCCACACAGCGAATTGACCTCTTAGGGCTCATTGAGATCTTTGTAATCACGTTAATGGTATTTTCTTCATTAGTTGCTGACTTTGTCCTACCACAATGTTTTGCATCAAGCACAGAAAAGATCCCCTTAAATTTATTTAAATTGTTATTTACTGCTTGAAATGATTGTTTTCTATTTCGGGATGTCCCTTATGGAACTGCTCTGCAGCCTGTTTCACATTTCTGTGGTTGTTCACCTCAAAGCAATATAAGTTCAGCTCGTTGTTCAGGGGCGAGCCTGATTAATATGAAATGGTTTAACTCAAATACGAGGGCTGATCAATAAAGACTGAGACTGATTTTTTTTCTGCAGTTTCCTTGATAGTTTTATGTCTCTACCACGAATACTTTAAAGGGCAGGATTTCATGTATAATGTCCATAAGCGACAGCACTCTCGTAACGGTAGGTTGGTAGTAATGCTGTATATTGTTGACCCTACTTGAGTTTCGCATACCACAAAATGGAGGTGACACGAGAGGAGCAATACAGCGCAATAACATTTTATTTACGTTTAAATCATACAGCCTTGAAACTTTCGAAAAGCAGAAGCAAACATACGGTGAAGATGCACTACCTCCTGCAACCGTGTTTAGGTGGTTCAAGGACTTCAAAGAAGGGCGAGTCCTCTGTGCTAAGCAAGGTGGGCCTGGTGTTTCGGAATGAAATGATTTACCAGCATGCAGTTCTCCCCTCACGCCACTGTTACAACAGCTACTACACGTCAGTATTGGCTACACTGAGGAAGCACATTACAAGGAAACGTCCAGAACATCATCGGAATGGGTGGCGACTTCATCACAACAACGCGCGGCCTCACGTCGCAAATCAAGTCCAGGAATTTTTGGCTAAATTCAACATTACCTGTGTGCCGCATCCTCCTTATAGTCCCGGTCTTACCCCCTGTGATTTCGTTTTATTCCCATTAATAAAGGTAAAGCTCCGGGGCATTCGATTTGAGAGCACTGAAACAGTGCTAAAGAAAAGTGAGGCGATTCTCAAAGACCTGACAAAGAATGCCCTGCACCATGTGTTCGAGGACTGGCTGAGAGACTATAAAAAGTGCATTCAGTTAGGAGGGGACTACTTTGAAAAAGATCATGTCAACATTGAAATGGAGTAATACATATCTGTGAAAAAAAATCAGTCTCAGTCTTTATTGATCAGCCCTCGTACATTCCTTGTGCAATACAAATTTGTCTTCTGCGTTTGTTTTATGGTATGTTGGCAAACTAGCCATTGTCTACATTACTATCATGTTACCAACTGATGCAGGCAAGTCAATGCAGTTAGTCACATTCTAAAGTGGACCCCGAATAACACTCCATAACACTGTCATTTGTCAAGTGACTTTTGGACCACACGTAAGATTAATACACTAAATACCACATTGCTGCAATATACAGAGTGATTCGTTTGAGATGCCAGAAAAGTAAAACGTATATATATATATATACCGTGAACAGGAGACAAAATGGTGGAAGTCCATAGAAGTCACTCTACCACTCACCAGCAGAGCAAAATACGCCATACGCAACGTGTTATGAGGATTGTTAGACGGTACCCTGATATGTTCCCATCTATATTCAGCAAAAACATGTTCTGACACAGCGTAGTTACGAAGCTTACCTCTAATTTGCTGTCATAATTTGTGAAAGGCAGGAAGCAGACGATCAATGGTAAATAGATGGATGTTCATGGACGAAGCCACATTCCATGTGAGTGGTCGAGTCAACAAACATAACTGCATTATTTGGGAAACCGAGAACCCACACGTCTCATACGACACATTTCACATACACTACGTGTTCAAAAATATCCGGACACCTGGCTGAAAATGACGTACAAGTTCGTGGCGCCCTCCATCGGTAATGCTGGAAGTCAATATGGTGTTGGCGCACCCTTAGACTTGATTGCAGCGTTCACTCTCGCAGGCATACTTTTAATCAGGTGCTGGAAGGTTTCTTGGGGAATGGCAGCCCATTCTTCGCGGAGTGCGGAACTGAGGAGAGGTATCGATGTAGGTCGGTGAGGCCTGGCACCAAGTTGGCGTTCCAAAACATCCCAAAGGTGTTCTATAGGATTCAAGTCAGAACATTGTGTAGGCCAGTCCATTAAAGGGATATTATTGTCGTGTAACCACTCCGCCACAGCCCGTGCAGTATGAACAGGTGCTCGATCGGGTTGAAAGATGCAATCCCTGAATTACTCTTCAACAGTGGAAACCAAGAAGGTGCTCAAAATATCAATGTAGGCCTGCGCTGTGATCGTGCTACGCAAAACAACAAGGGGTGCAAGCCCCTCCAGGAAAAACACAACCACACCATAACACCACCAACTCCGAATTTTATTGTTGGTACTACACAAGCTGGCAGATGACGTTCACCGGGCATTCGCCATACCCACACCCTGCCATCGGATCGCCACATTGTGTACCGTGATTTGTCACTCCACACAACGTTTTGCCACTGTTCAATCGTGTAATGTTGACGCTCCTTACACCAAAGAGGCGCTGTTTGGCATTTTCCTGTATGATGTGTGGCTTATGAGCAGCCGCTCGACCATGGAATCCAAGATTTCTCACCTCACGCCTAACTGTCATAGTACTTGCAGTGGATCCTGATGCAGTTTGGAATTCCTGTGTGATGGTCTGGAAAGATGTCTGCCTATTACTCTTTAGGACTCTCTTCAAATGTCGGCGGTTTCCGTCAGTCAACAAACGAGGTCGGCCAGTACGCTTTTGTGCTGTACATGTCTCTTCACGTTTCCACTTCACTATCACATCAGAAACAGTGGACCAAGAACAGTTTAGGTGTGTGGAAATCTCGCGTACAGACTTCTGACACAAGTGACACCCAATCACCTGACCACGTTCGAAGTCCGTGAGTTCCACGGAGCGTCCCATTCTGCTGTTTCACGATGTCTAATGACTAATGAGATCGCGGATAACGAGTACCAGGCAGTAGGTGGCAGCATAATGCACCTAAGATGTAAAACGTATGTTTGTGGAGTGTCCGGATACTTTTGATCACATAGCGTACCATACACAAGCACAACAGCGTTGTCATGTGATGTGGATGAAGTCTGAAGCATCACTCATTGTTAACTTCCATTCTTTGTGCTTATATTGCGCAAACTGCTCAGAGATGTGTCCATTAACCGTTTATATATAACGGTTACTTTTTTGACATCTCAAACTGATCACTGTAAATGTTTCTTAAGCTTTTATGGGTGATGTAAACTCATTATTTACTACCTTGAGATGATTGCCGCCTCCAAATGCGGTAACAATCTCATTGATGCCTCTTTCAACCGTCGGCCACATGACAGTGACTTACCTTTACGCCATACGAGATGTGATTAAAAAGTTTCTGGAATGGCTTCACAACAATGCTGACGCTGAGATTTCTTTAGTTCTTAACCAGACTGTAAATGCAGCGTTTCTTCCCGATAAAAATGAGAGTTCATGTGACTTCCTGTGACCATACAGTGACGAGGTAAACGCTCTGAAGTGAACAAGTGTTTTGCATGTGCTGCGATTTTTCCGCGTAGCAAAAATGTCAGATTACGAAGAACAAAGAACGAACATCAAATTTTGCTTTAAACTCTGTGAAACTGCAACAGAAGCCTATGAAATGTTAAGAACAGCTTATGGAGAGCAAATTATGGGCAAAAGTCAAGCATTTGAGTGGTTTTCGAAATTTGAAAGTGGTGTGACATCAGTTAAAGATGCAGATCGTTCGGGGCGACCCTGTTCCAGCAAAACTGATGAAAATATCAATCAAGTGAGGGATGTGGTCTTAAATGATAGCTGCATTACAATAAGAAAACTTTCTGAATCATTAGGACTCTCCTTTGGTAGTGCTCAAAGCATTTTGAAAGACAATTTGGACATGAGAAGAATTGCCGCCAAGTTCGTGCCCAGCCTGCTTTCAAATGACCAAAAGGAAAGCCGTGTGATTGCCTGCGCAGATCTTAAAGAACAGCTACAAAATTATCCACAGTTTATGAAGAAAATTATTACTGGTGATGAAACATGGATTTATGGGTACAATCCAGAAACGAAGCAACAAATCTTAACAATGGAAGAGCCCGAAATAAATAAATTCCACGCCCGAAAAAGGCCAAACAAGTTCGATCCAAAGTGAAGTCAATAATGATTGTGTTTTTTTTATATTAAAGGCATTGTACATAAGGAATTTGTGCCACAGGGTCAAACAGTGAATCAAGTGTTCTATAAACAAGTGCTGCAAAGATTAAGGGAGAATGTCCAAGCAAACGACTGGTTCCTGCATCATGACAATGCGCCCGCGCACAAAGCCCTTTCTGATCGCCAATTTTTTTATACAAATAGGATGAATACTATTCCCCATCCCACCTATTCTCCAGATTTGGCACCAGCGGACTTTTTCTTTTTCCCGCGACTTAAAATGCGGCTCCGAGGACACCGTTTTGAGGACATTGATGTCATCCATCGCGAATGGCAGAAGGCTCTGAACGTCTTGAAAGAAGAGGACTTCCAGAGGTGCTTCCAGCAGTGACAGAAGCGCTGGGACAAGTGTGTCAACTCCCAAGGAGACTACTTCGAAAGTGACAGTGCAGATTAGACAAAACAAACTGTTGTGTAGTATTTATGACGTCATTTCGGAAACTTTTTGATCACATCTTGTAGTATTGCATATGTATATAGTTGGTACACCTACTAATAAACTATAGAAAGTGGAGAAAGACATGTGAATGTAAACATGTAACAGTAATTTCTATGGTTTATCTATCTGTTTCTTTAGGGATAATTATCCTGTTTTATCTAAATTATATTCCTCTAGTCACATTGTTAATTCTTAAGAGTTTATGTAAAATTTTATATTTTGGGGATTTTGTTTAGTGTTGCTTGCACAGCCTGTCCAAACATGTTGCTTCACTGGGTTTCTCTTTAAAGTGTTAACTTTTAGTTCTGTTAAATATACATTTGTTGCTAACTTGTCCCGGATCCTTAGGCATTTTAATGACGACAGTATGGGTAACCGTATGTCCTACTTTAATCAAGGATAAATCTCAAATTTTGAAGTGTTGTGAAAACTTTTCAGGCTTTCCTTGGAGAAATTGTATTTCTGCAATCCTGATGCCCAATTGACAACGCTTCTCTATGCTCATGAAAGTGAATATAAAATCTTGACCATCTGAGGTACGTTCATGTTAAAAGTAGTAACAAATGAATTCACAGATCATTTGGTACAAGCACGGTAACATAATTCGATAGTTGTTTGGATACATAGGAAAGGGAAGGCGTTGCATCAGGAAGTTTCCGAGCGCCTGTCACAAAAGAACCAATCTAGAGTGAAAGGGGTGCATCGAGCGAGATTAATGAAATTAGGAAGTCAATTGTAAATGCTAAGACTAGAGAATGTCGCTGTTGCTTTTACAAATAGTCACTTTTATAAATACTCGTAGCAAGTTGGCTGAATTATAACTTTAGAGGATAAGCTCGGTGATAACGGTAGTGGTGATAATTTTAGAATTTAAGTTTAGGCCCTTTTTAAGCACATTATTGCAATCCACTACATTCCCCCCACAAATCGCCATAACGTTTCTCTATAGATAATTGTTATAATGGAGGAGAGCTAATCTGTGTGTGGCGATATACAGGAGCAATGAGTTTGACTGTTATAATTCTTATTCGCTGTTAATATCTTCATAATCATAGTTTTCACTAGCATTATGATTCCCTTTCTTCTTCTTCTTCTTCTTCTTCTTCTTCTTCTTCTTCTATTATTATTATTATTATTATTATTATTATTATTATTCTACTAGTAATGATGGTAGTGATGGTGGTGCTGCTGATGATGATAATTATGGTGGAACTGTGGGGATGAGGTGTTGGTGATTATGGATCTACTGTTGATATACGCAGTAGTAATAGTGGTAGTTGCAACAGTAAGCTGCTATAGTGGCAATGGTAGTAGTAATAGTGATAAAAGTTGCAAAGCGAAAGTGATATTTTATATGGTAGGCGTAGTAGCAGCAGAGTCAGCATTTGTAGGTGGTGGTGCTTGTGGTGTGGTGACAATGGTGCTAGTAATGGGGGTATTTACAATCTTGCTGGTCTAGTGGTGGTGGTGTTAGTGAGGTGGTAACAATGGTGCTGGTGGCGGTGACAGTGGTGCTGGTGGTGGTGATAATAGTGCTTGTGTTTGTGCTGGTGGTGGTGCCGACAATGGTGTTGGCTTTAGTGGTGGTGGTGACAATGGTGCTGGTGGTGGTGGTAGTGAAAGTGGTGTTGATGGTGGTGATAATGGTTCTGGTGCTAAAGGTGGTGGAAGTGATGACAATGGTGCTGGTGGTGGTGGCAACAAGGGTGCTGATTTTATGGTGATGGTAACAATAATGGTGGTGGTGATAAGGGTTGTGGTAAAAATGGTGCTTATGTTGGTGAAAGTGGTTTTCGTGGTGGTGATAATGGTGCTGATGCTAGTGGTGGTGGAGTGGTGACAATGGTGCTGGTGTTAATGGTGCTGGTGGTGGTAATGGCAGTGGTGATAAGGGTGGTGGTAAAATGATGCTTTGCTGGTGAAAGTGGTGTTGGTGGTGGTGATAGGGTGCTGGTGCTAGTGGTGGTGGAGGTGATGACAATGGTGCTGGTGGTGGTGGCGGCAACAAGGGTACTGATTTTATGGTGGTGGTGACAATGATGCTGGCGGTAATGGTGGTGGTGATAAGGGTGGTGGTAAAAATGGTGCTTAAGCTTGTGCTAGTTGTGGTGTAGGTGGTGACAGTGGTGCTGGTGGTGGTGGCAACAAGGGTGCTGATTTTATGGTGATGGTGACAATGATGCTGGTGGTGGTGATAAGGGTGGTAGTAAAAATGGTCCTTATGCTTTTACTAGTGGTGATGGAGGTGGTGGTGGCAAAAATGGTGCTGGTTTTATGGTGGTGACAATGATACTGATGTACTGGTACTAGTATGTTGCTTGTGCTGCAGCTGATAATGGTGCTGGTGGCGGTAGTGATGGTAATGTTGTTGGAGCTGGTATTCGTGGTGGTGCTTGAGGTGGTGGCGGTAATGGTAATAGTGACACTGGTGCCAGTGATGGTGCAGACGGCTCTGCAGCTGATATATTTAGTAATGGTGGTAGATGCAGCAGTAAGATAGATGGTAACAGCTGCAGTAGTATCAGTGGTGGTACCAATAGTGGCAAACGTTGCAAAGTGGAAGAGGTATTTTTGTGGTTGCGGCGGCGACAGCAGTGTTCCTGTCTAGTGCTGATAGGCATGGTAAGTTGGAGTAATAACAGTGATGGTTTGTTTAGAAGTGTTTTATGTCTGTTACTGACACCTCAAGTCTACAAACACGATGGATGACTTAGGTGGAACGTGGCTGAAAAAAGGTCTGACCCAATGACCTGAAATATATTTTATCCTTTGTTCAATTATTCATTGTTAAGTTCGTGTGTGTTTGTGTATGTTTAGGTACCTATTTGTATATATGTATGCTTATTTGTGTTTGAGTGTTTTTATTGCTTCTCTACTTTCTGCAAATTGGATATCCTGTTAAAACGGAGTATATAATCAAATAATCTCCTGAGGGGAAAAAGAACTTATTCACTAACTCATCAGAACTGATTCGAATTCCGGTGCTCCATGTTAGACTAACGGTATAGTACATTTGTCAAAGGTGTCTAATAACCTGCAGTGGTGGTAGTGATAGTAGCAGTAGCCTAATGGAGAATTTTCTTGGCGCCGGGAAGCACGCTGTTTACAGGCGGAGTCCGATAATGACGCTCCTTACTTTTAAGCACATTTGCAATAACACACATTAAATCTGCATGTAAATAAAATGCTTCTTCAGTAAACATCAAGATTAAATGCTGGTGAATAGAGCGATCTAACATTATCCAACCACATTCAACAAAGTTAACTCTACCCACATTATTCCATGATTGCAATTTCTAAACAACAGCTCTAATACAGGGATTTAACTTTAAAAGTTTAGTAGCATTCCAAGAAGAGGTTTGCGAAATTCCTGATTCTTGTGCAAGCAGACTTAGAGATTACTTTGGTATTTCTTATAATTGTATTCAATTTCATCAAATTTGTCCTCTGTAAGAACATCACCATTTACTTTCGGTTTCTTATTAAGAAACATCCGGTTTCCCTAAATGTACTCGCACGTTTTTCTGTGAGACGTATGGACAGCATGGAATCTGATTATAAACCGCCATCTCTCTTCTCTAATAGAGTTTGTTGCCACTTAGGAATCATACACGAGGATTCGTGAGCTAAACAACACGAACTTTCTTACATTATAACAGTACTGACACTGAAGCACGTGGTCTCACAACAGTCTCTGTACATAGACTTCGCCTGCACAGGCGAGGAGGGAAAATGGAAGGGCAACGGAACCTGTTAGAAACAATGCAGTACAGATCAAGTAATTCCCCGTAATACTGCCACGCGTCTATACGAAGGCTCTGTGGTGGTGGTGGTGGTGGTGGTGGTGGTGGTGAAGGTGGTGGTGATTGTGGTGGTGGTAGCTGAAATTATTTTTACTTTCTCTACTACGTATAATAAGTAGGGGAAGTATTGTATTCCACCCAAAAATTCGATACCGAGATTTCACCGGAAATACATGTTTTGAGATCTCCTGAGTCCAAAAAAAGCATTTTTGGAAACATGTCCGTGTGTGTGTCTGTGTGTCTGTCTGTCTGTGAACAGCATAACTCAGAAATGAACAGTCGGATAAACACCAAACTTGGTATTTAGGTTCAGTATCTTCCAGAGATGCGACACAAAGGTTTACAAGAAGATCCCCCACCCCAGATTACCCTTTACATGGAACATTTTTTGAAAATTTTAATTTTCTCAAAAATGGCTCTAACGATTTTGATTCGAATATCACATGTTTAAAATACTTTCATGACAAATAAAATGTATATCTTGAATTTTCTGGGAATGTCTCCAAAAGTATTCTTCATTGTGAACGACTTTTGCATAACTGGTAAACCATAAGAGATAGACAAACTTTTACTACACAAAAGATGTAGATCGCGTTAAAATACACAATTTATGTCATATACATTTTTGTTGTTGAGTGAACCATTTTCCAGATATTGCTTGTTAGTCCCTTAAATTTTTCAATACTTATTTTCTCAAATGGGAATTCGTTATTCATTTTTTGTCTTGGATATGCAAAGATTATTAATCTGTGGCAAAGGGAATGGTGCTGCACCTAGCAACCAGCTATTAAGAGATATGTATGTGCTTAAAGGCTACTGTATTTCTATATTGCCCTTGTAAATATATTTTCCCCTACATCTACAAGAAAATTAGCAATAAGATAGAGTCTGCAAATGTTTATCTCGATTAACATGAAGTAGATTGAGAATAAGCGTTTGTAAAAATAGTTTGTACAAGAGTAGAGAAAGTCATGTGTCTACTTATTGTTTTACGTCGATTTAACTACATGGTCATATAGCGACGGATCTGTTAGGAGATACATTTAGGCTTATAGAACTCATCTCTGTACCATACCATCTTACTTTCTTGCATAGCCACAGAGGCCTGTGTACAGCAATTGTACCTCTGCTTGGTGACGGACAGCATTGACACTTGCCCACAGGGGCATTTGTACAGCAGCTGTATCTTTGCTTCCACATGTACCTGGCAAATGGCATTTGAGTGCCGTCCAGTCTACCTGCTTCTATTATCTTTGGATAGATAGCAGCACATTCGTTTTAAAATAAATTTTTCATAGTTACTATTGTTTTACACTGAAGGAGGGACTTTGGATTGTGGTATTAAGTATCCAATCTAATATTTACCTTGTCGACTGAGGGAAATCACGATAAAACTCAATCAGATTTGAACCCAGAACCTCCCAAATGCGGGACGCTACCGCCTCAACCATCCCGCTTGGTTGTACTGATCGGCCACGATAGAAGTGCATGCGGTGGGAAGGAGAATTATAGTTGTGGAACAGTGGGCGGGGCATCGGAAGGACAATCAGATAAACAAAACATCCGTAGTTCTGAGTTTCATTCATTGTTTTCGTAGTGCAACTGTACATTGCCTTGTCGCCTTGCCCCTCACTCTTCTCTGATCTCTAGAATTGATAACAAAAACACTTGCGCCCTCTTTCAAGCGCATTCATATCGTGGCCGTGTTAAAACTGTTATTTTACCGAGGATTCAATATTTACTATCACCGCGATCCGTCACTGTGAATAGAAACCTGTGAAAATTATTGCTGTTGCGCTGAGCTGGCACATTAGCTAACGTTGTACAAGCACATGTTGGTTTGCCACGAAAGGATCATTGTTTTCTGTTTCAGAAATGGCTCGTTATCGTAGTAGTGTGGACTTTGGATCTGAATATAACAATTAGCTGCTCTCTCGATGCCATCCCAAAATTGCCCATCATATCACGCGATTGCAATCACTGTTATCCTGCATTGTATCTCTTCCTCCATTCTCTCGTGCACTGGCTGAAAAAGATTTACAGCGCGGCGTTCGATGAGGTACGGAAGCATTTTAATGATCATCAACAACCAAGCCATTCTTTTCATGCTTTTTCCCTCTGAGATTGATGTTTCAATTGGATGCCACAGGTGCTCTTTAAATTCATCATTTTGTATTTATCGCCCAAAATGAGACGTTAATTACAGGTAAATCAAAAGAAGATTTATCGCACTTAACCATTATATGTTCTGCGTTACGCAGTCATCTATAAAACTTTCGCAAGCAAGTTCTGATTAGGAGAACAACCAAGTTCTTATTTCAGTTAATGTATATCCATTTTAGACTCGATTAATAATCAAGGCTTTAAATTAGAATATTCTGAAGTGACATTTTCGAAAATAACCTTTTTTAACTTTCTCTACCACGTAGAAAAGGTATTGGTATTCCACAAAATAATTTATATAGATATTTCACAGGAAATATATGTCATGACCCTGTCTGAATCCTAAAAGGTACTTTTAGAAAAAGGTATATGTGCGCATGTGTTTGTCTGTGAACAGTACACCTCAGAAACCAGATTTTAGACGAATATTAAACTTGGTATTTAAGTTCACTATCTTCCAAATACGAAGGAAGATTAAGAAACTACGCTTTACGTAGAACATTTTTCGACCTTCTTTATTTTCTCAAAAATATTTACATGACAAACAAAATCCATAACTTGAATTTTCTAATAACCAATGAAGTCCTATGTATTCTGAAATAATTGTCTATAATTTTGTATAACTGGTAAGCCTTAACAGATATACAAACTAAGAAAAAATTTACATCTCTTTTAAAATCATTTTTGTGACATGAACCATTTCCGAGAAAGCTGTGTTATTGATTTGAATTCTTCAAAAGCTTTGTCAAATGTTTAAAGTGCTATACTATTCAGTTTCTCGCGATTTCAAGGAATTAATATGGAATTTCAAGGCCAACACATAGCGATGCGTTTTTAAATACTTTATCATTAAACTTTATCCTCTGATTCAAGTATGCTGGTAAATCTACAAGTCCATTAAAATATTTTGGATATATTTTAAAGCCATTTTGCAGTGTACGCTTTTTACTATCCCAGCTTTATAGTCAATCACTATTAGGTTTAACTACGCGGAAGAATATTAGCATGGGAAGCGAAGATCCGTTTTGTCGCGGTAACTTCGTGTTATCTTATTTGCTGAGCGCCTGTTATTGTATTACTAGTTTGAATTTTGGGTCCATTGTCCTCCGGCTAGCTATTATTATTACAAGTCGAGCAAATCTCTTAAACAGGGTGTGTAAACGGAAAGGAGTTGTTACTAAAAGATAACACTGATAAAAGGATTTGTTTTTACACTTTTATTGCCGTCACACATTATTAATTTCACATGTTTACTCTTGATACACGCCTGACTGAAACTGTTATATTTTCGAATGTAACTATAATCACTTATTTGCCGCACATTATTAATTCTAGTATTTCACATTTTGTAACTAACTTTACGACGCGAGAGATTCTGTAGAACTGCACGACGTATAACCCGTGGATGATTCCGTTGAACTGAGCGACGTGTAACTTGAGAATGTTTCTGTAGAACTGTGTGACGTGTAACCCGCGAATGATTCTGTTGGACTGAGCGTTACCCGTCTCTGGCTTTAGCTTTTTATACTCCCTCGGCCTGATATGGCTAAACATTATAACAGAGCTGCTATTGGTTAATAAAACGCGCCAACATTAGCGTCTATTTTTATATCCAATCAAAATTACGAACACATATGCTCTAGGGAAAATATTCCCTCCATTTCTACAGAAAAGCGCGCTAATCTGACGTCATTTGCTTGTCTCTTCTAATTAATAAATAACTCACCCCATCGTTTCATTGTTACCCACTCCTATTGTCAGTTTCAGTGAGGTCGTTTAAACTTATTTCTTAACAATGCTTATAAATAACAAACATCTCAAATCATTGTCATACAATAATGCTAATTTACACTACAATCAAATTGGCGTTTACAGTGTTGTGATATAAAATACTGCCACAGTTTTTTCAATTCCAGGCCGTAGCAGGAAATCGTTGATCGGTAGCATCTGGAAAGCATCGTTCCTCTGGTTGATGCTATCCGCTGCAGTGCTCTTGTCCTTGGCTATGGATGCTCGTTGGCTGTTGTGTTTTCCATTCCTAATCTTTACTTATATAACTAATTCTTGGGTCTCAGGGTTATCGTAGGTGAGGTAAATTAAAATATACTGCATTTCCCTTAATAAATGTAGTTTATTATCAAATCAAATATTTTATGGGCGGCTAACTGTTTCCATTATACTAATTCCCACCATTTGAAAAAATCAGGAGACTAAAATAACTGCACACGTCTTCCCACCCATATGCACACACGTGCATTTGTCGTCTAGAGAGTAGCACTTTGTGTCGTCGAGATTCTAGAAGAGAGTGAAAATCTGGGACTTTGTTCCCCTTTACCTAAGCCTAGTGACGCTTACCTCTGCGCCTCAAAATGTAACGACGTTTCTAATTGGTCCTCAGTCCGCGTTACCTTAACATTTATGATAATATTCTACTCCAAAGTTTTGCGCTGACTCTTTCTAATTCCCCTTACCACTACCGGCTCCCTGTTCATTAGTTTGGTGAAAGGTGGGCTCTACCTAGAATTATCTTTCATCTGGAATTTGTTAGCTCACCCGTCTCTTACAATCTGATTTGTACAATTCATGGTTGTTAAATATTTTAACATGTTTCTTATTACTATGTACAATTCTTATATATATATATATATATATATATATATATATATATATATATATATATGTGTGTGTGTGTGTGTGATATCCCCTTTCAATTCTGTGAAATTGAACCTTTCAAATCTTATACAGCTTTGTAGTTATCGTTGTTTAATAACGCCATCAAAACTGTGTATTTCAGTTGAACTCACCAATAAGGGTGCAGTATACCGATGAGTAAGACGAATTCAGCAGATTATGTAAAAATCATAGCACAAAAATTATACCAATTTCAGAAGATATATTGAACGATTACCAAAATGGGTACAGAGAAGGTCGTTCTTTCATTGATCGCACATTTACAACAGAGCTAATTGAGAAAGAAGAGAATATAACTTGCCAACTCTAATAGATTTTCTCGATTATATAGTTACAAGAAATTTGCTAGGGGGAATAATGGTCAAAAATGAATTTCATCAACATCTCGTAAGGATAATACAAATCATATATACAAATATAAAACTTAGAAGGGGGTTGTAATGGTCATTTTAGGATCAGTTTAATTTTTTTTAAAATGAGAATCTGCCTTTTTATGTTGTTTTGTCACTCATAAAAAACTAAACAACATTTGTATAAAGCACTTTTCAATTTTTCTTACAACAACGTAAATAACAACGAAAATTCTGAATGGCTGTGTACGAAGAGCGCAACGAATGGTTGGACCATCCATGGATGGTCATTTGAGGGTCAAATTACGTTTCCTAATTGGGAACCAACATTTTTATTTTGATTCCTTATTCCTCATCACAACATAAACAGCATTTTATAAACCCTTTTCTAATGAAAAACCAACATACAAAATGTATATTCATATTTAAAGGCATTAAATTGACCCTAAAATGAACATCATAGCATCCTCCAAGCAACACAAGACTAATGGCATTTACTTTCTTCTATAATATCAAGCAACTTCTATTAAAGACATCTCTTTTTACAACGCTTAGTTTTGGACATACGAGATTGCACAGTCACAACATAAATGGACCACCTTATAGCACGTATATAATGGATATACTCGTATATTCTTGGATATACTGTGCCATATATTAATAATAGATATATGCTAAATAAATTAAATAAAATACAAATAATATGTAATGCAATAAAACACATTTTAAATTGTATATAAGCAACTATGTTGAAATGTTGAAATCCAACATTAAGCTATGGGTAACAGAGTTAGGTACTGGCCATCTCGCAACAGAAGAACATAAAGAGTTTGCTGAGGTGAGATTTTTGCGATATGTGGCTGGTTATAGGCTATTGAATAAAAACAGTAATGAAGACAGAGGAGCGTTGGGAATGCAGAATCGAAATGAAATAATAATTGAACACATATCGAAAATGGTAGGATCATGTAAACAGAATGAATGAATTGGTTATGATTGACAGAAGTATTAATAATTGTGATGCTATCTTCATATTATATTATGGTGAGTCGCTGCATTTTAATTCCCATCACATCTGCTCTTGGTGTTCTTTGAGTAGCGCTTTCGGGAGACGTCTTTCTCTCATTTTCAGGTCGAAGTCGACTGGCTTCTCGCTCAATCCCCGGACCCCTAAGAAGTAATTCAGCAGGTGATTTTTCTGATCTCTGTTGGGAAAAGTTGTAATCTAGTTGTCTTGAAGTTACTGCCATCTGTGGTGAAGTTTGGGAACACATCTTCTTCTTTCTTCTCTGTTGTAATTTGATTGGATAAATTAAATTGAGTTTTATTTATAGACGCTCTTTAACTACTATGGTTCTTAGCGTCCCCTTCTGTATTGGGCGTGAAAGACAGTAATTTTGCTCAGAGGGCTCTTTGTTAGGCTTGTGGTTCTTTTACTTGCCGTAAATCTGCGACACGGGACCACCGGCTTTACTTCCCTTCCGAAATAAGCCATACTAAGGATTTTGCGCCCAAAAAATCCAATGATCTCCGCCGGGTTTGAACCTGCGACCTCGGGAATTAGAAGCTAGTATGGTAACCACTACACCACGGAGGACGACTTGATTGGATAAGCTGTATCTAGTAGTCTGTTGGCGGTATTTCAAAATTAAAATATTCTTGATATTAGAAATTTGGGAAAATATTTTCATCCATCTCAACATCAAGAACATTTTGAATTTTTAAATACTGCCAACAGACTCCTTGATGAAGCTTATCCAATCAAATTACAAGAGAGAAGAAAGAAAGATAAGTTTCCAATCTTCACCACAGATGGTAGTAACTTCAAGACAACTAGATTACAACTTTTCCCAAAAATTAACTGTTGAATTACTTCTTGGGGGTCAGGGGAGTGAACGAGAAGCCAGTCGACTTCGAGCTGAAGATGGCAGAAAAATGTCTTCCGAAAGCGCTACTCGGAGAACACCAAGCGCAGAGGTGATGGGAATTAGAATGTAACGACTCGCCATAATATAATATGAAGATAGCATCACAATTATTAATACTTCTGTCAATCATAACCAATTCATTTACAATTCCCATTCTGTTTACATGATCCTACCATTTTCGATAAGAATGGATGAAGTTGAAAATGTAGAATCAGACGACTGAAAAATTCAGCATGTCTAGTGTGGAGAAAAATTCATTCATTAATTGACCTAATAGAGGCTAAACTATGAAGCTCGGGACTAGAAATACTTACATTATAATCCCCATTGCAGTCTGTCGGTTCAAAACAATTTGAGATCTCCTTGTGGCTTAGCAGAAAAATGCGAGTCAGCTAGAAAATTTAATGTCCTACCGGCATGTTGCCATGGTAGCTCAGTGGTTAGAGCAACTGGATGAGAACCGAGATATCCGTAGTTCAAATTCCGGCTATAGCATTGAATTTTTAAGTAGTCTGATTCTACCTTTCCAACCTTGTCCTACACATGGCTTGTGTGGAAGAACAATTCATTCAGAATGGATGAAGATCGAACACCACAAAGAATGCAAGAGTATAAACCAATAGGTACGGATGTAGCTTCATTTGTAGCGGAAAATCGCTAGTCCTCTTCGTTAATGCCTTCTGCTGCAGTGTACTGGTCTCCGGCTACCTCTGCTCAGTGGCTGATGATTTCTTCATTCCTAATAAATTGCCTAATTATCTAATTTCACTGGTCTCAGGGTTTTCGTATGTGAGGCAAATTAAAATACACTGCATTTCCCTTAAAATGTGGTTTATTATCAATAAAATACTTCCCATAATTCCCACCATAATCATAAATTAGAAGCCTAATCTAACTGCACACGTTTCCCACCCATATGCACACACGTACATCCGTCGTCCAGAGAGTCTCACTGTATGTCGAAGAGATTCTACGAGAGTGAAAATCTGGGGCTTTCTTTCCCCTTTTATACCAAAACATAGTGACGCTCACCTACGTGCCTTAGAATGTAACGTCATTTATAATTGTTCCTCAGACCACGTTATCTTATTATGTATGAAAATATTCTGCTCGAAACCTTTTCGCACACGCGTACCAGTTACGCGTCCGGAAGCAGATTCATTTATTTTTATTTAAATGTAAAGAGTGATTATAGTATGAATATGCATTATTATGTGACATTGATTTGAGATGTTTGTTGATTGTAATTATTGTTGGAAAGTAAGTTTATACTGCCTTATTGAAACTGACAATAATAGCGTGCAATAATGCAGCGAGGGGGTGAGCTGTTTATCATTATTGGAAACGAGGAAGTTACGTAATGTTGGCGCGTTTTCCTTTAGAATCTTCTGGAACATTTCCCTAGAGCATATGTATTCATAACTTTCATTGCATATAAAAATAGACGCTAATGTTGGCGCGTTTTATTAGCCAATTGCAGCTCAGTTATAATCTTTAGGCATATCGGGGTGTATGAGTATAAAAGAGTAGGTTAGAGGTAGCCCCGTCAGTTCATCAAAAATCTTTATACATTACACGTCGCCTTCAGTCCGTCAGTTCGTCGAAAATATTTTGTATGATACACGTCGCCTTCAGTCCAGCAGAAATATTACACGTCGGCTATCGATTCGCAAGTTACGCGTATAAGAGTTATGAAAAATCTCAAGTATGGTAAAGTTAATTATACAAAAGGTTGAAGTACGTGGATTAAAAGTGATCAGTAAGAAGTTGTTATAACAGTTTCAGTTTGGGGAGTGTCAAGATCAATGTGTAAATGTGATAGTAAATGTGTTCGACAATAAAAGTGTAAAACAAATTCCTTCATCAGTGTTATCTTTGGATAAAAGATTCCTTTCCGTTTACACAACCTGTATGAAGAGAACTGCTTGACCAAAAGATCATAGCTAGCCGGAGGACAGTGAAACAAAATTAAATAAAATAAAAGTAGCATTCTTTCAAACAAAAACTAATACTGCCACAAATTGCTAACACCAGATGGAGCTACAAACCTAACAAAGAATCACGTCACAAAATGGCTTCACCATGTTGAGTAAACACATACACAAATAACATTATAAATTTACCATCGCAAATTGGCTCCCAAACGTGGGGCTAATAAATACAAACATATACAAATAATGTTACTTCAAATTGGCTCCCAAATGTGGGGCTCAATAATGTTAAATAAACAACATTATTAATACCATCGCAAATTGGCTACCACAACGTGGGGCTCAATAAATAAATAATGTTACTTCAAATTGGTACCACAACGTGGGGCTACACAATAATGTTAAATAAATAACATTAAACCACTTCAGTATCTCTGTCTCTTTCCTTTGTATATCTGTATCTTTCTATTTTTCCTTATTGCTTCAAGTTCCTTGCTCATTAGCTTGGTGAAAGGTGGTGGGCTCTACCTAGAATTACCTTTTACCTGGAATTAGCTACCTTGCCCGTTCCTTACTTATCTAAGTTACAATCTGCTTTTTACATTTCTTGCCTGCTAAATATTCTAACACCTTTTTTGCTGAATTATATTATTATATACAATTATTGTTTGATATGATTTTACTTATATATATATATATATATATATATATATATGTGTGTGTGCGGTATATCCCCTTTCAGAGGGAACACTGGATGACCACGAATGAGGTGGACACATCAGTTGTCTTGAAGACAAACATAATGATGCTGATAATGATATACGGAGGAGTAAGAGAATAATGGCAGCATGAGGACCAAGGGTTTGGTGTGTAATTGGAGTCACGCTGTAGATCTAGTATATGGTTTGAAAATTCTAAGAAAGAGGTTTGAACCCCGAAACTCGCAAAACAGCCACAGGTTTCCCCCATACCAGAAATGTAAGCGACGCCGTCTTTGGAGTCTGCCAAAGGATTACATAATATTAAGTAGTGCAATGAGGGGACGGGGAAGCAGTGTCATAGTGGGGACGGAAGTATAGTAAACTGATCTAGAATTCAAGAGAAGAACGGAATGGCATCCCCTTGGGAAATCAGTAAGGCATCGAGTTCCAGAGCAGGAACGATGAAGAAATGCTCTAAGAGCGAAAGAGAGAAATAAACCAGGAAAACGGAAGGAGAGGACAAAATCCAATTAATTAATGGATCTACCGTCGTCTGCGTTTACTAATCTGTACAACAACCTGATAGTGCTTTGAATACCTTAGATGAAGTGGTAACTAAAAGCCAAATGAGTTCGCAAATTAATACAGAGTTTGGGCATTTCAGCCTCATATCCAATCATGCAGTCCTTGCTGGTATTTCTAAAATTTAAATTAGGGATGGGACCTCGATACCGTCGATACTTTGAAGTATCGAAGTAGGTCTATTACTTTGAGATAGACACTCAAAATTTTTCAGTTGTGCGTTATCGAAGGTTGTTGCATTTAACTTTATGCCAGGTAAGAAATGAAATGTCTCGCACGTGTCCCCAAGAAGTTGCTGGACTATAATTCTTGATAGGCTTTGACTGCAATGAATGTAGCGTTCGATAAACTCATACGTCTAAATGAACACGTGCAAAACAATGAGGGAAAGAGTAGAGGTGTTCATCTAACATGCTGGGAATGAAGCTGATTTAACTGACGCAGTAAATCACGTTCTGCAATAGCCTGGCTTCGTGGCTACAGCAGAAACAAATTGGAACTCGTGAAGTGAAATAATTTAGCGTATGGAAATATTTGTCCTTTCTTGAATGCTCATGTTCTTAAAACAAAAATATCTGATGTGTTACACTCGCATGACATTCTCTACTCTTGTACAAACTATTTTTTACAAACGCTTATTCTCCATCTACATCACGCCAATCGAGATAAACATTTGCAGACTCTATCTTATTGATAATTTTCTTGTAGGTGTAAAGGGAATATGGTAGGCTTTAAGCGATAGTCAAATATTTTAAGAGCTGGTTGCTATGTGGCGCATTCCATTCTCTTTGCATGTCCAGGACATAAAAAAAATGTTTCTAACACACTGCCTAAATCCCTCGGTATGATCCCTTGTAAGACAAAATTATTTGTCACTGAATTGTAGATTACTTTTACATCATCAATTATAATATCCTGCTGCCAAACCTCATCAGCGCATAATTAGCGTTATCAATTACTTCAGAACTCCAAGCATCAATATTTATTACAGTTGAAAAACATAACGCCATCACCGAGTTGCTTGTGCACTGTGTAATTTTAAACTCACAAATTATGTCGTGATTTTGGCTCAAGGTGCCAGTAATCACTTTGGCTGCTTTCAGGGAAAACAATTTCTTAATATTAAAATTAAACATTAGTTCCTTTCTTACTAGGCATTATGAACAGTCTTAAAACGTAAACCAGTAAACAAAGAACAGAAACCAAACCAGAAGCACCTGAAAATGGTACTATAACAATGGTACTATAACAAATAATATATGAATGAATATAGTGGAAAAGACCTTAAACCGTGGAAACAAAAAGTATAAGCTAAAATAGGAACATTTAAAATGCTACTATAACGAACAATAAGATATAAATTAATAAAATGAAACGATCTTACGAAATTGGTTCAAATCAGCATTTCTTTGAAGCAAAAGCAGATAGAAGATTCATAAAATCATAGCAGTTCGTTTATTTCTCAGTATCAAAAATATTTGACTATCGCTTAAGGCCTACTATGTTCCGCTTGTTTTGTATTTGCAAGGGCAATATAGAAATACAGTAGCCTTTAAGCATATACATATCTCCTAATAGTTGGTTGATATGTGCAGCACCATTCTCTTTGCCACAGATTAATACTCTTTGCATATTGTGCTGTTATGTGTTCCTTTTGTGTTTTGTTTCTGTGTTATACATCCAGCCAGTCACTTTACATTGCTTGTCCCCTTGCTTAACGCACTCTTTGGTGCTCTTTTTTTTTCCCCTCTCTGGTTTGCTTACGTGGCATGTGCTTTGGCCGTACGCGGTGAGTGGTGGATTTCTGTGGCATTGCAGGTATAGCTCTCTGCCCGGCAACAAGTCATCCGGGTTGTGGAAGTTTTTTGGAATCGATTTAAGGAACTTCTTTTGTGATATTTTGTGGATCGGCCTTATGTAAAGGTAGGCTTTGTTATCAGTTTATATCTTGGTAATGGTGAGTGAATTTTGGGGCGGAAAACGTAATGTGTGTTTTAAAACACAAATTCGTAAAGTGACTGGCTCTTGAAATTGTTCATATGTTTAGTGTGTTTTGGTTCATTTCTAGCTGAGTTATATTTTAAATACGTGATTTTCAGTACATGGTTAGTTTGAAGTTACGGAAATTGTGTTATGTTAATTATGGGAGCAGTAATTGCAGTCAAAAAACCCTACCATGCTGAACTTTGAAAAACTGAAAACAGTTGGGTTGTAAAGTACTTCTAGCTCAGCTGGACTTTGAAGCTTGCTGTTCCTAGAAATTCATAAAAGTCTGTTTGGGTCATGATCAACATAGTTAGCAAGTCTTTGACTAGATAAACATAATTAAATATATTGGCCTGATGTTTATAGTGGCCTTGTTTTATAACGTTTCTAAATTTATTTTGTTTGTTGAATTTTTGTTTTACTTAATTTTTGCTGTATTTAAAATTTGCCTTACTGCTCTGCTCAATTGATGTTTTGGTTTGTTTACTATTTAAGCCATCTTTGTTTTACAGTTATTCTTTTAAGGTTGCTTTTTGGTTCTGGTTATTAATGATTGTTTATTATTATCATTAAAGTGCCAAAACAGAGAAACTACTTATCAATAGTAGTATATTTTTGAGAGTTCTGGTTTCCATCTTATTTTTATTCTCCTACCCCACTCGTTAGGGCTTCCCTTTTCGCTTGGCCGGGGTTCCCTAACTCAGTCAAACCTTCTTTAGCGTCTGCACGGTTTCGCTGTCTTGCTCCAGTTTTATGTTTTGGGAGAAACAGCGAACCATTGCAATATCCAAGATAAAAAAATGAATAACGAATTCCCATTTGAGAAAAAGTATAAGATTGGAAAATTTAAGGGAATAACAAGTAATATCTAGAAAATGGTTCACTCAACAAAAACATGTATATGACATAAATTGTATATTTTAACGCGATCTACATTTTTTGTGTAGTAAACTTTTGTCTATCTCTTATGGTTTACCAGTTATGCAAAAGTCATTCATAATGAAGAATACTTTTGGAGATATTCCCAGAAAATTCGAGATATACATTTCATTTGCCATGAAAATATCTTAAACATATGTTATTGTAATCAAAATCGTTAAGAGTCATTTTTGAGAAAATTAAAATTTTGGAAAAATGTTCCATGTAAAGAAAGGGTAGTCTGGGGTGGGGGGGGATTTTCTTGAAAACCTTCGTGTAGCATTTCTGCAAGATACTGAACCTAAATACCAAGTTTGGTGTTTATCCGACTGTTCGTTTCTGAGTTATGCTGTTCACAGACACACAGACAGACAGACAGACACACACACGGACATGTTTCCAAAAATGCTTTTTTTGAATTCAGGGGGCCTCAAAACATATATTTCCGGCGAAATTTCAGTATCGATTTTTTCGGTGGAATACAATACTTCGTCTACTTGCTATACGTAGTAGAGAAAGTAATATTTGATTCCTTCACATCTCATACAGTAGTTCCTTGATTTTCTCTTCAAATTTTTAATTGTGTGTAATATATTAAACATGTGTAAACTAATGTAGGGTGGGTGTTAGAGAGGTTTAATCTACGAACTTATCATGTTTCCGAGTGCTATATGGCTGATTAATTATTAACGGTATATATTAGGCATTATCAAGAAAACAAATTGCTGCCAATTGGAGAATGTCAAACAGAAACAAGTTCGAAATTAGCATATAATACAAAACTGGTTACATGTGTATAATTCAGTGCACAAGCTATCGCCTTTGCAATTTTTTTTATAAAGCAAGTATCGAATATCGGCCTTCAAAAATCAGTATCGGTATCAAGTCCCATTACTAATTTAAAGTATTGCTAGTGTTTGAGGTAAATTAGCGTAAACTACTAGGTATAAGACCCGAGTGGGAAGGCTAGGCGACAGCGTCTGTGGCCCGCATTCCGGAGGTCCGGGATCGATCCTCGGCGACCGTCCACTCTGGCCATGGGTTTTTTCGGGGATTTCTCGGGTCGTCAAGCGAATACTGGAGTGGTTTCTTACAGCCCCCGAATGCCCTATCCATTCATTTGATTTCGTCCTTCATCTCGTTGGTCTCTTTACAGGGTCGGAAGTGTCGGCGACGGACTTCGGTGCAGCGTGGTAGGGAAAGAGGATGATCTTTGTAACTCTCTCTGTCCCCCGGCTTTCAGCTGGATGCCGGGGTATTCGAACCCCCTTTAAAGGGCGCTGAGTTCCCTCTATGTGGGATGGTATTCCCGGGCTGCCTGTCCGTTTTCCGGGCTCTGTATATGTAAACATAGATTGCTGTACCATCACTCCTGGATCCGGTCGCCTCATCCCTCCTCTCGGGGATGCCCCCTCGTGGGGCGTAGGCACAATAAGCACTCAGGACCTCTGCCGTGCCCCTCCGTAACAGAAGATAAGATAAGACTAGGTGTAGGACGGTTATAGGTATACAACGGAGGGGAACACCTCACGTACTGCCATCTATATAGATCTATTATGGCTAATACTCTCTAGGAGGAAGGGATGAGGTGAATGAACCATAACAGGCTACAAGCCGCAGGCAGACAGGCCACAAAGATGCGCGGAAGTCCTTAAACGTTCCCAACTCTCACAATAAGACCTGCTGGAGCTGCCTAGAGAGGGTGATGAACGACCAGTCGACCAAACAGTCCTCCAGTGTCCACAGGGAGTGCTCTAGATTTCCATGAAATCTAGAAGCATCCTGAAAGATGAGAAAGAAACGGAATGAAAGGCATTCTCCTACCGACCAGGGAAAATCAAGAAAAGCCTCAGATTAGAGTGAGCGGTCAACGTGAATTGAACCCAGAATCTCCCGAATGCGAGACTCGCATATTACTATGGAGCAATCTTGCTTGGATGTAATGGGTTAATTTCAATCAATACATAGGTAGAAAAAATATATCTCACTATACTGCTTCTGTGTTAAGTTGTTTTAATATAGGCTGCACAATTCTGGACAAAAGCAGTGTTTCTGCACTCCTAAAGGCGTGAAGTGCCATCGTGAGGTCCGTCTACAGTGTGATCCAATGGTCACACCACCGTGGGAGACCAGCGCTCTCTGCGGGTTTAGGCCAGTAATAAAGTATAGCTTACCAAATGAGAGAAGGCACGTCTATGTCTTCGCACTCTCTCTTCCTCAACAGAGCAATCTGCGCAGTATTAATCGGTTTTTTAACAGTAACAAATGAGGCCTAATTAGATGCATAGTTTTCACTCTTAATGATTTTCGATTATTTTACGTCGCTCAAAAATCTCACATCTACGGAGACAAAGATGATGTTCAAAAGAGCATCGATTCCAAGCAGTTTGGTATTCATCTGAAAATATAAATTTTGGCTGAGGGATAACCGCAGAAGAAGCTTTATATAGGCACCCTACCCCAACCGACATTCGGGTCTTCAGAATTCATTCTTGGATGGCCGGCTACCGGTTAGAGCATAGATAATGTTTTTAACAACTCATCTAGAGACAGTTTTATTATTATTATTATTATTATTATTATTATTATTATTATTATTAGTTTTATTATTTTCTTGTGAGTGACACTTTAGTCCACGGAACTGATGCTTTCTCCTTCCCCCTGTTGCTTTACATAGTAGAGAGCAACGTCGCAACCTCCCATTCTCTCTCTTTCTTCGTTTCTTTCCTATTCTTTCTCCCTCTCCCTCTGTTTCCCGGAAATTACAAATCCCAAATTAATCTCTAAAAGGCACTTCCATAAAGAAAAACACATTGGTCCCCTCCAATTCCTTAATTGCGTGCTACCAGTACCTTTCCTGCTTCGTAAGTTTTATTGATAGCAAGTTTGCGCATCTAATTAGCCTACTATGTAAAAGAATTTTAAAACATGGCAGGATGTGATCCCTTGAACCGCTTAGCCTAAATTCAATGGCTTTGCTGACCACCTTTCTTTATGTCCACCCCCAGAAATTGGAGTCCAATTCTTCGAAAGCAAAAGTGTTCTAAGCAAAATTGTTTTCTTTTTGGGGGGAGATGAATCGCTTGCTCTTCCTGGCGAGTTCGTGACAAGGCATACTGTTTAAGTTAATCACCATGCAGAATAATCTACGAATGCTTCCAAAGAGTATTCTACGGGAAATGGGATGCAGAAGAACCGTCCAGATATTAAATTAAGCACCAGTAGTGAACCGGTAATAATGTACAACGTAATGGGTACTGGTGATGATGAGGATGATTTATTACCTCGACGAAAGGAGCATGTTATATCAGTAACTGCCAGGTACACTCTGTGCATTTCAACACAACGCAGCCAACGAAACTTTGAAGCTGAAACACAGCGGGGGTGGTCAACTTGTTCCAGACTTTGTGATGTCACAAACACGCGTAATACTCCTCAAATTAGCAATATAAAGCAGATTTACAAGGAGTGGAATAGAGTAATTTTAATTAGCTGTTTAACACAGACCACCAGATGAGACGGTTACATTTCCTTCAGCATTTATCATAATAAACCTTACGCGACAAATACTGCCGAACGTCTAATAACAAGCAGGTGCATGCCAATGCATACACACATACAAAACATGGTTTAGTAATATATTTAATGGCTTTGAAACGATGAAAAGAGTGAAACGCTTGAAATATACTTAACATCTTATTCTAGTTTTACTGAAAATGTTCAAAATTCACATACATGAGTTTAATGGCACATATAGGTTATATTTTATATAACTGAGGGGGACACCTCATACACTGCGACCCGCAGTCAAGTAACTACAGGAGGCTATAGCTCGCAGGTAGAATGAGCACAGAGACGCGCGGAGGTCCACTACTGGAACTGTCGAGAGAGGGCGATGAACGACCAGTCGATTAAGCAGCCCTCTAGTTTCCACAGAGTATTCTTTCCTTTGAGCAAGCATCCACGCCATCTGTCCGGCACCGCCATACGCCATGAAACTTACAAACTCGGTGGTATCGAAGTATTTCTAATACTTTGAGGAACTTTCGATACTTTTTCGGTACTTTTAAAAATGTTGATTTTTTCATTATTGAAAGCTGTTTCTTTTAAGTTTGTGCTAGATAAGGAATGAAAGGTGTAGAGATTCACGTTATTGCCTAGCGCGTGTCACCAAAGAGTTGCTGGACTATAGTTCTTGATAGACTTTGACTGCGTTTCTTGTGGATGCATGAATGCAACATTCCATAGACTCTTGAGTCTAAAATGAAAACATACGAAACAATGGCGGAGGGAGCAGGGGTACTCGTGTAACATGCAGCGTTAACTGAGTTGCGAATGAAGCTAATTTAGCTGACGCTCTAAATCACGTTTCTGCGACAGCCTGGCTTGGTGATTCAGTCTCTGCCATTACATTTATCTACTCCGGTGACTAAAATCTGTGAATACGGCAGTAACAAATCAGAACTTAGGACGTGAGATCATACAGCGTATGGAAATATTTGTTCTCTCAAGAATTCTCGTGTTCTTAAACAAAATCCTTTGTTTCCTTTATATCTCTCCATCTCTATAATACTTCCTTGATGTTTTCCTTCAAATTTTTAATTGGTCTAATATATAATTGTATTAAACATGTATATATCTAATGTATGCGGGTGTGTAGTAGAAAGCCTTATTCCACAAACTTACTATGTTTCCGAGTGTTATACAGCTAAGTTCTTCTTACCGGATAAAAAAAAATACATATGTTATGTGGTAGTTGTGAATAGTAGTGTAACGGTGTAACACATACGTTATTACCTTATATTTTCAAGATTGCAGAATAAAGAATAATTGCTAGTGTTTGTTTTTTGTTTTTTTTCGTTTTTTGTGGATAAAAATCGTTTAAAAGAGAGTTTTCAGAACAAAGTGTAGCTAAATAAAAGGTTATTATTATTATTATTATTATTATTATTATTATTATTATTATTATTATTATTGTTGTTGTTGTTGTTGTTGTTGTTGTTATTATTATTATTTTACTAACCTGTGTCATCAACATAAAAAAAATTGCTGTAAATTGGAGAATGTCAAACAGAAACAATTTCAGAATTAACATACAACACAAAACTGTTGCATGCGTTTATACACAAAAACTACTAATAAGAACATAATTCAGTGAATAAGTTATCTCTTTACAGTTTCTTACAAAATGAGTATCAGTATCGAGTATTGGGTATCGAGAAATAATGGTATCATTCCACACACCTAAAAGATGAGAAGGAAGCGGAATAAAATGGAAATGATGGAAAGGAAATCGTGGTAGATGAGAAACCACCCTAGCATTTGCGTATCGACCAGGTAAAACCATGAAAAACCCAGGTTAGAGTGAGCGCTCGAACGGAATCGAATCTGGGACTTCCCGAATGCCAGCTTAACATGTTACAGCCCGGTTTAATTATATATAAGTAATCGTTATTTACCAGCTGTGCATATTATGTAGTTGCATATTATGATAGGTGATGTAACAAGTTTTCGAAATTGCCAATATATTCAAGAACGACATAGTTCCAAATAAAGAGTTGTATTCATTAAAATTATTCCGCGATAATCAATTTTAAATTCCTTATGTTGTTTACAATTACGCGAATGTTCCGCCGTTTAAAAACAAACAATTATAATATTGCAAGTGGATAATGCCAACGGAAGATAGTTTTTGGTATTTTAATTGAGCTTGCTTATCGAATATATCTTAAATAATAGTCAGTTTAAAAGCGAGATTTAATTACCAAATGTAAGCTATTAGCTTTAAAAACTTGGATTTGGTGACATTATTAAAATGAGTGTTGTCATGCTTGTTTCATTCATCTATTATAATAATTTCTTGCAAAAACCAATACAGTTTTATCAGTTTTTTATCCAGCAGATGAGAATAGATAGCTGAAATTAACTACATTAATAAAACGCTTAAATTATAACAACATTAAAAACGGAAATAACGAAAGTTTGCCCACTACTGAAAAAATGATCCTACAGCCACTAAATGTCCATACCCTTCAGGTCATCTTTACTTTCTCTACTACGTATATTCGATACCGAGATTTCACCGGAAATACATGTTTTGAGACCCCTTAATCCAAATAAAGCATTTTTGGAAACATGTCCTTGTGTGTGTTAGTCTGTGTCTGAACAGCACAACTCAAACATTGAAAGTCGGAGAAATACCAAAGCTGGTTTTTAGGTTCAGCACCTTCCAAAGATGCAACACGAAGACTTTCAAGAATATCCTCCATCCCAGACTACCCTTTACATGGAAAATGTTTTGAATTTTTTTTATTTTCTAAGCAATGGTCCCAACGATTTTCATTAAAGTGTCGTACATTAAAGATATTTACAGTACATATAAAACGAATGTCTTGATTTTTTGGGAATAGCCTATAAAGCCTCTTCATTCGGAAGGAATGTTGTATAATCTTGCATAACTGGTAAACGTTAAGTGATAGACGAAAATCTTCTATACAAAAAATGTAGATCTCTTTAAAACACACAATTTACTTCATATTTGTTTTTTGTGGCATTAGCCATTTTTGAAATATTCGTTATTAAAGGTTCGAATGGTTCGTTTCTTGGTCAGTCTATTGAAGTCCTGTGAATATTCAGTTAATTATGGCGGCGGCATGGAAGCAATATGGAATTCTTAAACATTTGGCTATCACTGTTCCCTTTGTATCTAAAACGAAATTTATAATGCATATTTCTGCAAGTATTTATTTGGATTAAAATGTAGTAGATAGAAAAATAAGCGTTAGTATGCATAGTTTGTACACCCACTAATAAACGATAGAGGTAGAGAAAGTCATGTGAATATATCACATAAGATAAGTTTAGCATCAGTTAAGTTATGGTAGAGCAATTGTAGCATCAACAGGTCAAGAACAGTAATAAGTTTTTCTTGGAATTGCAGTAGTAGTATTGTGTACAACGCCCTCATTTGCTGTGTAAGTATTCTTTCAGTTGTCAGCTTATTTCTGGTGTTTTTACACAAAGGATATGGTACCAAGACATATATTTTAGGGCCGTCCGTTATATTTTATTAGTAGTCATTTCCAATAGTTCTTTAGGGCAAAAATACTTGACAGACGAGGATTTGGAAATGCCGGTGTTATCTGAAGAAGACGATTGTGGAGATACTGATGATTTATTTTCTGACAGACGAGGATGCTGAATGTTCATGAAAGTGACTCTGAAATTCAAAGTGATGAAAGAGTATTTTCTTTGATACTGAAGTTCATTATTTTATTACCAGGGTCAAACAAGCAAACAAATAAACAAGAGGATGGAAATTGATATGCGTACACGAGCAAAAAATATTGTGAAGGTCTTTCAGGTCTTGAAGGAGATCTAGGATACCAAATTTACTAGCAGTGTCTGCGTCGTTACAAAGATCAAGATACATATACAGGGTAATCATAATTAATAGTGCAAATTGAAACGGTTGAAAGTATATGATAGTAGAAGCAATAAAGTTCCAGCAAACATGGGTTCGCAAACGAGCCATCTGCAAGATAATTGCAAATATGTGATTACAAGCCGCCACTGAACTTCATTACGCAACATCGTACTAGTTGGTACAAATGAATTTGAAAACGTAGACTTTTTGTTTAATAATTACCATTCTAAGTTGTCTCAAAATTGATTTATAGCTTAAGTAACAAGGAATACAATTCTACTCTGGAATGTTACATGTTATTAATATTGTACATTATTCCCTCTTAAACGTGGTGTTCGAAGTGTCGTCCTTGCATCTGGATGCAATACTGCACTCGTCTCTGCAGAGAGTTTCGAATTCTTTCAAACACCCCCAGATCATTTTGGAATTCTTTACAAGCACGTACAATTCTCTATTCCAGTACTTCAACGGTACCAACGGCAGTGCTGTACGCTACAGTTTGAGGTGGCCCTACACAGAAAAATCCAAAGGACTGATATAAGGTGATCGTGGAGCCCAAGGTACAGGCCCTCCTCTGCCTATTCACTTTGGACTATATATCCACGTTAGATGCCTTCTTACAATAGCAGCAAAATGTGCCTGCACTCCATCATGCATGTATTACATACTCTGACGTTGCTCATGGGGAACATCTTCAAGCAATTCACGTCAGTGGCGCTCATAACCACACATTCGCAGTAATAAATCTCGTACACGGCTTGTTTGCGTACCTATGTTTATTGAAACGTTTTTGCTTCTATTATCGTATACTTTCAACCGTTTCAGTTTGTGCTATTTAATTATGATACACCCTCTATGCAAGAGCAGCCAAGAAAGACAAAATGTATGTGTAGAATTTGTAGAAGGGCAAAGAATAAGTCCATAGTTATGAGCTTCACAATATTTCTTGTATTTTATGAATGATATAGTGTAAATTAGTGCAATATGTGGTAAAGGTATAGCAACATATTGGCATTTACGTGCACTATGTACAGAATGTACCTCGTGCCTGCTCATGTATCATTAAAGAGCGCACCTGCTTTAGGGTTAAAAACAGTTTTATAAAAAGGTATGCAAGGCAGATGAATAGCATTCATAAAGTTATTAGGTGTAGCTATTGATATATATATATATATATATATATATATATATATATATATATATATAAATAGGGCATCTGTTTGCAATACTTTTTAAGTATAAATGATATCTATTTTTATTATGATATGAATTCTAGCGAGCTAAATAGTATTAGAATCTATATTCTATCTGTAATTACTAAGAAGGTTTTATATTTCAAAGCATTAATTTAACGTTCAATATTCACACGAAGTGAATGTTGTATAACTGCAATAACATGTAGCTAAAAGATTTCTTACACGGCATGGCCTAAAAGTAGAACTTCTAACACAGAGCACATGAGCTAAAAGTTTTAGATTATCGCACTAGTATGATAATCTTCATTGTGACCAACTTTGGTTTCAAGTCTAATCACATGGAAATTACCCTTTGTATTTGCACATGCTTAATAACTCCACTTGGTTTGATTAGATTCTGTTTTTCATTATACTTTTTTACATGATTAATTTCTTATGACGCTCGCATTATAGATTCACAATTCAAATCGTCATATTTTTGTAGATCACAATTTTTTTGTAGATTAAATGGGGAAAACTATGAATTCAGAAGAAACTGAAATGGAAAAGCCAGCTAAAATTACAGAAACAGCAGAAAGAATAACACTACAAGTACTTACCCCAAGAAAAATCCAGAAAGCAGTATGCTATTGCATTTAATCCATCATTGGCTGGTGTAAGGCAAAACATGGTGAAAATAATTTCACTGAAAATGAAGCTAGAGAGACAACAAAACAACAAAGAATCTCCCTTTTTAACGTCATTTCTCCTGTTTCAAAAACACGTACTAAACGTAATCTGTTAGTATTAGGAATCAGTATACTATTATTGATATTTCACAAATTAGAGTGCTGTCTAAAAAAATGTATATGCCACATATGTTCAAAGTGATTTTATTTTGCTAGTGAGATTGCGAAATTCGCCCTACGACCTCGTTGAAGATTCCGCTGCCTATATAAGCGAACGCTCTCGCTTCTGGTAGCAACATCAAGAGCGATTCTCCGAGTGACTTGGTGACGGCTTCTGTCACGTGCAGCAAGTGGTACGGTTGTAAAGGATTTATATTCGACTCTGAGGCAGTATTTTTAACACTTAAATGATTTCAGTCAAATTATATAATATATAAATTCAATAACAGCCCGCCTTAAAGCAATTTGTGTATAACATAATATTAAAAAATGTATGTAGCAGTCATTTTGTTAATGTTTATATTATTATGTACATGTTCAATAATGTTATGTGAATGTATTACGTAATTTAATAATTAGGATCTGTGAGAATAATAGGTCAAAAGTTGCTAACAATGAGATAACCTTGAAACAATAATGAATTAGAAAGTTTCATAATGCTACTAGTCATTCTTGGAGCAACAATAATGTAATTTTTGGGATAGTTTATAAAATAGCCAATCAACAACCATAAAAAAGCTTAAGTAAATAAAGGTATACCATTGCAGTAGGAATAGCCAATCAGAAACTGAAATAGGGCAAATTGCACAAATTCAGAATCCAGTTGCTAGCAGACAGCGTTCCTAACCAGACGCGAGCCGCGTCCTCCAGGAGTTTAATACGTATTCAATGTGAGACAAAAATAGTTTACGTGTTGAAAATTGCAAGTAATTAATAAATAATCTCACAGCTCTCTATATTAGTGAAGTGTTATTTTAGTCGTGTCAAACGTTAATAAAATGGAGTGAAGTAAAATTATAATCTGTGTAAGCCTACATTCTTCAGCCGCACCACGCCTTGTTAAGATATTCATGTCTCTACAAATTAAAACTGACGCAGCGGAGGCAAACATAAATATATAATATTTAAAGAAACAGTAAATCCACAAAGTTAATATTTTTAAACTTGGGGCGAAGGCTAACGGAAACCTTGTACCATAAGTGCGGTTGCAACTACTTCCAAGTTCGGCTCCCCAACAGTCAAACTACAATACAACTCCTTCAATACAAGCTACTTCAAATTGGCTTTCCATACGTGAAGCAACAAACTGACTTCAAATTAGCGCTCAAAGCGTGGTGCAAATAACGAAACAATAACCTTACTTCAACTCTCGAGTGAAGTGATCCATTCGGCCTGAAAGCTGCATCACGAAGGAAGTGAACTACCAGTGAAGGTGAACTAAAAACGAATCAGTGATACTGAGAACTGAGTGACAGTTGAAAAACTGGCCGAAGTCAGAATGTAGATTTTATTTGTATGCAAATATCTTAAATATAAGGTGTTTTAATAGAAACCTAGAGCCATGTTTTAGAAAATAAATTTCGAAAACATATTCAATGCAAAGAGTAGTTGGGGTGGTGGGATTTTCTTAAAAATCTTCGTGTTGTATCTTTGGTACGTACTAAGATGACTTTTCGCTTTTGAGTTATACTGTTCACATACATACAGATACACAGAAAGAGAGAGAAAACTTTTTCCAAAAAATGGTTTTTTGGCTTCAGAGTGAGGCAGTATTTTTAACACTTAAATGATTTCAGTCAAATTACACAATATGTAAATTCAATAACAGCCCGCCTTGAAGCAATATGTGTATGTAATAATTTGTAAAATGTGTACATAAGTCATTGCATATGCTTATATTACTGTATACATGTTTAATAATGCTATGTGAATGTATTACGTAATTTAATAATGTAGGAGCTGTGACAATAATAAGTTAAAAGTTGCTAACAATGACGTAACCTTGAGGCAATAATGAGTTGGAGAGTTTAACAATACTACTTATGATTCTTGGAGAAGCAATAATGTAATTTTAGTGACAGTTTATAAAATAGCCAATCAACAACCAGAAAAAGCTTTAGTTAAATGAAGGTATTCTATTGGAGTAGTGTCTTCGAGAAATTAAATACGTATTCGTGTGAGACGAAAATAGTATACGTGTTAAAAAGTATAATTAAATTATAAAAAGAATCTCACATCTCTCTATATCATTGAAGTGTTATTTAAATCGTATCAAGCATTAATAAAAGGAGTGAAGTAAAATTATAATCTGTGTAAACCTACATTCTTGTCGCATCACGCCCTGCTAAGATATCCATGCCTCTAAAATAATACTGACGCAGCCGAGGCAAACATAAATATTAAATATTTACAGAAACAGTTTAATTACAAAGTTAATATTTTTTTAAACTTGGAGCAAAGGACACCTGAAAATACATTTGGGGCGAAGGCTATAGGAAACTGTTTACCATACGTGCGGTTGTAGCTACTACAAGTTCGGCTCCCCAACAGGTGAAATATAATACAACTCCTTTAATACAAACTTCTTCAAATTGACGCCCAAAGCGTGGTCCAAATAACGTAACAAACCTTAATCTTCTTCAAGAAGTCCTCAAAACATGCATTTCCTGTGAAATCTCGATATCGAAATTTGGGTGAAATGCAATACTTCCCCTACTTATAGATAAGCAGTAGACAAATAATTAGTGTTAATCTTCTACATTAAAGTTAGCATATTTATTTAATTGCAAATCAACAAGCAGCGTTGGATCATATTAATGCGTAGCAGCGTTGTCATAATAGTTAGGTTAATCACGAAGTTATAACAATTAGTGTATAACATCAATATTACATCAGCCTACAATTATTGCGTTTCACGTCGGCAAACGGCGTTGATAATTGTATTAAGGGACTATTACACTGATCTAAATACAACACATCGGCCTTAAACCAAACAAGAGCCACAGTGTCGATAAATGAGCACCACAGTCTGTAATTTCCGACAGAATGTTGCTGCGAGTTCACTAGCCAACTTTCCCAATGAATGCACTTTACAGGTTTGAAATTAACTACATGGTGTTCCCGAATCATCGTCCACTTTGTTCGAATGGGCAACCCAAATGGCCGCGTCAGAAATGGTAAAATATATTACTGTTTCCTGACAACATTGCAAAGGGCTACACGCTTCTGTTTGACTTATTTTATTTAAAAGCATTCTGGTATTCTTAACACTGTCACTGCGTACAGGGCTTTGCATTTTGTGTACTAACATTTAGTTTTGATTATTATTACATAGATCTATTGACATACCATTTTGTATTATTAATAATTGTATACGTATTATAGTATTATGTTTATAAGATTTATAGTAATGTAATATTCCGTAATGTATTACATATAATAATAATAATAATAATAATAATAATAATAATAATTAATGCAAAAGGACAAACGAACTGAAGGGACGCTCGAAAAAACCGGGGTAGAGCACCGCACGAGGGCCATCCAGCCTCTTGTGCTACTACCGTGAGCCCAGAGCCGGATGACAACGGGCACAAGCATAGACGGCTCCTTAATGTTTCAAGATTGAACACATCCAACGCCGCCCGGATCCAGCCATAGGCCTTGAGCCTCCGAGGGATACCCGAAGGAGTGCCTGCATGAAAGCCTCCTAACCGAGCTGTTCCTGGAACGACGTCAGGAAGCACCCACCACAGAGCGCACAGCTACCGCCCAGCCGCAACCCGCCAACACCGTCTCCTGGTCCCAGAACACTGAAGCAGATTGCAAGGAAGATAATGGGTACAGAAAATCAGGAGCAGGAAAGTTGTGGTAGAAGATGAACCACCCCAGCATTCGTCTGCCGATCCGCGGGAACCACGAAGAACCTATGGGTCAGATTGGGCGGTCGCCGGGGATTGAACCCCAAACCCCCCGAATGCGAGTCGCACAAGTTACCGTGGCAACATCTCGCTCGGTAATAATAATATTATAATAATAATAAATAAAAGATAAAATTATTGAGCCTCCAGTTTCAAATACTAGGGATGTGTAACCTGAAATTTAAAAAATAGTTATTTAGAAAATAAGTAAATTTATAAACCTAAATGCGACTATTAAAAGGGCATTATTAAATAAAGACCATAGAGAGACGATTTTAAAATGTTATAAAGTTATCAATTATGGTTTAAGGAGCTGAGTTTTGTACATTAACAAAAACAAAAAAAAAACATAAAGGATGTTGAAATAGCAGAAATAAAATTACTAACACCGCTGACTGGATTTTCACTTCTAGAACGTCATAAAAAGGTGATATTCAGGGAGTACTAAATGTAACCAACATTTAAGTAATACTACAATACAGAAAATAATGGTATGACCATCTATGTAGGATGGATACTGCCCGTATTCCAGTTATTATACACCCCCTTAAGAAAGTATTCGTCTGCAATTTAAAAACTTCTAGCAATCAAATTAATGGAGGGAAAAATTTAACTTCTTTGGACATAAAGATCAAATGCTTATACATTTTGCACTAGTGATGAAGGAATAAAATGTCAAATTTTAGAATTTTCAACGTTTTACCTTAATTCCTCATTTTCGTCTCCCATTCTACGATTTCACGACTTTATTTCTCCACCAATTTAATCCACATGAAGAATGTGTGTAGAAGCATGCACAAAAAGTGCTCTACCCAATGCATAAAAGACAACTTTTAAAACACCATGTACAAACAAGTTGCAGTTTTGGTATATTTTTCAAAAATGTATAAAACTGATAAAATGAAGGATCTGAAAAACCGCCAATACACGTAAACTGTAATATTATTTGATCTTTATGTCAAAAAAAATATATTTTCCCTCCATTAATTTAGCTGTTATAAGTTTTTAAAGTGCAGACGAATACTTTTTTGAAGGGGTGCATATAAATAAAAACCCGGAGGAACAAATAAGGTCAGAAGTACGAGAAAACGTTAAAAGAATTAACTTTAAAACTTTGAAGTCGTAAAGGCCCAAAACGCTCAAACCGTGCAGTATTTGACAATGATGAAATATACGGATAGTATTGTTCCTACAATTCACTTTATATTTGTTTTGCACTGCCTACTTCAGCTAAATAATATGCACACAACGTGACAAGTTGAATAAAAGTTACCTCATGTCAACCTATAAGCCATCTAGCAATACAAAATGCGCCTTTAGGAGTCTTTAAACTTAAAAAATCTGATGTGTTGTACTTGCATGACTTCCTCTACTCTTGTACAAACTATTTTACAAACGCTTATTCTCCATATGCTTCATGTTATCGCACATAAACATTTGCAGAAACTATCTTATTGCTAATTTTCTTGCAGGTGCAAGAGGAATATGGTAGGCTTTAAACGATAGTCAAATCTTTTAAGAGCTGGTTGCTATGTGGAGCATTTCATTCTCTTTGCGTGCCCAGGACATAAAAAAACGAATAAGGAAATCCCATTTGAGAAAAAGTATAAGTATTGGAAAATTCAAACAAATAACAAGGAATATCTCGGCAATGGTTCACTCAACAAAAAGTGTATATAACATAAATTGTGGGTTTTAACGAGATCTACATTTTTTGTGTAGTAAACTTTTACCTATCTGTTACAGTTTACCAGTTATGCGAAAGTCATTCAGATTAAATAGGACTTTTGGGGACACACTCAGAAAATTCAGGATATAAATTTCATTTGCGATATTTTAATCAAAATCGTTAGTCATTTTTGAGAAAATCAAAATTTTAGAAAACTTTTCCATGCAACGTGTAATCGGGGGTTAGGAGATTTTCTTGAAAATCTTCGTGTCTCATTCTTGGAAGACACTAAACTCAAATACCAAGTTTGGTATTTATGCAACTCTGCATTTTGGAGTTATGCTGTTCACAGACTGACAGATCAACACACACGGACATGCTTCCAAAAATGCTTTGTTTGGATTCAGGGCACCTCAAAACATGTATTTCCATGCAAAGTCTGTATCGAATGTTTGGGGGAATGCAATCCTTCCTCTACCTACTGTACGTAGCAGAGAAAGTAAGAACCACTCTATCTTTACTGCTACATATTTCGGAAGTGTGATTTAACTTGTTTAGCAAAGTTTATGATAAATTAAAATTGTAATAAAAAATCTGATGTGTTACACTCACATGACTTTCTCTACTCTTGTACAAACTATTTTTACAAACGCTTATTCTCCATCTACTTCATGTTAATCGAGATAAACATTTGCAGACTATCTTATTGCTAATTTTCTTGTAGATGTAAGGGGATATATATATTTACAAGGACAATATAGAAATACAGTAGCTTTTAAGCACATACATATCTCTTAAAAGCTGGTTGCTAGGTGCAGCACCATTCTCTTTCCCACAGATTAATACTCTTTGCATATCCAAGACAAAAAAATGAATAACGAATTCCCATTTGAGAAAATAAGTATTGAAAAATTTAAGGGAATAACAAGCAATATCTCGAAAATGGTTCACTCAACAAAAAATTGTATATGACATAAATTCGTGTTCTAACGCGATCTATATTTTTTGTGTAGTAAAATTCTGTCTATCTCTTATGGTTTACCAGTTGTGCAAAAGTCGTTCACAATGAAGAATACTTTTGGAGACATTCCCAGAAAATTCAAGATATACATGTTATTTGTCATGAAAATGTCTTAAACATATGATATTTTAATCAAAATCCTTACAGCCATTTTTGAGAAAATTAAAATTTTCGAAAAATGTTCCATGGAAAGGGTACTCTGGGGTGAGGGGATTTTCTTGAAAACCTTTGTGTCGCATCCCTGGAAGACACTGAACCTAAATACCAAGTTTGGTGTTTATCCGACTGTTCGTTTCTGAGTTATGCTGTTCACAGAGAGACGCACAGACAAACACAGACACACACACGGACATGTTTCCAAAAATGCTTTCTTTTGGATTCAGGGGATCTCAAAACATGTATTTCCGGTGAAATCTCGGTATCGAATTTTTGGGTGGAATACAATACTTCCCCTACTTACTATACGTAGTAGAGAAAGTAATAAATGTCGTTTAATTTGCTTGGGCCTACACCGTCCTTTAATACAGCCTTGGTAGTGAGGAAGCATTGATTAGAATTTGCATTGTCTCTGTTACAAAAGTCACGCCCGAAAATATTCACCTGAGTTACGAAGCCGAGAAGAGATAGTAATCCTTTTTACTGCACTTTCTCAATTGTGCTATTTAATTTTCGTATACTCTGTAATCCGAAATCTGTAAAGAAAGTTTGCTGACCGATTATTAATATTAATAAAAAACATCTGATGTGTTACACTCACATGACTTTCTCTACTCTTGTACAACCTATTTTTACAAACGCTTATTCTCCATATGCTTCATGCTAATCGAGATGTTAATCTTATTGCTAATTTTCTCGTAGATGCAAGGGGAATTGGCTTTAAGCGTTTAAGAGCTGGTTTCTATGTGGAGTATTCCATTCTCTTTGCATAACCAGGACAAAAAAAATGAATAACGAATTTGAGAAAAAGTATAAGTATTGGAAAATTTAAGGGAATAACAAGCAATATCTCGAAAATGGTTCACTCAACAAAAAAATGTATAGGACATAAATTGTGTACTTTGACGCGATCCACATTTTTAGTCTAGTACAATTTTGTCTATCTCTTATGGGTTACCAGTTATGCAAAAGTCGTTCACAATGAAGAATACTTTTGCAGACATTCCCAGGAAACTCAAGATATACATTTTATTTATCATAAAAATATCTTAAACATATGATATTTTAATCAAAATCGTTAGAGCCATTTATGAGAAAATTAAAATTTTCGAAAAATGTTCCATGTAAAGGGTAATCTGGGGTGGGGGGATTTTCTTGAAAATCTTCGTTTCGCATCCTTGGAAGATACTGAACCTAAATACCAAGTGTGGTGTTTATCCGACTGTTCTTTTCTGAGTTATACTGTTCACAGACACACAGACACACACACGGAAATGTTTCCAAAAATGCTTTTTTGGATTCAGTGGGTCTCAAAACATGTAGTTCCGGTGAAATCTCGGTATCGAATTTTTGGGTGGAATACAATACTACCCCTACTTACTATACGTAGTAGAGAAAGTAAAAAAACAGTGTCCCTATTTATACTACGCCGTCAAGCTAGAAACACCGATTTTGATCGAAAATAAATTAGTTTTGAAAGTTTCAGGTAAGTTTCTACATTAAGAGAGTGTGCGCTTCCCTTATTAGTATTCAAAGCTCAGGATTGTGAATTCATTTCTTGTCTATCTCCCCCCTCATACATATTTCCTGCTACATTTTAACCTTCGCTGTGTAGCCGTAAAAAAATTTCTTTTTCCTTGCATGATTCGTTCTTACTTTATTTATTTATTTTTCTGTTTATATCTTAGTCATCAACCATATGGGTGCCGAGGTCGTTATGGCTACGACTCGTATGTTGTCCTCCGTGGTATAGGGGTTCCATCCTGGCCTCTAGGTCCTGAGTTCGCAGGTTTAAACCTGAAGGATGGAGATGGATTTTTCCAGACTTAAAAATTCGTATCATGGCTTCCTTTGGAAGGAAGTAAAGCCGGTAGTCCCGTGTCGTAGATTTGCGGTACGTAACAGAACCTCAAGCCTGATAAAGAGGCCTCTGAGGAACATTTCCGGTCTTTCACGCCCAATATAGAATGGTACGCCAACAACCATAGTAGTTAAACAGCGTCCACAAATAAAACTCAATTTTTTTCCGGGATCGTGATTGGAAGGTCTGCGGTTCAAATCCCGTCAGGATCGTCCTTTCTGGCTGAGGGTTTTTTTTCAGGTTTTTCTCAGTCCTCACAACTGACAAATACCAAGGAAGTTCGCCCAACTTAGGCCTGGAGCGCCTCCTTCCCAAATTTCCTTCCCCATTTATCATTTCATTTGCTGAAACACCAGTGTTCACCGCCTGTGGTGCCATCTGTAGTAAGAACAGGACTTTAAACACTAATTAATAAAAAATTGTAACGGGTAATCGTTGGTAGGACCCCGCTAGTTGATGATGATAGATGCAGTATTACGTACCTGTAGGTCGTCTTGATGCCCGTACTCTAGTGACGCATCTTGACTGGAATCTGATGATCATATATCTATATTCTTGTGTGTGTGTGTGTTAGTGTAATGATTATTTTATAATTGTTCCACGGCTGCTATATTTATTTCGGAGAGCACTTATGTCTTGTCAGAGCTAGGTATGGTGAAGTAGGTTTATGCTTCACGTATGGAAAGCCAATTTTAAGTAGGTGTTGTATTGTATTTCGACTGTTGGGGAGCCGATCTTGAAGTAGTTGTAACCACGTATGGTACCCGGTGGTCTTCGCCCCAATGTTTAAAAATATTAACTTTGCAATTTGACTGTTTCTTTAAATATTATATATTTATACTTGTCTCGGCTGTGTCAGTATTATTTTTAGTGACATGTTTCTCTTTGCAGGGTTGTGGTGCGACTGAAGAATGTAGACTTACACAGATTAGATATAATTTTTACTTTACTCTTTTTATTAATTCTTGACACGATATAAATAACACTTCACTGATATAGAGAGCTGCGAGATCCCTTTATTAATTACTTGCACTTTTTAACACGTAAACTATTTTAGTCTCACACAAAATACGTATTAAATTTCTCGAGCACGTGTCTGGTGTCCGGTTAGAAACACTGTCTATAACCAACGCGTCCAGTTATGAACACTGTCTACAAGCAACTGACTTGATTTCTACCGCCACATTTGTAAATTTCAGTATTTCAAGTCTCTGATTGGCTATTCCTAATCCAATAGAATACCTTCATTTAACTAAAGCTTTTTCTGGTTGTTGATTGAACTGTCACTGTCACAAAAATTACATTATTGTTGCTCCAAGAATGACTAGTAGCATTATTAAACTTTCTTATTCATTATTGCCTCAAAGTTACCTCATTGTTACCTCATTGTTAGCAACTTTTAACCTATTATTCTCACAGTTCCTACATTGTTAAATTACGTAATACATTCACATAACATTATTGAACATGTAGACAATAATATAAACATATAAATTGACTGTAATATACACTTTTTATATATTGTTACATATACGTATTGCTTTAAGGCGGGCTGTTATTGAATTTATATTATATAATTTGACTGAAATCATTTAAGTGTTAAAAATACTGCCTCAATGGAGAACGTTAGAATACTTTGCACACACGTATTCTGTTAGCTATTTCACTTTTATTTTAGATAAATCAGATATGATATTCACAATTCACTATTACCTTTGACATGTTAAAATATGTATAACTGGTAGACTTTAAATGCGTAGTTTTATAGTCTATTTAGAGACGAGTTTATACACGGCTTCCTACACGAAGTCTGACAAGCTTCTGTTTGCGTTCTTTCTAACCGTTCTTCTTAACGTACGTATTTGAATTATACGCATGTATCAAGGTATCTGATTGGTGCTACTGTCCAATAATATCCAATAACAGTTTATGTTACACACATATATGTGTGTGTTTGTGTGTGTGTTTAGAGACTTCCATTGTCTTAATTATGAATCCAAAGTTCGTTACATGCTTACATAGATACTACTGCATTTCTCGTAATTTTATATTACTGACTATATAGCTAACAATCGCCTTTCCCCCTCATATTATATGTTATAGCGTTATATACTTGTTCCCTACCATGTGTACATTATTAATATATGTGTTTAACATCCTCTTAATTATTATACTTACCATATTAACAAATAAAATACATAAAACGTAAAACTTAGAACAAAAACATTAAAGATAGAAATTATTAATGTGTTGATGCTGAGAAGCTGTGGATTAGATATCTTATTATATTAATGCCCTATTGTATTAGTTTTCCCGTGGCTAGTATTGTATATTGCTTCAAAATCTGATGTGTTACATTTACATGACTTTCCCTAACCTCCATCGCTTATTAGTGGTATAATAACGGCTGTTTGGGAAATGGCTGATGCTAAAACAAATATTTGAAATAAATTGTGTGTTTTGAATACATTTATATTTTTTGTGTAGTACGTTTACGCCTATCGCTTAACATTTACCACTTAAACTAGATTATACAAAATTCCTTCCGAATGGACAAGACTTCACAGGCTATTCCCAGAATATTCAATATATACATTTCATTTTACATGTAAATATTTTAATGTATAGTGCTTTAATCAGAATCATTCGAGCGATTTTTATCAAAATAAAATTTTAGAACAATATTGCTTATAAAGGGTAGTTTGTGTCGCATATTGAGATACTGAATCTAAATACCAAGTTTGGTATTTATCCAATCTTTCGTTTTTGAGTTATGCCGTTTACAGACACAGACCTTTTTCCTATAATGGCTGTTTAGGATTCAGGGGTCCTCAAAACGTGTAATTCCGGTGATATCTCGATATCGAATTTTTCGGTTGAATGCAATACCCACGTGATAGAGAAACTAAGAGAAAATAAATCGACAGTATGAGAGTCTGACAAATTTCCAACAGCATGTCTTGCTTACAGGGTCTAATTCGCTTTTGCAGGTGTGGTGTTTCCCATAAATGGGGTATTAGATAGGTTGGTTTGGTTGGTTCCACAGAGAAGTTACATTTTCCCACGTTTTTATTTGTTACAACTTTCAAATGCATTGTTGTTACCGTTGCTTGAAGTAAATTTTGCCTCCAAAAGCAAGGACACCTACTTGGCTAAAAATAAAGGGAATACCGACATACATAATGCAACAAATAATTATAAACTAAAGAATATCTCAATCTGATCACTAAAAGGTCGTAAATCCAACTTGATTTTGAGGCAGTATTTTTAATGCTTAAACGATATCAGTCTAATTATATAATAAAAAAATATATTAACAGCCCGCCTTAAAGCAATAGGTGTATAATATATATAATGTATGTAACAGTCATTGTGTTATGTTTATTTCATTATGTACATGTATAATAATATTATGTGAATGTATTACGTAATTTAACAATGTAGGAGCTGTGAGAATAGAAGCCGAAAGTTGCTAACAATGAGGTAACAATGAAGTAACCTTGAGACAACAATGAATTGGAAAGTTTAATCATGCTACTAATAATTCTTGGAACAATAATGTAATACTTAAAAACAGTTTATAAACAGCCAATCAAAAACTAGAAAATCTAAAAGTTAAATGAAAGTATTCTATTGGAGTAGAATTAGCCAATCAGAGACTTGAAATATAAAATGTACAAATTTAAGCGGTAGACGCTAGACGCTACTAGACAGCATTAACAACTAGCCGCTAGAAAGCAGCGTTTCCGAGCAGTTCGATACGTATTCAGTGTGATACATAAAAAATGCATTACGGCGTGAATAATTTAAAGTTTACGTGTTAAAATAGTACAAGTAATAATAATCTCCCAGCTCTACAGTACCATATATCAGTGAAGTGTCATTTAATCGTGTAAAAGATTAATAAAACGAAGTTAAATACTATTATAATTTATATAAGCCTTCATTCTTTAGCCGTACCAAGCCCTGCTAAGAGATACATGTTTCTGCAAATTACTACTGACGCAGCCAGGGCATACATATATTATATTCAAACAAACATTAATATGCAAATTTGACTTTTGTTAAAAGTGGGGCGAAGGCCACCGGAAAGTTTGTACCATACGTGGGGCAATAAACCCTCTCAAACCCTCTCAAGTTGGACCATTATGAATATGAATATAACCTAAAGCTTACCTGAATTTGTGTTTAGTAATTTTATCAAGCTTTTCTGTAATTCAGTATAAATTGTAGGAATGGAACTCAATACCATCGATACCTCGATACTCTTAATACTGGGTGGTATCGAAGTATGCCTAGTAGTTTGGGATAAATCTTCGATACGTTTTTGATATTTCTAAACCTTTAAGTTTTGCATTATTGAAAATGTTACTAGAAACTTTAGGAACAAAAGGAGTCGAGACGTCACGTTATTGCCTCGCATGTGTCTCCAAAGAATTGCTGGACTATAGTTCTTGATAGACCTTGATTGCGGATGATTCAATGTAACATTCCATAGACTCATATCTAAATGAAAATGTGCAAAAGAATGGGGGAAGGGGAAAAGGTAACCAAGTACACTCTAAAGTGTATTTGGAGGTACTCGCGTAACATACAGCTGTAAGCGGTTGTGAATGAAGCTGATTTAGCTGATGCACTGAATCACGTTTCTGCAATAGCCTGGCTTGGTGACTCACTCTCAGACATTACATTTACCTACTCCGGTGACTTAACCTGTGAATCCGGAGAAAGAAAATCAGAATTTAATATGTGAAATAATACAGTGGATGGAAATATTTTTTTCTTTCCTTCCATCTGTTAGTTTATGTTTACTCAAGTGAAACTCGGGCCACGAGCCTAGCTTACAGGTATATCTTAGAACTAATTACCATAATATGGATAGGAAATTCTTTAAACGAAAGTTTCCAACACAAAATATAGTTGCATAAAGAAATTACTAGAAAAATTGTAAATTAGTATTATTGGTGGTGGTGGTGGTGGTGGTGGTGGTGGTGGTGGTGGTGGTGGTGGTGGTGGTGGTGGTGGTGGTGGTGGTGGTGGTGGTGGTGGTGGTGGTGGTGGTGGTGGTGGTGGTGGTGGTGGTGGTGGTGGTGGTGGTGGTGGTGGTGGTGGTGGTGGTGGTGGTGGTGGTGGTGGTGGTGGTGGTGGTGGTGGTGGTGGTGGTGGTGGTGGTGGTGGTGGTGGTGGTGGTGGTGGTGGTGGTGGTGGTGGTGGTGGTGGTGGTGGTGGTGGTGGTGGTGGTGGTGGTGGTGGTGGTGGTGGTGGTGGTGGTGGTGGTGGTGGTGGTGGTGGTGGTGGTGGTGGTGGTGGTGGTGGTGGTGGTGGTGGTGGTGGTGGTGGTGGTGGTGGTGGTGGTGGTGGTGGTGGTGGTGGTGGTGGTGGTGGTGGTGGTGGTGGTGGTGGTGGTGGTGGTGGTGGTGGTGGTGGTGGTGGTGGTGGTGGTGGTGGTGGTGGTGGTGGTGGTGGTGGTGGTGGTGGTGGTGGTGGTGGTGGTGGTGGTGGTGGTGGTGGTGGTGGTGGTGGTGGTGGTGGTGGTGGTGGTGGTGGTGGTGGTGGTGGTGGTGGTGGTGGTGGTGGTGGTGGTGGTGGTGGTGGTGGTGGTGGTGGTGGTGGTGGTGGTGGTGGTGGTGGTGGTGGTGGTGGTGGTGGTGGTGGTGGTGGTGGTGGTGGTGGTGGTGGTGGTGGTGGTGGTGGTGGTGGTGGTGGTGGTGGTGGTGGTGGTGGTGGTGGTGGTGGTGGTGGTGGTGGTGGTGGTGGTGGTGGTGGTGGTGGTGGTGGTGGTGGTGGTGGTGGTGGTGGTGGTGGTGGTGGTGGTGGTGGTGGTGGTGGTGGTGGTGGTGGTGGTGGTGGTGGTGGTGGTGGTGCCCTTAAATAACAATATGGGAGCTATAACTTTGGCATTATCAAGTTAAAATATTGCTGCCAATTAGAGAATGTCAAATATGAAGAATTTCGGAATTAGCATACAATACAAAATTGGTAACATGCGTTTCTACACAGAAAACTACTAAAAAGAACATAAGTTAGTAAACAAGCTGTCGCCTTTACAGTTTTTTATAAAGCAAATATCGAGTATCGTTAAATAGTGGTATAGTCCCATCACTAATAAATTGTGCAATAGTTTATTTTTATTTATAATTTTGGTATTATTATTGCTATTGTTTTGCAGTTTTTGTACATTAAATATAACTTTGTTTTATCTTGTTCATTGGAATAGTTGTTTTGCGTACGTTTAATGATTAAGATTAATCTAAACTTAATTTTTACAACAGCATACATAAATCATAAAAATTGTAGGGTTTGGATTATGAAAGCATTGGTGAGCGCCCCCCTCCTACGTAAAGATAGCTACAAGAGGTCCAGCCCTACTGCGAAGCACCGATAAGCTACATGATCCTGGGAAACAGCGTCTGAGAAGTTGGAATCCTGCAGAACAGCGAAGTTCATTGTCCCTAAGGAATACCATGGCGTATCGATAAATGCCCCGAGTGCTTCCAAATACAGGCTCATTATTACATATTGCTCCCCAGGGCTGGTTCTCACTGCTAGCTATGGGACGTCCATCAACCACCGAAATCCTCCTAAAAGCCTCCCGAACTACTCAGTATGGCTGTGAGCACTAGCGTGAATTAACCGCTGGATATGTTGGTCTTCTTATCCGCACTTAGGGATTTAAAGTGCTTTCTTACGTTCTTCAGATTAAGACCCTATGGTGAAATATCCAAACTCCGTAATTCTTAACAAATTGTTTTGAAATTTTCAACCACACGCTTCGAAGATTATCTTATAGCTGAGCACAAAGTTTCACGCAGCTAGTGCCATTACTTTAGCAGTCATTAATTATTGTTTATATAAATAATGTTAGTTATATAAAGTGTCTTAGACGTTAAATTATTTAAGTTGGTACAATAAAATTCTCCCTACAGTAGCTAAAATATATTGCTAAGAAACTCAACTCTGCCTTTTCTCCACATTTACTTTGGCGCTACCTGTAGATTCCCATTTAAAAAATTAAGTTGATCCTAAGCTAATCGATGACCGGCGACTGAGTCCCGCGGTCAGTTTTATACGTCAGTTGCTCTCAGGACTTTAGACCACGCGTCATTTGAGTCCCTGAATTTTTTACGCATTAGTTGCGTCCCTGGATTTCTTGTTTCACACAAGTTGCGTCTCAAAGATTTGAATTGTCAGTATTTTCAATTCCGGGCACAAACATTTCCCTTCCCGTTTTGCAGACTTAGGATTGTCTGTAACATTTCTAATTTAAACCCCACAAATGAATGAAATTTTGTTAGATTACCTGGTGTTATGCATAAAAATCTAAGGACCCAATACGAGTTAACAAAGAAAAGCAATAACAAAGAATTTGTATGGTTGAAACAGCAAGCAACTTAAAAATGTTGGTTAAAAGTAAAGGTTTCCCTTTCTCACGTATCATCGACTCCATTGCTCGTGCACAACTGAGAATCAGAACCATCACGTATGTCCAGTTTGACCTTTATGCTGTATATGACGTAGCAGAAAGCGATCTAAACAGCGCTTTGTTGTCTCTCGTCGCAGAACGTGTTCTACAGTGTTTGACTGTGTCTTATGAAAGAACCTAAACCTGCCCAAGCTACCTAAGCAGGTAGCTGTGGACACAACTGACGTATATATTTTAAAATCCCCAGACGCAACTCACGTACTGATTTTTTGTAAACATGTTTACGTGGACGCAACTAGCATTGTCCCAAAATAACTGTCATAACGTCCTCCAAACAAAACACGACTAATGGCATTTACTTTCCCCCATAATATCAAACAACCTTTATTCAAGACATTTTTTTCTACAACGCTTAGTTTTGGAGATATTGTACAGTCTCAACTTAAATAGTCCATCCTGTATATAATATGTATATACATATATTATTCAACATCCTTTAACGGGAACAGTCTTTTTTCAATAAGTTAAGCTTCTTTACCCTTCCTTGCGGCCTTTCCGAGTATTACTTCCGGTATATTGTAAACCAACGAGCGAAAGAGAACAAAGAAAAAGAGAGGGAGTGTGATAGAAAACTTGAGGTAATGCATCTGTGAAATTTGAAAAATCCACAACATACAAGATACCTTATGAAATGTGTGTCAAGTATTACACACAATAACAGCAATGTTTTTTCCATGTTTAAAACTTTTAGTTGCATGGTTGTTTAAATACCTTTTTTATTGCTTAAATTCATTACTCTAATTAAAATGTTCCACGCGATGCGTTCACATCAAAATGCAGGTGTTACAGTTAATAAGTTTATAAAACAGGTGCTACATTCAATTTTTAGTAGTAACCCCTAATTATCGCAGAACGAATTTATACTTTTGAAAAGTTTTTTTTTTCAAACTTCTCAGAATCGGAATATTATTTTAAAAATGCTATACAGTAATTTTCTTTAAAGTACCTCTGATTTCCAGTACACAATTTTTGAAACAAATACATATAAGTATGGAACATTTTCGTAGGCAAGAATTTTGTAAGAAAGATTTGCAGTAAAACAAGGTCCATTTACGACTACATTTTATTAGTAGTTTAAATGCGTCAAATTATGTGTTATTAGGGTTTAGAATTAGTATTTTTATTATACAAAAATAATCTTTTAATTCTTCACAACTTTGGGTCAAATTTTACAGCTGCATAACCTTAACGAAATATTAAGTGAAAACTTTACTCTTATAATGGCATTGGTTATATTTTGGATTCTGGTATTAGAGTGCCATAATTCGTTCACCTGGCGTAATTTTGCAGTCACTGCAACATTGACTAATAGTTTATTTGGTAACTTTTCCTTAAATACCTTGTAATTGATGTGCAGAAAAATATGATTTAGTGTGCATATATTACACACTTTAAAGGGGATGTGGAAGTTAGAAAGCCTGTGGTCCACCCACCCGCCTTTTTAAGACACTTTCTTGTATACGAAATAAATCGCTAAATGTAAAAAAAGTACTCCATTTTGTTACTACTGCGTATGCGAGAAAGAAGGTGCCAGCCCATGAGTACTAGCGCAATCCGCGGAAATAGCGTCATTTTTAGTTAATCTCCCAAACGCACTCGTGGAGCGCTTTGCCCCGCTACTTACCTGCGTCGGTCTCCTCTCGGCGTCGTTGTGAGTCTTCAGGACTCGAAATCGCTGATGTCAGTCAGGAAGCACATCTCGTCGTCGATCTTGAAGGAGTTTTTCTTTACGTTATTAGCATCACGTTTAGTCGCCAACGTGAAATATTGTAGTTCGATTGTTGGGGAGCCAAAAACGAGATAGTTTCTTGGAGTGTTCGCCCCACGTACGATACGAAGTTTCCGGTGGCCTTCGTCCCAACGTTTAGGAATCAACTTTGTATTTTTATGTTTCTTTAAATATTATACATATAAATGTTTGCCTCGGCTGCGTCAGTATTAATTTGTAGAAACATGTATCTCTTAGCAGGGGGTGATGCGGCTAAAGAATGTAGGCTTATACGAATTATAGCTTTTACTTCACTCCATTCATTAATCCTTCACACGATTAAATATAACACTTCACTGATATAGAGAGCTGCGAGATTATGTAATAGTTACTTGCACTTTTTAACACGTAAACTTTATAATATTCTCACCGTAATGAATTGTATGTGTCTCACACTGAATACGTACCGAGCGAACAAACTGCTCAGGTACGTTGCCTTCTAGCGACTGGCGTTTACCGCTAAATTTGTAAATTTTTCTATTTCACGTCTCTGATTGGCTAATTTTATTCCAATAGAATACTTTTATTTAACTTTCAGCTTTTCTAGTATTTGATTGGCTGTTTATAAACTGTTTTAAATATTACATTGTTGTTTCCAAGAATTACTAGCAGCATTATTAAACTTTCCAATTCATTATTGCCTCAAGGTTACCTCATTGTTAGCAACTTTTGGCCTCTATTCTCACAGCTCCTACACTATTAAATTACGTAATACATTCATATAACATTATTATACATGCACAAAGTAACATAAACATAATACAATGACTGTTACAAACACTTTATATATTATATTATACACACATTGCTTTAAGGTGGGCTGTTATTAAATTTTATGTTATATAATATAACATTTAAGTGTTAAAAATAGTGCCTCAAACTCAGGGTCAACTGTCGGCGAATCGGCCTGAAATTCCCTACAGTTGTCAAAGTAGGATTGCGTGAATGGTGGCACCAGGATATTGTCTTGAAAGAAACACTGTTTTCAGTTTTGTCACTCTTTAGACAGAAATCCTGCAAGATTCATTGTATTCACTAACACGTGTGATTCTTTTAACACTGTCTTTCCACTATTGTCTCTTGGAATTCTAATGTTTGCTCCAGCTAGTTATTTAATATCTTGGTGCTCTATACCATTCTTTAGATTCGCACAAACTTGAAGTAGTCATTTGACTAACATTAGCTCGTTTATGAGTTTGTATATAATTATATCGAAGAATACCGTTAGCACATTATATAAATATTTCGTCTCCATCACTTTATAATTACATAATTGTGCGGCACTTAGCAAATTTCGGAATTTAGCGTCCTATTCTCACCCGGAGTGCTACGTGTTACCTTAACGAACAATCATGACAAACTGTCCCTAAATTCACGCCCGTGTTCACATATATCTGTCACTGCTCGCCTCCAAATTTAGTACATGTCACTGCGTCCTCCTATCTTTTCATTGGTACTAATACTTATCCTCTACATTTATTGGTTCCCTGGTTGAAAATTCGAAGCCTAACTGTAAGAAAAGTCCATTGTCTCATAGCGTCTGTTTACTCTTAAAACTTGCCTCATCCCCACGAAGTACAAAAGAAGCTTTCGATTTTTATGGTCCCACGCTCGGAAAATATAATGGACAGTCCGAAACGAAGCTACTCTTATTTTGCCTAAATCTTGAAGTTTTTCTTAGGTAATAACGCCTTTATTAATTTGACAACAGTATTTAAACTTAAAACATATTTACAGCTTCAGAAGGACTTTCGATTGATACAGTTTTGAATTATATTGTTTTAAGATTATGGAAAATTATCAAATTGCAAGTAAATTAATTATCAGTAATTCCTAACTTATAATTATTACAGAGTTCCTTTTTGTGAATGCTTAATCAGGCGAAAATATCGCTACACTTGTTACTATCATTTCTATCCCATCCAATAAGGTGTCATAATTCTTCATTGGGGTTTAGCCTCACTATTCCTACAGCTACGCCCAGTGTCGCTCTTTGTCGCAACTGCTTCACCTTCTACTTATAAAAAAAACAGTTACCGCGGTAACGTGTGCGATTCACATTCGGGAGGTCCTGGATTCGATCTCCGGCTACCGTCCAATAACCCATGGACTTTTTCGTAGTTTCCCCGAGTAGGCAGGCGGATGATGCGGTGATTCATTGGTGATTCATCTTCTACCACAAATCTCTTGCCTTGTGCCCATTATCTTCCTTGGCATCTGTTTCAGGGTTGCAGGACCAGGCGACGGTGTTTGACGGGTTGCGGCTGGACGGTGTCTATGCTCTGTGGAGGCTGTGCTCACGTCGTCCAGGGACTACTCGGTTAGATACTCGCCTCTAATGCTTTCGGGCAGGCGCTCCTTTGGCGCGGGCGGAGTTAGAGGCACCCAATCTGGAAACATTAAGGACCCCATATGTGATTGTGTCCATCTCTTCCAGATCTGGTCACTCTTCAGATCTCTCCCCTCGTCCCTGCCTCTCAGGGGACACGCTAAAGCACAAGAAGCTGAATGGCCTGCGTGCGGTGCTTTACCGCGGTTTCGGGAGTCCCTCCGTTCCTCATTAACTTCACCTTTTAGGGCCCTCAACCCTGGGCTACACTTTGCGGCAGTCATTCGCGCAAGGCTGTCTGTGTTATGTGTTCAGATGTTGGCGGCTCTTCCGAATGAACAGCACAGAAGCAATGCCTACTACCGGTCAAGCTTGAACTTAATTTTGCAAGGTGGATGTGGAATATAAACTCCATTTATTTTATTAAGAAACTCCCCTTCGGTATGCCGCAAATGTTTTCAATATTTCCATTAATAGAACACCTATCAAAAATCTGCATTAGCACATAACGCTTCCAGGGACCTTTATGGGAACATTTTGCACGAAATACATAATTGCTTTGTACCTTAATCACTGTTACTTCAACTGAGGGAAAAACGACACATGCAAAGTGCACGATATAAACGTCAAAATTAACTTGATTTATCCTTCTGCTAATTTCTGGCGCTTACTCTAAAAGGAAACAAGCATACGGTTTACAACGTGTTAATCCCATGTTTTTGCGATTTCGAGAGGGTTTGAATAAGGCTTCATTTCTCGACTTGTGTCTGGTGCTCGGAGACAATAGATAAGGAAACCCATCTTATGCACAAGAGGCAAGCGGCTCATTAACTGCGTTTGCTTTGCGGTTGACCTCAAATCAAGGGGCATGCCGGCAACGGACAGTGGCAGTGTTAGGAGCAGAATGGGCTATATCCGTCTGAAAGCTCGTCACCAAATTGTAGTGTCACTCTTGTAAAATGGCTTACGAGCTAATGATATAATAATTAAGGGGCAGATCGGAGTGACATTTTTTATGAGGTTGACTTACGTTGTACTGCATACGCACTCTGTGAAGCAGAACATTATACCTACATTTACCCACCGTCTGTACACAGGGAACACGTGCCAGACATTAGGTTCTCCGTATCGGTAACTTGAAATAACGGGCCAAGTCGCTTAAAGCCGCCCTCTAATGATGATGATGAGGATAATAATAATAATTAATAATAATAATAATAATAATAATTTGTATTTATACATCAACACGAAAAGTACATCTGAAAGCGATTTCAACAAATAGAATACCATATCACAAGCATTACAACCATAATTACAAGATACAAAAAATACTATCTCTTACATTCACATGACTTTCTCTACCCTCTATCGTTTACTAGTACTTGTACAAATAATTTGATACCGAGATTTCACTGAGATGTATGTTTTGAGGCCCTCCTGAGTCCAAATAAAGCACCTTTAGAAAAAGGTCCGTGTGTGTGTCTGTGAACAGCATTACTCAAAAAAAGTCGGATAAATACCAAACTTGGTATTTAGGTTCAGTATCTTTCAAAGATGCGAAACGAAGATTTTAAAAAAGCTATCCCCACCCCAGATACTACCTTTAAATGGAACATTTTTTCGAAAATTGTGATTTTCTCAAAAATGGCTCGAACAATTTTAATTAAAATACATTTAAGATATTTTCATGATAAATAAAATGTATATCTTGAATTTTCTGGGAATGACCTCTAAAGTCCTCTTCTTTCTAAATTGCTTTTGCATAACTGGTAAACCGTAACAGACAGCCATAATTTTTCTACACAAAAATGTAGAGCTCGTTTAACTGCATAATTCATGTAATATAAATCTTTTTGTGGAGTGACCCATTTCCGAGATATTCCTTCTTATTTGTTTGAATTCTCCACTACCTTTTCTCAAATGGGGACTTGTTATACTTTTTTTAATGTTCTGGACATCATGCAAAGAGAATGAAATGCTCCACATAGCAACCAGCTCTTAAAATATTTGATTATCGCTTAAAGTCTACCATATTCCCCTTATACCTAGAAGAAAATTAGCAATAAGATAGTTTCTGCAAATGTTTATCTTGATTAACATAAAGTGGATGGAGAATAAGCGTTTGCGAAAATCGTTTGTACAACGGCAGAGAAAATCATATGAGTGTAACACATCAAGGCTTTTTTTCTAACTACATAATTTTAATCAAGATAAGCGTTCCCGGAAATAGCTACCGTTGTCATTAGTGACTAAAACGGTTTATTTAATTTGTGCTATAAATAAAATGATTTCACATCCATGATAGTACCAAAATTTCGCAGTGAATGCCGTTTATATCCTTAATTTAAGAGTTAAAAACGTACAAATAGTAACAGCACTGCGACTTGGTGGACGTGGTTGAGCATTACAGCAGAAGCATGTTACATAGGATGTGTCAAAAGTGATGGCGCAAAAACTTTAATAAACATGTATTCATAAATGAACTTCTAAAGAATGTATGGATATGCTCCGGGCGCTGTTTGTTAGGTTCTAAATGTCACACATTACATATGTACGTTGCTTCATCAGCGTATGCCTCTACGCTTATAACGGACATCAAATGGATAGGTCGAGGCGGGCATGTTTCTTGATCTCCAAGATCAGCCAATTTGATTTGTTTTTAAAACTTTTGAGACCTCTTAAAACCGCGTTCCAAAGTACCCATGCTGATACGTTGAAGAATTACCAATGTCAATGCTTGTCAGAAATTCTAAAGTCTAGAGTGCTTGAAAGAACTCAAAATTTAATGTTCAGCCTTGAGTAGAGATGCTCCGAAAATGCTATGAGCACCGTTACATTAACGAGTGAACGTTATAATGATTACATCATCTAATTCCTTTTATTAAAATAAATACTTGTAGAAAACAAATCTGATGTGATACATTCACATGACTCTTTCTAACCTCTATCTTTATTAGTGGGAATACAAATTATTCTTACTAAAGCTTATTTTTGAATCTACATTCAATCCAAATAAATCTTTGCATAAATAGCTACATTACACATTTCGTTCTAAATACAAAGAGAACAGCGACAGTCAAATGTTTAAGACCTGGGCACTATATGATGGACTTAAAATGCTATACAGTTTCCATTCAATCGCGAGAAACAACAACAAAAACCGATGGGACTTTAAATGAATGACAAGTAGAACAATTCGAACGTTTAATAACGGATATCCAAGAAACGGCCTATGGCACAAAAATTTATTTTGAGAAAACTGTTTGTTTTAAAGAGGCCTATAATTTTTGTGTTGTACGATTTCGCCTATCGTTGAACCTTTACAAATTATACAAGATTGTATAAAATTCCTCCAAAATGAAAAGGACTTCCTCGGTTATTCCCAGAACCTTCAAGATATACATTTTATTTGTCATATAAATATCATTCATATATAGTATTTTAAACAAAATCGCTACAGAGATTTTTTAGAAAATCAGAATATTCGAAAATGTTCCAGGTAAAAGGTAGTTGGGGTGAAGAAATTTTCTAAATTTATGTATCGGACCCTTGGAAGACATTAAACTCAAATACCAAGTTTGGTATTTGTCAGTCTTTTTGTTTTGAGTTATGCTGATCACGTACAGACACACACACGGATGTGTTTCCAAAAATGATTTACTTTTATTAAGCGTCCCTCAAAACATGTATTTTCCGTAAAATCTCGATATAGAATTTTTGGGTGGAATGCAATGCTTCCCCTACTTGCTATACATGGAGAAAGTAAAAAGGTTATGCTTAACGAAGGCCATTTCCAGAAACGTTTGTGTTATACTCCTGCTATTTTATTACAATTAGAACTACGGTGCCAAAGTACAACACATGAAATCAAACGAAGTCTGTATGCACAATCAATCAGTTCAATGGGGGTCGTAATCACACATCGCAATTTTCTCACTAATAACTCATTTAGGACCTCTATTTAATCTACCAATTTTCGAGTTTATTACCGCTTAAATATCAGTTTGAGTTTTCACCTTACATTTGACACAGCTTGTTAAAATGACAACGAAATGGTCATATAAGGAGATCGAAACGATGTATGTAGCCTAAAACACTAAAATATTATAAGATAACACAAAGAAGTTCCTTTCTTTGTTTTATGATTACGTATTTGCAGCATTGAATACTCGCAAGTGTTGTGTCCAAATGTTGCCATAATAAAAATCTGATGTGTTACACTCACACGACTTTCTCTACTCTTGTACAAACAATTTATACAAACGCTTATTCCCCATCTACTTCATGTTAATCGAGATAAACGTTTGCAGACTCTATCTTATTGCTAATTTTCTTGTAGATGTAAGGGGAATATATATTTACAAGGTCAGAATAGAAATACAGTAGCCCTTAAGCATAGGCATTACTCTTAATAGTCGGTTGCTATGTGCAGCACCCTTCTCTTTGCTACAGATTAATACTCTTTGCATATCCAAGACAAAAAAATGAATAACGAATTCCCATTTGAGAAAATAAGCACTCAAAATATCTGATGAGTTACACTCATATGACTTTCTCTACTTTTGTACAAACTATTTTTACAAACGCTTATTATCCATCTACTTCATGTTAATCGATAAAAACATTTGCATACTCTGGCTTATTGCTAAGTTTCTTGTAGATGTAAGGGGAATATATATTTACAAGGGCAATATGGAAATACAGTAGCCTTTAAGCACATACATATCTCTTAATAGCTGGTTGCTAGGTGCAGCATCATTCCCTTTTCCACAGATTAATACTCTTTGATATCCAAGACAAAAAAACGAACAACGAATTCCTATTTGAGAAAATAAGTATTGAAAAATTTAAGGAAATAACAAGCAATATCTCGAAAATGGTTCACTCAACAAAACAATCTGATGTGTTACACTCACATGACTTTCTCTGCTCTTGTACAAACTATCTTTACAAACGCTTATTCTCCATCTACTTCATGTTAATCGAGATAAACATTTGCAGACTCTATCTTATTCTAATTTTCTTGTAGATGTAAGGGGAAATTATATTTACAGGAGCAATATAGAAAAACAGTAGCCTTTAAGCACATACATATCTCTTAATAGCTGTTTGCTAGATGCAGCACCATTCCCTTTGCCACAGATTAATACTCTTTGCTTATCCAAGACAAAAAAATGAATAACGAATTCCCATTTGAGAAAATAAGGGTTGAAAAATTTAAGGGAATAACAAGCAATATCTCGAAAATGGTTCACTCAACAAAAAAAAATATATGTGACATAAATTGTGTATTTTAAGCGATCTAAATTTTGTGTATAGTAAAATTTTGTCTATCTCTTATGGTTTACCATTTATGCAAAAGTCGTTGACAATGAAGAATACTTTTGGAGACATTCCCAGAAAATTCAAGATATACATTTTATTTTTCATGAAAATATCTTAAACATATGATATTTTAATCAAAATCGTTAGAGCCATTTTTGAGGAAATTAAAATTTACAAAAAATGTTCCATGTAAAGGGTAATCTGGGGTGGGGGAATTTTCTTGAAAACCTTCGTGTCGCATCTCTGGAAGATACTGAACCTAAATACCAAGTTTGGTGTTTATCCGACTGTTCGTTTCTGAGTTATGCTGTTCACAGACACAGACACACACACACACACACACACACACACACAGACAGCCACACAGACACACAAACGGACATGTTTCCAAAAATACTTTTTTTGGATTCAGGGGGTCTCAAAACAAGTATTTCCGGTGAAATCTCGGTATCGAATTTTTGGGTGGAATACAATACTTTCCCTACTTACTATACGTAGTAGAGAAAATAAAACTTTAGGGAATAACAAGCAATATCTCGAAAATGCTTCACTCAACAAAAAAATGTATATGCCATAAATTGTGTATTTTAACGCGATCTACATTATTTGTGCAGTAAAATTTTGTGTATCTCTTATGGTTTACCAGTTATGCAAAAGTCGTTCACATGAATACTTTTGGAGACATTCCCAGAAAATTGAGTTATACATTTTATGTGTCATGACAATATCTTATACATATGGTATTTTAATCAAAATCGTTAGAGCCATTTTTGAGAAAATTAAAATTTTCAAAAAATGTTCCATGTAAAGGATAATCTGGGGTGCAGGGATTTTCTTGAAAACCTTTGTGTCGCAACTCTGGACCTAAATACCAAGTTTGGTGTTTATCCGACTGTTCGTTTCTGAGTTATGCTGTTCACAGACAGAGAGACACACACGGACATGTTTCCAAAAATTCTTTTTTTTTGGATTCAGGGGGCCTCAAAACATATATTTCTGGTGAAATCTCGGTATCGAATTTTTGGGTGGAATACAATACTTCCCCTACTTACTATACTTAGTAGAGAAAGTAAAAACGAGGAATAGGTGGTAATAGCGAATTCTGTGCCATCTATCCACATTCAATGAAAGCAAGAAGACTGGACGGCAGCCTAATGCCATCTGCACGGTACGAAAAAGAAGATCCAGTTGTTATGCACTAGGGTCGCTGTGGACACGTGGCGAAGCAAGATGGCATGGTTACAGGGATGAGACCCAGAAGGCTTTCGGTCCGCCTTTCTATGTGAAAGCATCAGGTAGACTGGACGACATACTAATGCCATGTGCACGGCACGAAACAGAAGATACAGTTGCTAAGGTCTCTGTGGACTGTGACGAAACAAGTGGTTACAGTATTGAGACATAGAGGACTAACTGTCCCCACACTCGATCTAAGAGTTATCACTAACAGACCCGTCGCGATATGACCGCGTAGTTAAAGCGACATAAAATAAATGGGTTAATAAATAATATTTCAATTCACTTATTGCTAACATATACACTCCTATACAACACTAATCTCAACTATGAGCATACTACTACACTCGGTCTTTTCCCTATGTTGAAAAGGCTGACAATATGCTTACATTTGTAACCTCTGCTTTAAAATCGACCATATTGTGATGCAACAGCTATGGCGAAGGTTCATCGAAGGATCAGCGCCAGGCAGTCGGAGTTAAACAAAGATAAGTCTCGCTCGGCATGATAATCAATCTTCTGGAAGCTTCTTTTCCCCGCAGTTAATTCTACCATGCCCTCGCAAGAGGAGTCGATCAGTGAGTGAGTAAGCAAGTTGGTGAACGCGTTCTCCGAATCGGTTGGTGGCGACTTCTGTGACATGCAACGAGAGCTCAGCAGAGCGAGAGATTGTAGAAGTCGATGTTCGACTTATATTCGACTCCCCAACGAATCGTCCGATAGAAGAATACGTCACGAAGAAAGGAAGTGACGGGTAAATTGAATTAGTTGACCTTAGTGAAGTGGCAGTGTGAACTAAGTGAAGTCCTAGTGAAAGTTGAAGTAGTTGAATTGTATTTCGACTGTTGAGGAGCCAAACTTGATGTAGTTGCAACCGCACGTATGGTAAAAAGTTTCCGGTAGCCTTCGCTCCAAGTTTAAAAATATTAACTTTATAATTTGACTGTTTCTTTAAATATTATATTTATGTTTGCCTCGGCTGCGTCAGTATGTATTTTTAGAGACATGGATGTCTTGGCAGGGAGTGGTGCGTCTGAAGAATGTAGGTTTACACAGATTAAAATTTTACTTCACTCCTTTTATTAATGCTTTACACTATTTAAATAACACTTCACTGTTATAGAAAGCTGTGAGACTTTTTTTATTAATTACTTGCACTTTTTCACACGTAAACTATTTTTGTCTCGCAGAAAATACGTATTAAATTTCTTGAGGACAGTTAGGAAAACTGTCTACAAGCAACTGGCAACGGAATTTGTAAATTTTGCTCCATTTTAGATTCTGCTTGGCTAATTCCAGTCCAATAAAATACCTTTATTTAACTAAAGCTTTTTCTGGTTGTTGATTGGCTATTTTATAAACTCACAAAAATTACATTATTTGCTTCCAAGAATCACAAGTGGCATTATTAAACTTTCAAATTCATTAATGCCTCAAGGTTACCTCATTGTTACCTCATTGTTAGCAGCTTTTAACCTATTATTCTCACAGTTCCTAATTATTAAATTACGTAATACATTAACATAGCATTATTACACATGTATAGAATAATATAAACATATACAATGACTGTAATATACACTTTTTATATCTTGTTACATACACATATTGCTTTAAGGCGGGCTCTTATTGAATTTATATATTATATAATTAGACTGAAGTATTTAAGTGGTAAAAATACTGCCTCAAAGTTAAACCAGATCAAAACAGTGATAACGGAAAAACGGGAGAATTGAGAAACTAGTCGCTTTTATTATTATTATTGTTGTTATTATTATTATTATTATTATTATTATTATTATTATTATTATTATTATTATTATTATTATTATTATTATTATTATTATTTATGGACGCTCTTTAACTGATGTGGTCCTTAGCGTTCCATTCTATATTGGGCATGAAAGAGCGGTAATTCTGCTTAGAGGCCTCTTTATCAGGCTTGAAGTTCTGTTACGTGCTGTAAATCTACGACACGGAACCACCGGCTTTACTTCCCTTCCGAAGGAAATCCATCGTCCTCCGCCGGGTTTGAACCCGCGACCTCAGGAACTAGACCACGGTAACTACCACACCTCGGAGGATGACAGACAAACTCACAAAATTGTATTTTTAATTGGATTCTTAAAATATTAATATTTAAATTCCCTTGTAAGTCCTCCAATTAAGCAAAAACAGCTGTAATAGAGGAAACACTCAACCCACCACTAGATGGAACCGGCATCGCTTTCTCTGGATTATCAGTTAACCGTAATTATTATGATGGTTATTTTGCAGGGTGAAAGTAAGGGAAGTTGAATGCAGACCGGAAGGTAAACCAATTTTTCGCTTGTCAATGGAAATGCATTGTGCAAGATATTTTCAACGCGAACTCACGTAATTGCTTCAATTTAAAAACGACGAGTTTGGCTTACTTATATTTCGTACAGTGAAATTATCGGAAAAAGAAATATCCACACCACTCTCAGGCATTCCATATTTGAATGACAGTGTAAGAGGGAATAATGGCTATCTTTGATCCATACAGCTTTACCGTAAATATATTTTATACTTTCTCGACATAATTTGTAGAGATCGCCTGTAAAAAGTGTTTGTCACTATTGAGGCAGTATTTTTAACACTTAAATGATTTCAGTCTAATTATATAACGTATAAATTCAATAACAGCCCGCCTTAAAGCAATATGTGTATGTAACAATATATAAACAGTGTATATCACAGTCATTATATATGTTTATATTATTGTATACATGTGTAATTTTGTTATGTGAATGTATTACGTAATTTAATAATGTAGGAGCTGTGAGAATAATAGGTTAACAGTTGCTAACAATGAAGTAACAATGAGGTAACCTTGAGGCAATAACGGATTTGAAAGCTTAACAATACTACTTGTGATTCTTGGAGCAACAATAATGTAATTTTTGTGACAGTTTATAAAATAGCCAATCAACAACCAGAAAAAGCTTTAGTTAAATGAAGGTATTCTATTGGACTAGGATTAGCCAATCGGAAACTAAAATGGAGCAAAATTTACAAATTCATAAGTCAGTGTTCCTAGACGGACGCGAGATGTGTCCTCGAGAAATTTAATGCGTACTTATTTTGTGTGTGACAAAAATACTTTACATGCTAAAAAGTGCAAATAATTAATAAAAAAATCTCACAGCTCTCTATATCAGTGAAGTGTTATTTAAATCGTGTAAAGCATTAATAAAAGGAGTGAAGTAAAGTTATAATCTGTGTAAGCCTACATTCTTCAGTCGCACCACTCTCTGCTAAGACATTCATGTCGCTAAAACTAAATACTGACGCAGCCGAGGCAAACATAAATATATAATATTTAAAGAAGCAGTCAAAATTACAAATTTAGTATTTTTTAAACTTGGGGCAAAGGCCACCGGAAAGTACATTTGGGGCGAACGTTTTACCATATGTGCGGTTACTACTACTTCAAGTTCGGCTCCCCAACAGTGGAAATATAATACACCTTCTTCAAACTGACTTTCCATACGTAGCAGCAACAAACCTTCTTCAAATTGGCTCCCAAAGCGTGGGGCAAAATACAACTCTTCCTAACGTAACCTTCTTCACTATAAATTAACATTTTCAATATAGTTTTGATAAGGATTTTTTTAAATAATTTTAATCACTCCGTAGAAAAACTGATGTATTGAACAAAGAACGGCACACATATTGAAGCCACATGTATACTTGTCATCTAATATGCACTGTGGTAGATTTTGTAAAGATAACTTAAAAGCAATAAACTATAATTTATGGTAAAGAATTCTAATACCTATATCAAAGGTGCCCTTCAGCTATTATTACCAAGGAGGATATCCTCGTTAATTTCGTATAAAATAGCCGAAATTTAAGCAGAAAACCTTATAATAGAATAAATCTTTATATATTCATTGATTGCTATGGTAAAGTTAGAAATATCTTAAATCCAAACTAGCCCATATTAATCGAACTTACACAATTTTCAAGATTTTAATTCTCAAAGGTAACAGATACGAATTTTTCTCCCAATTTGCACCATTAAATTGATACATAAAAAGCTAATGTCACAGTTTTTACTAGTAGATGCATCACAAGAGGCATGAATACACTTAATGGTAACATATGCTTTCAAGCACTGATACTTGGATATTTAGAAATAAGGATGTAGTCAATTGGAAGATGCGAAATTAAATACTTAACCTCGAAGAAAAATTGCAGAAGCAAGATAAAATTCCAAACAAAAACTTGGGACTGCGTGAGTTGAATTTTTATTTATGGACGCTCTTTAACTGCTGCGGTTCTTAGTGTCCCTTTCTATATTGGGTGTGAAAGACCGGAAGCTTTTCTCAGAGGCCTCTTTATCAGGCTTGAGGATTTTTTACGTGCCATAAATCTACGACACGGGACCACCGACTTTACTTCCCATCCGAAGGAAGGCATGCTAAGGATTTTTACGCCCTAAAACATCGACCGCCTCCCGCCGGATTTGAATCCATGACTTCGTGAACTAGAGACCAGCATGGTACCCCTAGACCACAGAGGACGACAAAATTTGAGGGAATTTAGTATAAAATACATAAATGAAACATTAACAAGAGAAATCAATGAGAATTAAGTTTAATAAACACTGTGGAAGTAGCATTCCCAAAAATAATGAAGTAGTAGTAGTAGTGGTGGTGGTGGTGGTGGTGGTGGTGGTGGTGGTGGCGGCGGCGGTGGCGGTGGAGGTGGTGGTGGTGGTGGTGGTGGTGGTGGTGGTGGTGGCGGCGGCGGCGGCGGCGGCGGTGGTGGTGGTGGCGGCGGCGGCGGCGATAGTAGTGGTGGTGTTTATTAAGTATTTAGTATTACATTAATTGCATAACACAGTCGCATGAGTCATAAGACCGTACATGCTCTCTAGAAAAATACCTGGTCTGTATACGTGACTTGCAGAATCGACCAGAAACAACTATGTTTATAATCACTCTGAATCACACACCTAAACACACACACATAAGTATATAATGAAATAGTAATTAAATAGACATACACACAGGAAGAGACCCGGGAGAATATAGCACGAGTCTATGAAGTAACTACGGTCTATTAGAAACGAAGGAGTAGAAGGAGGGTGAGGCAGAGGCGAATGGTTGCTTTTGCATTTAACCATCTCTTCATAAGGAGAAGATAATACAAACTTATTGGGGTTTTTTTGTGTACGACCAGGTTGAAACCTGTTGAAACGCCAGTGGTGATTTTGAACAAGTTCGGAAGACCTGACCAGTAAAATTCACGCTCATCACCTTTACGTAGTGGCTTCGTGGATCTGCAAGTAAACAGAGAGAGAGAGGGAGGGGGAAAGAGAGGTGCGAAAAAACCAAGAGAAGCTACCACATTCATTTCTTTCCCTAGGGAAACCGAAAAACTGGCCTGATGAGTCTTTCCATGATACACCATGAATCAACAGAATCCAGGAAAGGAAAACAAGACTGAGAAAGTATCTTGAATCGCGAGGACCCATTTACATGTACGGAAGTTGAAAACTCCAAAGCAGTAAGAGGAAAAAAACTAAGTATGTTATGAACTTGTCAGAAGTGAAGTAAGAAAATAATCTGAGCTAGCGAGGAATAAATTTAGAATTAAATAGATAATTGTACTTTTGTAGTATAGGACTACTGATGAGAAAAACATCTGATGTGTTACACTCACATGACTTTCTCCACTCTTGTATAAATTATTTTTAAAAACGCTTATTTTCTATATGCTTGATGTTAATCGAGATATCGAGAAGTTAATCTTATTGCTAATTTTCTTGTAGGTGCAAGGGAATTGGTAGACTTTAAGCTATAGTCAAATATTTTAAGAGGTGGTTGCTATGTGGAGTATTCCATCCTCTTTGCATTACCAAGACAAAAACAAATTAATAACGAGTTTGAGAAAAAGTATAAGTATTGGCAAAGTTAAGGGAATAGCAAGCAATATCTCGAAAATGGTTCACTCAACAAAAAAAATGTATATGACATAAATTGTGTATTTTAACGCGATCTACATTTTTGTGTAGTAAACTTTTGTCTATCTCTTATGGTTTACCGTTATACAAAAGTCGTTCACAATGAGGAATACTTTTGGAGACATTCCCAGAAAATTCGAGGTATACACTTCATTTCTCATGAAAATATCTTTAACATATGATATTTTAATCAAAATTGTTAGAGCCATTTTTGAGAAAAATAGAATTTTTGAAAACTGTTCCTTGTAAGGGGTAATCTGGGGTGGGGGATTTTCTTGAAAACCTTTGTGTCGCATCTCTGGAAGATACTGAACCTAAATATCAAGTTTGGTGTTTATCCGACTGTTCGTTTGTGAGTTATGCTGTTCACACGGACATGTTTCCAAAGATGCTTTTTTTGATTCAGGGGTCTCAAAACATATATTTCCAGTGAAATCTCGGTATCGAATTTTTGGGTGGAATAAAACTTACTATGTGTAGTAGGGAAAGTAAAAAAAAAATCTGTGCTCTGTGTGAATCATCTACGACAATGCCGATAGTGCAAGATAAGTATATTTGCCTTACATTATTATGCGGACTAAATACTTAGCGGACTATTATGACGATATGGAGCAAAGCTAAGACAAGACCGAAAATTAAACAAACAAACAAACACATAAAGTAGTATACGTAATGCTAATGCCTATATAGGGCATAGATCGGAAAAGAACAAGATGGAAGAAAGGCTAATAAAGTATGAACTCAGAAACAGAAATGAGATAAGCAATTTCTTAGGAAACTTCTGCAATAGGAACTCGACAAGTTTTGGAAGTACATTATTGCAGTAGCTTAAGAAGAGAGGGCCAAATTGGACAATGTCGTTGGATGACAGGCAATACTTGATATACTATATACTAATACAGTAGGAATTCTGTAATTCCTACACCGATACAAACATTAATTCGCAAAAAATCCTACTTATCGGCGATGTAGATATCCGCTGAAGAATAATATCGGGAGACAATCATGGAAAAGATATGAAATGGAAAAACAAAGGAATGAACAGCTCAAGAAAGTATTCAATAGAACCTTGAGATAGAAGCAATATTCGGAGATATTAATGGGCACTGAACACTAAAAGTAAAAGTGAACACTAAAAGTAAAAGTAACAAGAACCCTTGGGTGACAGGTCAAATGCTGCAGAAAACTGAAGAAATAAGAAAATGTAAAACCATACACACGAGAGGGCAGTACTTCTACAGCAGACTGAGCAACAAAGCAAGAAGAGAAACTGATTAGATAAAGGAAGAACGGATGAAGCAGAAATATAAAGAAATCTAGTGGCCCCATAGAGAAGAGAGGAAGATAAAACTTAATGTACCTTACAGCATATCTATACTTCACGAAGAACTGTAATAGGCTAATAGATGTAGAAAACAGCATTGAAATAATAGACAAACAAGGAATAATGAAACGACAGAAGAATTATATAGAGGAGTTACATAAAGCAGAAAATTTGCGATGCTTGGCTGTAGAACGAAACAAAAAAATTCTAATGTGTTACATTCACATTACTTACTCTCTATCGCTTATCAGTGGGTAAACAAATTATTCTTACAAAAGTTTATTCCTATCTGCTTCATTTTAATGCGGTAAAACCTTTCAAGAAACAGCTGCATTACACATTTCGTTATAGATACAAAGGGAATAGCGCTAGTCAACTGTTTTAGAACAGACGCTGTATGCTGGCCTTAAATTTCCAATACTCTTTCCATAACATTGCAAGAAACAATTGAAAATCGACAGCACTTTAAAAGAATCGCCAAGTATTGAACAAATTTCACTATTAATAACGTATATCTCAGAAATGGATTATACCACAAAACAATTATTTGGAAGAAATTTGTATACTTTAAAGAGATTTACATTTTTTCTGTAATACGTTTTCGTCTATCGCTTAACGTTTATACAACAGTATATAAAATTCCTTCCGAAGGAAGGGACTTCAAAGGCTATTCCTAGAAAACTCAAGATATACATTTTATTTGTCATGTAAATACCTTTAATATATCGTATTTTAATTAAAATTGTTATATCTATTTTTTTAGAAAACCAAACTTTTCCAAAAATCGTCCATTTAAAGGGTAGTTAAAGGGTAGGGTGGGGGATTTTCTAGAAAATTTTCGAGTGTCGACCTTAGAAAATACTGAAAAGTATTATTAAATAAGTACCAAGTTTGTTCTTATCCGACTTTTTGTTTCTGAGTTATGCTGTTCACACACACGGGCCTTTTTCTAAAACTTTTTTCAGCTCAGGGGGCCTCAAAACATGTATTTCCGCTGAAATCTCATTATCGAATTTATTGGGAAATTCAAAACCTTCTCTACCTACAATGTACATAGTAGAGAAACTAAAAATTAGGGAACTAAAAGTTATTTCATTTTAGTTGTCATTCTTCAAGTTAAAAATCGAGATTTTTCTATTTGATTTTATGCATGTAATTGGAAAATATTAGCGTTGTATACTCCTCAGAAAAGAGGCCTTACCACTAGCATTTAATTTTTAAAGCACAGCATTTGCAGTTGGAATTCTGACCTAAACTTTTTTGTTTTTATTCTTGAAGCATAGTACTATCAAATGAGGCATTAAAAACGTTTTAAATTTTTTGACCGATTCTGACCTACGTCTCCCCAAACCATTGGCGATTTCAGATTTCGCGGTGTACTGAGGGCGATAAAACAAACGTGGTATTTATATATGTAAAGACCTAAGCCAATTTTGTGTACCGGCACCTAAAATGGAAAAGAAAGTTGTAAAATGTTACATCAGACATTTTAAATCTCTTGGTATAGTAAGTTTGGTATCTGAAAGTATTGGAGAGTAAATTTAATATACAAGAAATAGGTAAGTATTGTTTTGCGTAAAACAGCTTAACATATCGTTTTAGGCTACTGGTATTTGTGGCTCTCAAAAGAAAATATGTGACGGTGTACGTTCTAAGAAATGTATCACGATTTTGAGGACTACTGGTGCACAATGAAACGTTACACGATTCCTAAGGAATTCTATGTCTTTTTTTTTCGAGTGGAGGAGAAAATGATTTAGTCACTAACCCCAGCCCCGATGGGAGTCGGGACTGAGAGTGTGGGAATCTCCGAGCGTCGGCATACCCACTAAAAACTCCTCCACCGGATTGGAAGGAAAAGGTTTGCTGCGGTACCGCCTAAAGCACCCGCGCAGTCCGAGGTGATGTCTACCAAACGATCAAGTTAAGAAGAGAAGACAATTTATCACAAAGAATTGTAATGGAGAGAAGTGGCAAATTGAGGTATCACGTATCAACCAACCCCATCGTGTGTGAAGAATTGTCGCCAGAGAAACGGAGTAAAAGGAGCACTAGAAAGAAAAAAAATCTTATGTATTACACTCATTAGACTTTCTCTACTCTTGTACAAAGTATTTTTACAAACGCTTATTCTCCATATGCTTCATGTTAATCGAGATATCGAGATGTTAATCTTATTGCTAATTTTCTTGTAGATGCAAGGGGAATTGGTAGGCTTTAAGCGATAGTCAAATATTTTAAGAGCTGGTTGTTATGTGGAGTATTCCACTCCCTTTGTATTACCAGGACAAAAAAATTAATAACGAATTCCTATTTGAGAAAAAGTATAAGTATTGAAAAGTTTAAGGGAATAACAAACAATATTTCTAAAATGGTGCACTCAACAAAACAAATGTATATGACATAAATTGTGTATTTTAACGCGATCTAAATTCTTTGTGTAGTAAAACTTTGTCTATCTCTTATGGTTTACCAGTTATGCAAAAGTCGTTCACAATGAAGAATACCTTTGGAGATATTCCCAGAAAATTATATCATATCGTATATGATATTTTAATCAAAATCGTTAGAGCCATTTTTGAGAAAATTAAAGTTATCGAAAAATGTTCCATGTAAAGGGTAATTTGGGGTGTGGGATTTTCTTGAAAACCTTCGTGTCGCATCCCTGGAAGATACTGAACTTAAATACCAAGTTTGGTGTTTATCCGACTGTTCGTTTCTGAGTTATGCTGATCACAGACCCACACACACACATGGACATGTTTCCAAAAATATTTTTTTTTGGATTCAGTAGGCCTCAAAACATGTATTTCCGGTGAAATCTGGGTATCGAATTTTTGGGTGAAATGCAATACTTCCGCTACCTACTATACGTAGTAGAGAAATTAATACAATATATAATACTTACTGATCAGATGAATGTGTTATTACAGAAAGAATAGATCCTATGAAACATGCAAATAGAGCGCATAGTATGCGATGAAATAAATGCAAAAAAGGCAAAGATGGTAAATAGAAGAAAAGAAATCAAGATGCACTTACGAATTCTCGATGAGGTAGTGGGACAAGAAAACAGCTTTATATACTTGGGTTGTAACAAAGTAGTAACAGGACTTTTTGTAAGAAATCAAAAAGAGAATAAAAATAGCAAAGAAAGCTTTAAATAGAAAACGACTATCTATGTAGAGAAAATGGAGCATATGGAGGTCATAAAAATAACTCGTGAAGTTGTTTTAAAAAGAGTAGGCGAAAAGGAAATAGGCTGGAATATTCGATTTTAATAAACAGTTGCTACTAGGTGAGCTGGAATGAAAGTTAAGTGGTAAAAATGTTGCAGGATAAAAGAATACACCAGCTGATAGGCTATATTAAGATGAATAGTTCATGTACACACACAAAGGGAAGAGCTGAGATTAGTCTTTCATCCTTGATATTATTCCATCATATTCTACCATTGCTCTAATGGCTTACATTATAAAAAATCTTATGTGTTACACTCACATGACTTTCTCTACTCTTGTACAAACTATTTTTACAAACGCTTATTCTCCATCTACTTCGTGTTAATGGAGATAAACATTTGCAGACGCTATCTTATTGCTAATTTTCTTGTAGATGTAAGGGGAATATATATTTACAAGGGCAATGTAGAAATACAGTAGCCTTTAAGCACATACATATTTCTTAATAGCTGGTTGCTAGGTGCAGCACCATTCCCTTTGCCACAGATTAATACTCTTTGCATATCCAAGACAAAAAATGAATAACGAATTCCCATGTGACAAAATAAGTATTGAAAAAGTTAAGGGAATAGCAAGCAATATCTTGAAAATGGTTCACTCAACAAAAAAAATGTATATGACATAAATTGTGTATTTTAATGCGATCTACATTTTTGTGTAGTAAAATTCTGTCTAACTCTTATGGTTTACCAGTTATGCAAAAGTCGTTGACAATGAAGAATACTTTTGGAGACATTTCCAGAAAATTCAAGATATACATTTTATTTGTCATGAAAATATCTTAAACATATGATATTTTAATCAAAATCGTTATAGCCATTTTTGAGAAAATAAAAATTTTCGAAAAATTTCCATATAAAAGGTAATCTGGGGCGTGGGGGTTTTCTTAAAAACCTTCGTGTCGCATCTCTGAAAGATACTGAACCTAAATGCCAAGTTTGGTGTTTATCCGACTGTTCGTTTCTGAGTTATGCTGTTCACAGACACACACACAGACACACACATGGGCATGTTTCCAAAAATGTTTTTTTTTGGATTCAGGGGTCTCAAAACATATATTTCCGGTGATATCTCGGTATAGAATTTTTGGGTGGAATACAATACTTCCCCTACTTATTATACGTAGTAGAGAAAGTAAAACGTTTAATAAATAAATCAACAAAAAGTCACAAATGAACTTACACGTTTTACCTACTTTTCGAACATAGTCACCAAGTTTCTCAACACATTTCTCCCATCTTGATACCAGCTTCAATATACCCTGTTCGTAGAAGTCCGTTTACTTGGAGTATAGCCATTTGCGGACTGCTGATTTCACTTCCGCATCTGTCGCAAAGCGTTGGCCGGCCAGGAATTTCTTCATGGGACCAAACAGATGAAAGTCCGATGGTGCAAGGTCCGGACTGTATGGTGGATGCTGTAGCACCTCCCAACCAATTATTGGTTTTCTGACGAACAGCAGCAGCAGCAAAAATGAGAGCGAGCATTGTCATGAAGAATTTTAACATCGTGTGCATTCATGTGGTGGCATTTGTCACGAAGGCACGACGCAACTTCACCAGTCTTATATAGGCTGCAGCTTTCACAGTGGTCCCGTGTTCAACAAAGCACCGTGTGCAACACCATGCGTTTCCCAGAACACTGTCACAAGCACTTTCCTAGCAGATTGAGTCACTTTGAATTTTTGCTTCACTGTTTCCACTCCATACTTGCCAGCTTGGTTTCGGGCGTGCAGTGGTATGCCCACGACTCATCACCAGTGACGATTCCTTTCAGAAAGTCATGCCCTTCTGCGGTGTGCTGCGTTAGGTAATCCAAGCTCGTCATCATTCGCCGGCCCTTGTGGTTGTCCATCAGGTTCTTAGGCACCCAGTGAGCACTAACTTTACGAAATTTCAACGTGTCATGAACAATATCGTATACTGCACCATAGGAAACGTTGAACTATTGCGATAAGGTGCGCAGTTGCACACGCTGGTCGTTCAAAATTCCTGCCTCAATGCCTCTGACATTCTGCGGGTTGCAGCTGTTACCGGCCTCCTGGAGCGTGACGAATCACTAAGGTTCACACGGCCCTCTGGGAAGAATGCACACCACCTGGAGACATTGCTACGGTACATACAATCATCCCCATACATGCCACGCAAGTCCCTGTGAATATCACTCGGTTTACGCCCTTTGCCTCACAAATATTGAATCACACCTCTCTTCTTTTCACACGTGGACGACAGTAACATGTGCGCCATCCTTGTTGCGTAGTTAACGCTTCTCTTGCTAGAGCTGCATATGAAACCAAAAATTCCCTCTGCAGTGTAAACCTGAAACTATATCTGTGTGAAATTACAACATTCCAGCTGCAATACCAAGGCAGAAAAATTGTGCGTTACTTTTCGATCCGCCCTCATACATCGTTTTGGATAAAGATACCAAGAACGAAATGGTTTACGAAGGAAAACATCTTATTGCATCAATAATGTTGAAATATTTGCAATCAATTTAGATGATGGAGCAAAGGTTTTAACACAAATGTTAAAATTCAGAAAACCATAGTTTTGCAATTAATATTGTTCAAATTTATCGCATCTTCCTAAAATTCCCAAATTCAAGTTGTTATTACTCTGAAACCTTTAAATCTACTTATTTAAATCGAGCTTTATCTCGATTCCCTAAACTTTGTTTTCATACTGATAAGCAAACATGTTCTTTTTGTTTTTATTTAAATGAAGAAATTTAGAGTTTTTCAAGTGTAGGTGATTTCGGATTAATAAAAATAAATTTATTATATAGGGTAAGATTCCGTAGTTAAAACCCAATCAAACATATATTTTACTGTAATGGTTACTGATAAGGTTTTGCCAAAAAGAATTAAAGAAGTATGTTACCTTACGCGCTCCTGGTCGCTCTCGCATGTTTGTTTTGAACTGAAGGTCAAGGAAGCTGCTGTGCCTAAGGTTAAACACTGAGAACGGTTACTAAGCAGTATTATGCATATCACAGTGCTATCTGAGGACATACCTTAACCTGATAAAGAACTTAGAGCAAAGTATCACTAACCAAAATACCTATATAATTCATAATCAGCTGCGCTTAACTCGCAGCATCTCGATTAATCTTGCTAGCGCACAAAGACTGAAGCAAATGGAAATAAAGACGAAGTGCCAGTTTGTATTGTGCCAGGTTCTTGTATAAATGTGTTGTTCTGCTGCAGAGTGCTTGATGATTATTGTGCAACAACCACGTAAATCGCTATGATTATTGACTTTTTGTGTTATAACTACGAACACCCAAACATAACCACTTTACCAACATTACTGCCTTCTTTTAATGACAATATGGATTATTCTCAAAGTAATGTTTTAGTTTTATAAAAATCCGGAGACGCTTAAAATAATTTAAAAACTGTGTATATATGTATATATATATATATATATATATATATATATATTTGAATATAACGAAATAATCAGCATATGCTGTAATAAAATGCAGACAAAATGATACTTCAAATGATATTTTGAAATAAAGGGTTCCAGAGCTATGCTCAGTTAAAGTACGACACGATAAATTAATACGATACATTTATTGTTCAGTAACATTCAACCGTTGAGTTTTAGATGCTGATATTTGATAAATATGCTTTTCTTAGCACCCCTTATTAATAGGAAAACTTACAACGTAAACAATAAATTCGAAGTTTTTTGACGTTCTATTTCAAATGGAATGTCCCACGTGTTCAAATGAAACATAAAGCACTGCGGCGGACCTAAGATTTGCAGCTTAACCAGATGTAACCAAGAGTTTCATTTGGTATGAAGGTTGGTACGTTTTGTTCCGTATGTTTTCCTTGATTAATGTACCATGGAGTGTTGTATAAAATGCGTTCTAACTTGAAAATAAAGCGTTTACGGGCCCCATGTCCATAAAACATATTTTACTCTTCTCATTGAGAAATGTGTCCTAAACATCTGGCCATACATTGTTGTTGCCTCCTGTATATGCACTACCAAGTAGGAAAAATGTGTCGTATATACGTAACCTAATGTCTCTCTAAATGTTGTACTTTGCAGGGATAACTTTAGGATTTAGGGATGATAACCCCGGATATTAAGTTAATATGTAACACATGAGTACTAACGTGATACAGAATATCAGTTGAAATATTTGTGTTGAATATATAATCCCCAAGACTTCCCCTTTCAGTCAATATTATTGGTTGACATCACGTTTCTTTACTACTTTCTCTACTACGTACAGTAAGTAGGGGAAGTATTGTATTCCATCCAAAAATTCAATACCGAAATTTCACCGGAAATACATGTTTTGAGACACCCTGAATCCAAAAAAAGCATTTTTGGAAACATGTCCGTGTATGTGTCTGTGTATCTGTCTGTGTGTCTGTGAACAGCATAACTCAGAAACGAACAATCGGATAAACACCAAACTTGGTATTTAGGTTCAGTATCTTCCAGAGATGCGACACAAAGGTTTTCAAGAAAAACCCCCACCCCAGATTACCCTTTACATGGAAAATTTTTCGAAAAGTTTAATTTTCTCAAAAATGGCTCTAACGATTTTGATTAAAATACCATATGTTTAAGATATTTATATGACAAATAAAATGTATATCTTGAATTTTCTGGAAATGTCTCCAAAAGCATTCTCCATTGTGAACGACTTTTGCATAACTGGTAAACCATAAGAGATAGACAAAATTTTACTACACAAACAAGGTAGATCGCGTTAAAATACACAATTTATGTCATATACATTTTCTTTGTTGATGAACCATTTTCGAAATATTGCTTGTTATTCCCTTAAATTTTCCAATACTTATACTTTTCTCAAATTCGTTATTCATTTTTTACTTTCTCTACTACGTATAGTAAGTAGGGGAGGTATTGTATTCCACCCAAGAATTCGATACCGAGATTTCACCGGAAATACATGTTTTGAGACCCCCTGAATCCGAAAAGGCATTTTTGGAAACATGTCATTGTATGTGTCTGTGTGTGTCTGTCTGTGTGTCTGTCTGTGTGTGAACAGCATAACTCAGAAACGAACAGTCGAATAAACACCAAACTTGGTATTTAGGTTCAGTATCTTCCAGAGATACGACACGAAGGTTTTCAAGAAAATCCCCCCACCCCAGATTATCCTTTACATGGAACATGTTTTGAAAATTTTAATTTTCTCAAAAATCGCTCTAACGATTTTGATTAAAATATCATGATTTTAAGATATTTTCATGACAAACAAAATGTATATCTTGAATTTTCTGGCAATGTCTCCAAAAGTATTCTCCATTGTGAACGACTTTTGCATAACTGGTAAATCATAGGAGATATACAAAGTTTTACTACAGAAAGAATTTAGATGCGTTAAAATACCTAATTTATGTCATATACATTTGTTTTACTGAGTGAACCATTTCAGAGATATTGCTTGTTATTCCCTTAAATTTTCCAATACTTATACTTTTTCTCAAATTCGTTATTCATATTTTTTTTGTCCTGGTAATGCAAAGAGAATGGAATACTCCTCATAGCAACCAGCTCTTAAACGCTTAAAGCCAATTCCCCTTGCATTTACAAGAAAATTAGCAATAAGATTAACATCTCGATTAACATGAAGCATATGGAGAATAAGCGTTTGTAAAAATAGGTTGTACAAGAGTAGAGAAAATCATGTGAGTGTAACACATAAGATTTTTTTTCCATAAGTATACCGATGAGACAAGTGGAAGATTTTAGAACTGCAGATTAAAGCGAATATCTGGCATGGGAACACTGAATGAATATTCACCCATGAAAATCGATGGAGCGAGCGTTGGCGTGTCTGGGCTCAATTCCTCTGGGTCGCTGTCTTCATCAACTCGCTACTTCGCATCACTAATTGCAAGTAACGGTTCAAAATACGGTCAACTACCGGCACCGGTTTATCAAGGCACGGGGAAAGGCAAATACGCAGTATGCTTCACTAAACCACATCACACAAAGGTTTCGTGAGCCCAAACCACTAAAGGTTAAAACAGTCAACTAACATTGGAGTCAAAGTGTACAGCTACTTGAACTTCGTATGAAGCATGATACGCTTAAACTAAATCTACGCAACCGTACTCATAATCAGCGCTTATACGGAGCGTTCGTTTTATAGCCCGGCCTGTATCGCGTGCACGCGTGGTCCGAGTGTTGTCTACTACAGTAGTTTCATTCTAAATCTCCCACGTTATACACTAATGAGCAGGCTAAGGATCCGGGACAACCAATGTATGTGCATCCTTATCAGAGAGTTCCATAAGCTGCTGATGTAAACAAAGACGCCAATCGCTGCCTTATTTACCACTGTAAACAGTACTTTAATGATGATGGAAAACGAATTAGGACAGAATGAGAGACAAAAGTATTTTGTACCTCTAGTCACGAAGCAGACTGTACACATCCCACAGGTAAACACCACCCGAATGCGCCACGCCACTCCACCTTACTCGATGCGCAGTAAACTTCACTTCACTCTTAAGTTGTCCCGGATCCTTAGACTGCTAAGAGTAATAGTAACATGCACTAAAGTGAGTACTAAACTTGTTATACGCGTTGTTGAAAGCAGTGTCCATTTGCGATCTGGGGCGAACCATAAAACAAACGCTCTGTAGAAAAATCTGATGTGTTACACTCACATGACTTTCTCTACTCTTGTACAAACTATTTTTACAAAAACACTGTAAGTAGCTGTACACTTATTCTCCATCTACTTCATGTTAATTGAGATAAACATTAGCAGAGTCTATCTTATTGCTAATTTTCTTGTAGATGTAAGGGGATAATATATTTACAAGGGCAATTTGGAAATACAGTAGCCTTTAAGCACATACATATCTCTTAATAGCTGGTTGCTAGGTGCAGCAGCATTCCCTTTCCCACAGATTAATACTCTTTGCATATCCAAGACAAAAAAATGAATAACGAATTTCCATTTGAGAAGATAAGTATTGAAAAATTTAAGGGAATAACAAACAATATCTCGAAAATGGTTCACTCAACAACAAAAGTGTATATGACATAAATTGTGTATTTTAACGCGATCTACATTTTTTGTGTAGTAAACGTTTGTCTATCTCTTATGGTTTACCAGTTATGCAAAAGTCGTTCACAATGAAGAATACTTTTGGAGACATTCCCAGAAAATTCAAGATATACATTTTATTTGTCATAAAATATCTTAAACATATGATATTTTAATCAAAATCGTTAAAGCCATTTTTGAGAAAATTAAATTTTCGAAAAATGTTCCATGTAAAGGGTAATCTGGGGTGGGGGGATTTTCTTGAAAACCTTCGTGTCGCATCCTTGGAAGATACTGAACCTAAATAACAAGTTTGGTGTTTATCCGACTGTTCGTTTCTGAGTTATGCTGTTCACAGTCAGACACACACATACACACACAATGACATGTTTCCAAAAATGCTTTTTTTGGATTCAGGAGGTCTCAAAACATGTAATTCCGGTGAAATCTCGGTATCGAATTTTTGGGTGGAATACAATACTTCCCCTACTTGCTATACGTAGTAGAGAAAGTAAAAAGGAAATACGTAACCAGTATACATTTATTGCATATGAATTAATAAGTGTACTTATTGAAATAATATATACACATATTGATCCCTATCAATCTCGCGGGTACAAAGCCCAAATTTGCTTTTATAATACACAGAATAATTAGCAAGATTATGAACCTGATGTGTTGAATTCACATGACATTCTCTACTCACTCTTATAGAAACTATCCGTAAAAACTTATTATTTTATCCTTGAAATTCCATGCTTTTGGCGTGACCACGAGGAAACACAAACAACGGCTATCCATTTGTGAAAAATATAAGAGTGTGGTGGTGGCGGTGGTGGTGGTCGTCATGTTGGGGTAACAATGGTGCCGTGCTTCTAGTGGCGCTTGTGATGATGGTGACCACAATGGTGTTGGTGCTAGTGGTGGTACTTCTGGTGATGGTGTTTGATTGAGTTTTTTATTTATGGACGCTCTTTAACCACTATGGTCCTTAGCGTTCTATACTATGAAGGCGAATTAATAATTCCATGATTTTGACGAGAGATAGCGTTCTAATCACAGGCTTCTTGTTTGCATCCAAATCTTACATCTATTCTGAGTATAATCACAGAAATTCGTCATTTGTTTCTTAGAACATTGTGGAGAGCGTTTAAAGTAAGCAGATGTGTGTTGCTTCGTATAAAATGGAGAAAAGTGAGTTTCGTGCTCTGATAAAGCACTAATTTTTGCGTGGTAAGACGGTGAAGGAAACGGAAGAAAAGCTCAACAATTAATGGGGAGTGTGCTCCATAACATGGCATGGTTCACAAGTGGTTCACAGAATTTCGATGTGGCCGTTCAAGCACAAGAGATGCCGTGCGCACAGAACGGCCGGTTGAGGTCACAACATAAGAAATGGTGAACAAAGTTCATGATATTGTGTTGGAAGACCGCCGAGTAAAAATTCGTGAGATAGCCAAGACCGTAAACAACTCGAGTGAATGGGTGTATAACATTCTGCACGAATTTTTGGGTATGAGAAAGCTGTCAGCAAGAGGGTGCTGCAACTGCTCACAGTTGAGAACAAGCGGAATCGTGTGACCATTTCACAGGGACGTTTGAACATGTTCCAGCGTTTTTGCGGCGTTATATCATGCTTGATGAAACTTGGATCCATTACTATAAACCTGAAACCAAACAACAATCAAAGCAGTGGATTTCGTTCGGCGAACCTGCTCCAAAGAAAGCCAAAATTATTACGTGGCAGGAAAAATCATGACAGCTGTCTCTTGGGATTCACAGAGGGCGATACACATCAGCTACCTGGACAAGGGTAAAACAATTATAGGTTCATATTATGCCATAATGCTGGATCAGTTTCACAAGGAATTGTTAAAGAAACGAACCCATTTGATGAAGAAAAAGATTCTCTTTCGCCAGAATAATGCACCCGCACACAAGTCGGTCATTGCCATCGAAAATTTGTGGAATTGGGCTACGAACTGCTGCCTCACCCACCATATTCTCCAGATATGGCTCATAGCGACTTCTTCCTCTTAGCAAGTCTGAAAAATTGGCTCGCTAGGAAAACATTCAAGTTCGCTGATAGAAATAACCTCATGTTTTGCAGACTTCGAAAAATAATGTTTTTGGAAAAGTTTAAAAAAATTGTAGGAACGTTGGACAACAGTATTGAATTGAAAGGAGACTGTTGAGAAATAAAACTGATTTTGTGGAAAAAATGCTTATTTTCTTCAAAACGTCACTGACTTAACAATCCACCCTGGTATATAGGCGTGAGAGACCGGAAACGTTGCTCAGATTTCTCTTTATTAGGCTTTAAGTTCTTTTACATGCCGTAAATCTACGACACGGGACCACCGGCTTTACTTCCCTTCTGAAGAAAGCCATACTAACGATTTCTACCCCAGAAAAAACACATCGCCCTCCGCTGGGTTTGAACCCGCATTCTCGGAAACTAAAGTTGGCATCCTAGACCACGGAAGACGACATGGTGATGGTGCTGACAATGCTGCTGGTGATCGAGGTGACAGTAGTGGTAACAATTGTGCTGATTCTAGTGATGGTGACAATGGTGCGTGTGCTAGTGGTGCTGAAAGTGGTGGCAGTGGAGGTCGTGGTGACAATGGTGCTTGTGTTAGTGGTGAGCTAGTGGCGATAATGACAATGGTGTTAGTGGTGGTAGTGGTGATAGTGACAATGGTGTTGGTGGTGGTAGTGGTGATAGTGACAATTGTGCTGGTGGTGGTAGCGGTGACAGTAGTGGTGATAGTGACAATGGTGTTGGTGGTGGTAGTGGTGATAGTGACAATTGTGCTGGTGGTGGTAGCGGTGACAGTGACAATTGTGCTGGTGGTGGTAGCGGTGACAGTAGTGGTGATAGTGACAATGGTGTTGGTGGTGGTAGCGGTGGCGGTAGTGGTGATAATGACAATGGTGTTGGTGGTAGTGGTGATAGTGACAATGGTGTTGGTGGTGGTAGTGGTGATAGTGACAAAGGTGTTGGTGGTGGTAGCGGTGGTGGTAGTGTTGATAATGACAATGGTGTTGGTGGTGGTAGTGGTGATAGTGACAATGGTGTTGGTGGTGGTAGCCGTGGTGGTAGTTGTGATAGTGACAATGGTGTTGGTGGTGGTAGTGGTGATAGTGACAATGGTGTTGGTGGTGGTAGCGGTGGTGGTAGTGGTGATAATGACAATGGTGTTGGTGGCGGTAGTGGTGATAATGACAATGGTGTTGGTGGTGGTAGTGGTGATAGTGACAATGGTGTTGGTGGTGGTAGTGGTGATAGTGACAAATGTGCTGGTGGTGGTAGCGGTGACAGTAGTGGTGATAGTGACAATGGTTTTGGTGGTAGTAGCGGTGGCGGTAGTGGTGATAATGACAATGGTGTTGGTGGTAGTGGTGATAGTGACAATGGTGTTGGTGGTGGTAGCGGTGACAGTAGTGGTGATAGTGACAATGGTGTTGGTGGTGGTAGTGGTGATAGTGACAATGGTGTTGGTGGTGGTAGTGGTGATAGTGACAATGGTGTTGGTGGTGGTAGTGGTGATAGTGACAATGGTGTTGGTGGTGGTAGTGGTGATAGTGACAATTGTGCTGGTGGTGGTAGCGGTGACAGTAGGGTTATAGTGACAATGGTGTTGGCGGTGGTAGCGGTGGCGGTAGTGGTGATAATGACAATGGTGTTGGTGGTGGTAGTGGTGATAGTGACAATGGTGTTGGTGGTGGTAGCGGTGACAGTAGTGGTGATAGTGACAATGGTGTTGGTGGTGGTAGTGGTGATAGTGACAATGGTGTTGGTGGTGGTAGTGGTGATAGTGACAATTGTGCTGGTGGTGGTAGCGGTGACAGTAGGGTTATAGTGACAATGGTGTTGGTGGTGGTAGCGGTGGCGGTAGTGGTGATAATGACAATGGTGTTGGTGGTGGTAGTGGTGATAGTGACAATGGTGTTGGTGGTGGTAGCGGTGACAGTAGAGGTGATAGTGACAATGGTGTTGGTGGTGGTAGTGGTGATAGTGACAATGGTGTTGGTGGTGGTAGCGGTGACAGTAGTGGTGATAATAACAATGGTGTTGGTGGTGGTAGTGGTGATAGTGACAATGGTGTTGGTGGTGGTAGTGGTGATAGTGACAATGGTGTTGGTGGTGGTAGTGGTGATAGTGACAATGGTGTTGGTGGAGGTAGTGGTGATAGTGACAATGGTGTTGGTGGTGTTAGTGGTGATAGTGACAATTGTGCTGGTGGTGGTAGCGGTGACAGTAGGGTTATAGTGACAATGTTGTTGGTGGTGGTAGCGGTGGCGGTAGTGGTGATAATGACAATGGTGTTGGTGGTGGTAGTGGTGATAGTGACAATGGTGTTGGTGGTGGTAGCGGTGACAGTAGTGGTGATAGTGACAATGGTGTTGGTGGTGGTAGTGGTGATAGTGACAATGGTGTTGGTGGTGGTAGTGGTGATAGTGACAATTGTGCTGGTGGTGGTAGCGGTGACAGTAGGGTTATAGTGACAATGGTGTTGGTGGTGGTAGCGGTGGCGGTAGTGGTGATAATGACAATGGTGTTGGTGGTGGTAGTGGTGATAGTGACAATGGTGTTGGTGGTGGTAGCGGTGACAGTAGTGGTGATAATGACAATGGTGTTGGTGGTGGTAGTGGTGATAGTGACAATGGTGTTGGTGGTGATAGCGGTGACAGTAGTGGTGATAGTGACAATGGTGTTGGTGGTGGTAGTGGTGATAGTGACAATGGTGTTGGTGGTGGTAGTGGTGATAGTGACAATGGTGTTGGTGGTGGTAGTGGTGATAGTGACAATGGTGTTGGTGGTGGTAGCGGTGACAGTAGTGGTGATAATAACAATGGTGTTGGTGGTGGTAGTGGTGATAGTGACAATGGTGTTGGTGGTGGTAGCGGTGACAGTAGTGATGATAGTGACAATGATGTTGGTGGTGGTAGTGGTGATAGTGACAATGGTGTTGGTGGTGGTAGTGGTGATAGTGACAATTGTGCTGGTGGTGGTAGCGGTGACAGTAGTGGTGATAGTGACAATGGTGTTGGTGGTGGTAGTGGTGATAGTGACAATGGTGTTGGTGGTGGTAGTGGTGATAGTGACAATTGTGCTGGTGGTGGTAGCGGTGGCAGTAGTGGTGATAGTGACAATGGCGTTAGTGGTGGTAGCGGTGGCAGTAGTGGTGATAATGACAATGGTGTTGGTGGTAGCGGTGGCGGTAGTGTTGATGGTGACAATGGTGTTGGTGGTAGCGGTGGCGGTAGTGTTGATAATGACAATGGTGTTGGTAGTAGCGGTGGCAGTAGTGGTGATAATTACAATGGTGTTGGTGGTAGCGGTGGCGGTAGTGTTGATAGTGACAACGGTGTTGGTGGTGGTAGCGGTGCCAGTATGGTTGATATTGACAAGGTGTTGGTGGTAGAGGTGGCAGTAGTGTTGATATTGACAATGGCGCTGGTGGTGGTAGCGGTGCCAGTATGGTTGATATTGACAATGGTGATGGTGGTAGCGGTGGCAGTAGTGTTGATATTGACAACGGTGTTGGTGGTAGAGGTTGCAGTAGTGTTGATATTGACAATGGCGCTGGTGGTGGTAGCGGTCCCAGTATGGTTATATTGACAATGGTGATGGTGGTAGAGGTGGCAGTAGTGTTGATATTGACAACGGTGTTGGTGGTGGTAGCGGTGCCAGTATGGTTGATATTGACAATGGTGATGGTGGTAGCGGTGGCAGTAGTGCTGATAGTGACAATGCTGCTGGTGGTGGTAGCGGTGCAGTAGTGTTGATATTAACAATGGTGTTGGTGGTAGCGGTGCCAGTAGTGTTGTAAGTGACAATGGTGTTGGTGGTAGCGGTGCCAGTAGTGTTGATAGTGACAATGGTGTTGGTGGTAGCGTAGGCAGTAGTGTTGATAGTGACAATGGTGTTGGTGGTAGTGACAATGGTGTTGATGGTGGTGGTGTGGTAATGATGGCTCTGCTACTGTTTATTAGTGGTAGTTGCAGTAATAAGGTGGGTAACAACAGCCGCAAAAGTAGCAGTGGAGGTAGTAAGAGTGGTAAAAGTTGCAAAGGGGATTTTTTGTGGTAGTTGTAGGTAGTACCAGCAGTAACAGCATTTGTAACGGTGGCGATGGTGGTGTTCAGATTCATCTTCCTACAGGTATCTGCTTTTTCTTAAGCATGGTATTTTTATGCACGTTACGTCTCGTATTTTCTGGCAGAGTGACTCAATGCTTTTTACTTTCTCTACTACGTACAGTAAGTAGGGGAAGTATTGTATTCCACCCAAAAATTCGTTACCGAGATTTCACCGGAAATTGGATTCAGGGTGTTTTGAGACTCCCTGAATCCAAAAAAACATTTTTGGAAACATGTACGTATGTGTGTCTGTGTGTCTGTCTGTTTGTGTGTCTGCCTGTTTGTGTGTCTGTCTGTGAACAGCATAACTCAGAAACGAACAGTTGGATAAACACCAAACTTGGTATTTAGGTTCAGTATCTTTCAGAGATGCGACACGAAGGTTTTCAAGAAAATCCCCCCACCCCAGATTACCCTTTACATGGAAGATTTTTCGAAAAGTTTAATTTTCTCAAAAATGGCTCTAACGATTTTTATTAAAATATCAGGTTTAAGATATTTTCTTGACAAATAAAATGTATATCTTGAATTTTCTGGGAATGTCTCCAAAAGTATTCTTCATTGTGAACGACTTTTGCATAACTGGTAAATCATAACACAAACTACACAAAAAATGTAGATTGCGTTAAAGTACACAATTTATGTCATATACATTTTCTTTGTTGAGTGAACCATTTTCGAGATATTGCTTGTTATTCCCTTAACTTTTTCAATACTTATTTTCTAAAATGGGAATTCGTTATTCATTTTTTTGTCTTGGATATGTAAAGAGTATTAATCTGTGGCAAAGAGAATGGTGCTGCACATAGCAACCAGCTATTATGAGATATGTATGTGCTTAAAGGCTACTGTTTTTCTATATTGCCCTTGTAAATATATATTCCCCTTACATCTACAAGAAAATTAGCAATAAGATAGACTCTGCAAATGTTTATCTCGATTAATATGAAGTAGATGGAGAATAAGCGTTTGTAAAAATAGCTTGTACAAGAGTAGAGATAGTCATGTGAGTGTAACACATCAGATTTTTACTTCATGGAACGATTTCTTACATACTGCATACGCACGTGCCATTTTCAGCAAACATGTTTTGGTAGCTAAAACAGAATTTATCCTCTTCAAGGACCTTGGTACTTTTTGAGTGCTCTTAAAGTGCGGCTAAAATTGGTTTTGCAAAACTCGCACAACGCAAGCATGTACAGATAAGTCTGTTTGATTGGTAGCACTTCAATCTTTGAGCAAATGAGTACGAGAACAAACGGCGAGTTTTCAGAAATGATCCTACTAACACAAAGCCGGCTTTCAAATACATCATTTTGAGAGGTCCTGAGTAATAAAGAGGACGTGTAAACTTTCATATTGTGAAATTCAGCTAATATTTGATAAACAGATTGGAATTAGTCCTTTCATTACAAGGGTTGTATAGGTAGACATGCATAGTTATATGCAGGTAACAATGCGGCATTGCTGAAGCAGAAGTTCCCAAAACTGAATTGGTTCCGGTGGAGATTAAGCAATAATAGTCAAGTATTCGGTGGATAATAGGAAGGAGGAGCGATAAGGAACGAGTAGGGACGTTTGTCGTATGATGCAGTATTTTTAGCACTTAAATAATTTCAGTCTAATTATATAATATGTAAATTCAATAACAGCCCGCCTTGAAGCAATATGAGTATGTAATAATTTGTAAAATGTGTATAACATTCATTGCATGTGCTTATATTATTTTATCCATGTGTAATAATGTTATGTGAATGTATTACGTAATTTAACAATGTAGGAGCTGTGAGAATAATAACCTTGAGTCAATAATGAGTAAGAAAGTTTATCAGTACTATTTGTGATTCTCGAAGTAACAATAATGTAATTTTAGTGACAGTTTATAAAATAAAATAGCCAATCAACAATCAGAAAAAGCTTTAGTTAAATGAAGGTATCCTATTGGAGTAGGATTAGCCAATCAGAATCTGAAATATAGCAAAATTTACAAATCTAAAAGTCAGTTGCCTGCAAACAGTGTTCCTAACCGGACACGAGACATGTCCTCGAGAAGTATAATACGTATTCGTGTGAGACGAAAATAGTTTACGTATTAAAAAATGCAAATATTTAATAAAAAGAATCTCACAGCTCTCTATATCAGTGAAGTGTTATTTAAATCGTATCAATCATTAATAAAAGGAGTGAAGTAAAATTATAATCTGTGTAAGCCTACGTTCTTGTTGCATCACAACCCTACCAAGATATCCATGTCTCTAACAGTAATGCTGACGCAGCCGAGGCAAACATAAATATATAGTACTTAAAGAAACAGTCAAATTACAAAGTTAATATTTTTAAACTTGGGGCAAAGGCCACCTGAAGCTACATTTGGGGCGAAGGCTACCGGAAACTGTATACTATACGTGCGGTTGCAACTACTACAAGTTTGGCTCCCCAACAGTTGAAATATAATACATCATCTTTAAACTGACTTTCCATACGTAGCAGCAACAAACATTTCTCACGTAGACCTTGGTTTCGCAATCTTACGAGCAAACTAAAACCACTTTTAACACGTATGGCAAATACTACTTTTAGACAGCGCTCGAATTTGTAAAATATCAATATTATATTAAATGCTAAAACTAACAGATATAACATTTAAAACGCGTTCTTTAAACAAGAGAAGTGACGTCAAAAAGCGAAATGTCAGATGTTTTGATGTTCTTTTGATTCGCTAGCATCATTTTCAGTGAAATTATTTTCGCCATGTTTGCCTTACACCAGGCAATAAAGGGATTGAATGCTATATTATTTCTTTCTGCAATTTTTGGGTAAGTACTTCTAAATTCATAATTTCCGCCACTTAATCTTTATGCAGGTTATATTAGATAAAAGAACAACGTTTTAGATCAAAGAAACCAGAAGGCTGCTAATGTAACGTATACGTTAACTCTACAATGAATTGCAATAAATTGAAGTATGACGATTTGTATTGCGAACAGATAATGCGAACGCCATGAGAAATTATTCATGTAAAAAGATAATGAAAAGTAAAATCTTATCAAACCAAGTCGTGTTATTAAACACGTTCAAATATACAGATTAATTGTCATGTGATTGGACTTGAAACAAAAGTTTGTCACACTGAAGATTATCGCACTAAAGCTTTTAGCTCATGTGCATTGTGTTAGAAGTTCTACTTTTAGGCTATGCTGTCAAAAAAAAGGATTTTTAAGTGATATGAAGAAAACAAATAAAAAGCAGAAATTTTAGAAGACTATAACCATGCATTCTTTGCAAAGCGTCATTTCGGCTTGATCATAAATATATTCATTTTAAAATGGAAAAAGAAGAAAACGTACTATACAATGACGCATCCACGCAACGTCCTCCATCCACTGATGCAATACTTTTGTCTCACGGTTGCTGCTTTTCTCCTCCTAGTTGGTTCTTTTTATGACTGCCACGGGTGCTCGAGCATGAGATCTTAATCACTGGGAATGCGTGAGTGTATGTACAGAGAAACACGAACGCTTTCTTGGAACACTTTTATTTTCACCATTTAAAATAAAACTTAAGGTTTGCCGATCACTTTTAAATGCATACGATGCTACTGTGTCTTTACCAAGACCGAAGAATATTAACTACAGCTAAGCGTTCTACCCTCTAGCATGTTCGCCACCATTCTTCTCCACACAACGAGAATGTCATCCCGCTCTCATCAAGCACTCAGGACAGAGTGAATTTCACCACCGCGCTACAAAGAAAAGCAAGCTACTACTTCCCCTACTCTCCCCTCAAACGCTCGTCACAACTCGGCGTCCTGAAGCCTAAAATGACCTTCACCAGGCTAAGTGCAGCTGCACCCAATAATTCAAAGAGAAACTGGCATCAGGTATGTTACCCTTTATACCTGGGGCTGGTGCCTAATTAACAAAACTGTGCCTTCTGGTCTTTCTGTCGCTTTTACAGTCAACAATTTTCACAATGCTTCTTCTTTTTATACATACACTGATTTTAAATATATTATTACTTATTTTATATCGCTCTCCTTCTTAGAATATTACGATAATTATTGCCTTTATAAAAACAACAAAAAGTTAAAATAACATAAAACATACAAGTTTTGTTTCATAAATGGTATGGCCAGTAAGCTTCAACTAAATTTAAACATCGTATTTCCTTTGAAACCCATTACCAATCGGGTGGGTGGGTGGGTGGATGACCTACTTTCGTGCACTTTAGCCAAGAAATTGCCCATGTTTTGCCAGTTCCTCTGGTCATCCAGCAGATCCCAACATGCCCATCTCTTCCTTGAATGACTTAAGAATTTTTCTTTGAGTTTAATTGTTCGCTGGTTCTCCTATTGAGCGCATTCCGCCAAAATATGTACCCAGTCCTCATCCAAATCACAGAATGGGCAGATTCTCCTATCAGAATCGTCAGTTATTTTCTGTGCCCTCCGGCCCCCAGTCTAAATCATGCCATTCCTGATCTTTCCTTTCTTCCTAAGTTAAGTATATATACCTCTTTACCCCAGTTCAATTTTATTTCATTTGCTAGACTTATAGAAGGTTTCATTTTACAATCCGATTCTATTTGTTGGTTGATGTCTCTTAGTCTTCTTTTAACACCTTTCCATATATTGTTTCAGTTCCTTGCCATACTGACCCTATTCCTATTCTCCTCCTTTCCAAATCAGCTGCCCAAATCTTAGGAGACAGGTTTTCTCGCTGGTATTTATAACATTTGGATCGTAGTGTGGAGTTATCCCCCTGCATCAGCCTCAGCCAGTACTTCACTGCTCTTATTTTACAGTGTATTGTGTCTTCATAACATTCCACTTCCCTCAATACCCCCGAATTTGATGTGCCTTGTGAAACTCCAAGAACCCTTTTCCAAAATGCTACCTACGTTTTATTTACATGCTCTGCTCTTTCCCATCCCCAGATTTCACTTCGATATAACAAAACCGGCCTTATCATAGTTATACATCTTTTCTAATGCATCTACAGGTACATCCGGTATCCGCGAGAGGGTACGTAATAGTTCATTTAACTGCCCTCTATTGTTATCTGCTAGGCCTTGACGGAGTGTTACATTTCTCACTTTCAGACTGTGGGTAAGATTGGATTGACATAAAGATAGAGTAGGGATGTGTGCCCTAACTCTGGAACCCGAAGATCTATTGTAGTATTCTCCATCTTTATTGTTTATAATAAATAGGCCAGTACCTTTAATAAGCAGTTGTAGACTTTTAACTAGACTGAAGCCGGAATTATAAAGGCAATAATTATCATACTAATCTGAGAAGGATAGTGATATAAAATAAGTAATAATATATTTAAAATCAGTGTATGTATAAAAAGGAGAAGCATTGTGAAAATTGTTGACTGTAAAAGCGACAGAAAGACAAGACAGGCACAGTTCTGTTAATTAGGGACCAGCCGCAGGTAGAAAGGGTAATTACCATTGAATCAAGTTTTTCCTGGTAAACAGCCGAGTACAGCTGCACTTAGCCTGGTGTAGGCCACTCTCTAAGCATCATGACGCTAAGTTTGAGGGGAGAGAGGGGAAGTTTAGGCGTTGGTCTTCCTTGTATTAACGTGAGTAGATCAGTCTGTCCTGAGTGCCTGTCGAGGACGGGACGCCATTCTCGTCGAGTTGTGAACATTGGCGGTGAACATGCTAGAGGGTAGCACGCTTAGCCGTAGTTAATAATTCTTCGGTCTTGGTAAAGACAAGGTAACTTCGTATGCATTTAATAGTGATCGGCAAACCGCAGTATTATTTTAAATAGTGAATAAAAGTGTCCCAAGACAGCGTTTGTGTGTTTCTCTGTACACACCCACGCATACCCTGAGGTTAAGGTTTCATGCTGGACCAGCCGTGGCAAAAGAAGAACGAACTGGGAGGAGACAAGCAGCAACCGTGAGGCAAAGGTATTGCTTCATTGTTGGAGGACAGAGCGTGCCTGCGTCATATTGCGCCTAAACGGGTGCGGAAAGAATTACCTGCGTCAAGACTCTTACTTGGGAGATTTTCTGAACCAGTCACTGCAGGTATGCATGTCTTCGTCTGGCTAACGCCTTGCAGTAGAAGATTATGTGAGAGGCAGTTTCTTTCTCTCCACAATCTACAAGTTGGATTTTCCTTATAGATACCCACAGTATGCCGGTGTTTCCTTAAGGCCTGTAAAGAGGCCTGTTATCAGACTCATTTGTGTCCTACTGAGATATAGGATTTCTTTAGTAAGAGTTAAAGTTTGAAACGTGCTCTTTTGACCCAAGAGGAAATGGATTACATTAGGAATAATGGCAGATTGCTACTTGAAAATATATTCCATAAATTAATTAACAAGCCGAATTTCTTCCATCTAATAAACTCACAGTTCAATAACATAAATAGTTACAACTTACAAACCTTATTCGTTCACCATTCTTTATGGCTTCAGTGCTGTAAATTAAATTACAATAATTAGAGAATTGCTTCCTGTTCTCACATTTACCGATATATTTCTAAACTAACAGCATTAAGTCTCTAGTTCAGAGGATCAATCTTTTCCCAGTGAAGACTTACTAAAGAGAATTTTGAATACGTTAAGCCAAAAATGAATTTAGAAATACCGTCCAGAATGCCTTCTAGCTAAACGTTGTCCTGCTGTTTTCCTCGTAACCTAGCTCGCCGTCGAAGAAAGACTGATCAGCCTCGTGGACAGCACATTGAAGCAAGCTGGAACTGATCCGGCGCCTACGCAGTCGACGACCACAATCGCCTGACGTACTGCGTGACTCAAAATAACTGTGGCCTTTCTTGTTGTTGTTGTCGTCTCCTCCTTGTGAACCACTACTATAGTCGTTTCACTTCTGTTCCCGTACATGTCAGCCTTCCTTTAGTACAGCCCAGTCGTCTAAAGTAGATTTCTCCGGGGAGAGTCAATTTGGCACAAGTTGGTATTAACAACATTCTCTTACTATGTCTATGGCCTTCCACTTATGCACACTGTTGCGGTTCGCGTGGTTTGTGTACATCGGACACTGGTCATACAGCAGTATAACGTCTTTGCACACGCACCCTGACGACAAACCGCACAAACCCCTCATCTATAGCCGTAAGTCACACAGTACGAGAAAATCAAATTGAAACAGGAATGTTAGATCGATATACCACGCGAATTTTACAAACTTCTGTTAAGTAAGTAATGTATGAGCTTTTCGTCTGTGTCAGAACAAATGCCATGATATCTGAAAATGAGGCGCAATGCCAGATGCAATATCCACATACATTCCTGTAGCCTCGTCATTTAAGATATTGGAAGATACTGACATTTAACCAGATTCATAGAATAAAAAGTAGTAGTAGTAGTAGTAGTGGTAGTGGTAGTGGTGGTGGTGGTGGTGGGGGTGGTGGTGGTAGTGGTGGGGGTGGTGGGGGTGGTAGTAGTGGTGGGGGTGGTAGTAGTAGTGGTGGGGGTGGTAGTAGTAGTAGTGGGGTGGTTGTGGTGGTGGTAGTAGTGGTAGTGGTAGTGGTAGTGGTAGTGGTGGGGGTGGTGGTGGTGGGGGTGGTGGGGGTGGTGGGGGTGGTAGTAGTAGTGGTGGGGGTGGTAGTAGTAGTGGTGGGGCTGGTAGTAGTAGTGGTAGTGGGGTGGTGGGGGTGGTAGTAGTAGTGGTGGGGGTGGTAGTAGTAGTGGTGGGGGTGGTAGTAGTAGTGGTGGGGCTGGTAGTAGTAGTGGTAGTGGGGTGGTTGTGGTGGTAGTAGTAGTAGTAGTAGTAGTAGTGGGGTGGTTGTGGTGGTGGTAGTAGTAGTAGTAGTGGTGGGGGTGGTTGTGGTGGTGGTAGTAGTAGTAGTAGTGGTGGGGGTGGTAGTAGTAGTGGTAGTGGGGTGGTTGTGGTGGTAGTAGTAGTAGTAGTAGTGGGGTGGTTGTGGTGGTAGTAGTAGTAGTAGTAGTGGGGTGGTTGTGGTGGTGGTAGTAGTAGTAGTAGTCGTGGGGGTGGTTGTGGTGGTGGTAGTAGTAGTAGTAGTGGTGGGGGTGGTAGTAGTAGTGGTGGGGTGGTAGTAGTGGTAGTGGGGTGGTTGTGGTGGTAGTAGTAGTAGTAGTAGTGGGGTGGTTGTGGTGGTAGTAGTAGTAGTAGTAGTGGGGTGGTTGTGGTGGTAGTAGTAGTAGTAGTTGTGGGGTGGTTGTGGTGGTGGTAGTAGTAGTAGTAGTGGTGGGGGTGGTAGTAGTAGTAGTGGTGGGGGTGGTAGTAGTGGTGGTGGGGGTGGTTGTGGTGGAGGTAGTAGTAGTAGTAGTGGTGGTAGTAGTAGTAGTAGTGGTGGTAGTAGTAGTAGTGGGGTGGTTGTGGTGGTGGTAGTAGTAGTAGTGGGGTGGTTGTGGTGGTGGTAGTAGTAGTAGTAGTGGTGGGGTGGTAGTAGTAGTGGTGGGGGTGGTAGTAGTAGTGGTGGGGTGGTAGTAGTGGTGGTAGTAGTAGTAGTAGTAGTAGTAGTAGTAGTGGGGTGGTTGTGGTGGTGGTAGTAGTAGTAGTAGTAGTAGTAGTAGTAGTAGTAGTAGTAGTAGTAGTAGTGGGATGGTTGTGGTGGTAGTAGTAGTAGTAGTGGGGTGGTTGTGGTGGTAGAAGAAGAAGAAGATTGAGTTTTATTTATGGACGCTCTTTAACTGTGTGGCCCTTAACGTCCCACTCTATACCTATTGGGCCTGAACAACGGGTAATTTTGCTCAGAGGCCCCTTTATCAAGCTTGAGGTTATTTTTACGTGCCGTAAATCTACGACACGGGACCATCGGCATTACTTTCCTTCCGAAGGCAGCCATGCTAAGGATTTTTACTCCGAAAAATCCATCGCCCTCCTCTGGAATTGAACCCGTGACTTCGGGAACTGGAGGCTAGTATGGTAACCATTATACCACGAAGGCCGACAGTATTGTTATTATTATTATTATTATTATTATTATTATTATTATTATTATTATTATTATTATTATTATTATTATTATTATTTATTATTATTATTATTAACATTACAGTAAGCAATGCAAAACTTGTAGCTTCATTAAAACTGGACAAAATTACTACTACTTTTTTGTAGGTTGTTCACACATAAACATACACATTGGCCCTTTTCTGAAAATGTTTCTTTTAATTTATTCAGGGGCCTCAAAACATGAATTTCCGGTGTAATTGGGTATCGAAGTTTTAGGTGGAATGCAATATCTTTTCTACCTAGCAGTTATGTGGTTGAGAAAGTAAAAATGGTATTCCAATCAAAATAGATTCCTTTTTGAGAAAATCAAAATTAAGGAACAATTTTGCATGAAAAAATATTTTAGGATTGGGGATCCTCTTGGGTATCTTCGTGTCTCATGTTGCAAGCTGTTAAATAAATACCAAATTATATATTTATTGGACACTTCGTTTTATATTTATGCTGTTCAGAGGCTCAAACACACACGCACAAACATACCTTTTTTTATAAAATGCCTTTTTTGCAATCAGGTGCCTCAAAATATGTTTCCAGTGAATCTTTCTGAATCTAATTTTTGGGTGTGATGCCCACTAGATACGTGGTACAGAAACTAATTAACTGACCTAGAGAGACGGCTCTAACGTGTGAAGGTCTCATTTTGGAAGTCTCGGGTTTGATTCCCGCGGACCTTGGTTTTTTCGTGGTTTTTCTTGGTCGGTAGGTGAATGCAGGGGTGCTTTCTCATCCACCACGATTTACTTTCCATCGTTTCCCTTTCATTCCGTTCATTCCCTTTCATTCATTAGGTGTGCTTTTAGGTTTCGTGGTGTATGGCGGTGCCTGGCGCGGATGCTTGCTCAAAGGAAAGAGTACTCCGGTTATAGAGGACTACTTGGTCGATGACTCCAGCAGTGGGAGGGGACTGCGAGCCAGGAAATGTTAAACACTTCCGCGCGTCTCTCAGGCCTGTAGCCTCCTGTGGTTCATTCACTTCATGCCTCCTTCTGGGGGTTGTAGCCATAACAGATCTATGTAGGTTGCAGTGTGAGAGGTTACCCTTACATTGCATAACTGTAACCTATATGCATGCCTCGATGTCCTGGTAACTAGTGTGCTCAGAATCCAAGGTCCTAAACATAGATCAGGTTATTAATGTAATGTAGATTGTCTCTCTGTAGAATTCAATGCATCCTCCAAGTAAGAGGAAATACTCTACTGAGAAATTCAAGCAACATGCAGGAAGCATTTCAGATATACCTTGGTTTACCACTTGAATCTCCTCAGCTTGAAAAGTAGATACACCAATATTTTTGTAAATCTTCCAATATGACACTAATAACCTCCGGGATCTCATTCCATCTTACGATGAACTGAGTTCGTTTCTCCATTGGGAGTCCATGCACCGACGACAGAATTTGTTATTACTACTGAAATTATTAACTAGAAGGTTCGTATGGCCTCGTGTCACATCCGAGCTAGTAGATTTTCCTGATAAACTTGAGCAGATAGTCCATTTAGCCAGGCCTTAGCGAAAGATAAAACTTGTTCGTTACAAATAAATGGATGAGATTTCTTTCTTCACAGGAAACCCAGAAAATGTTATGATTCTAGGGGAAGGTAGTGAGAAGCCATGCAGGTATTATGCAATTACCTGAAATGCTTTATTTTTTATGTGTAACCTTAAAGGTCATGCTGATAAAGAAAACAGAGTAGCAATAGAAAAACTTCACAATGAATTGTTCTTTCATATAAGCCGTGTGTAAGAGAAGGTTAGAAAGGTAGAATCAGATTGAAAATAATTCAGTGCATTAGATGGGATTTAAACCAGCAATCCCAAACTGACGTTTACACAGCACATTTTTAGATTTTTTTTTCTGAAAAATGGCTCTAACGATTTTAATTAATGTTATATGTTAGAATGAGGGCCTAAAGGTTCCTAGAAAAATGCTAAATTTTGATCACCCCAACATGTACATGGGGGAGCGTAGCTATAAATGGCGAGAGGACCAGGACCTTGATGTTCACATTCCGATGCAGCCGTGGGATTTTGTAACAAATTACACAAATTTCACATCATTCACATTACCTGTGGTTTCTTAAAAAGTAATTTGTGGCCCTACACTACATACACAAAGGAAATTCAAGGACTGAGGGGAGATGCCTCACACACACACACACACACACACACACACACACAACTTTCACCTTACACACCAATTATCAGACTCAGGCTGACGCTCACACACACAAAGAAAGTAACGCTAACATCTCCCCCAACTCTCTCCAACTCTGGCTGGGCTCGCCGGCCAGAGGTGGAGAATGTCATGCCAGATGGAAATTTAAACCCAAGCCGAAAGAAATACTAAATTACCCAAACAATGCTGTCGCCAATGCGACGCAATAATGTGTCTGGCATGACAATACCTACTAATATCTATAATACGCCACAGTACTACACATTAAAAATATTTACACAAGTAAAATTTATGTCTTGAATTTTCTGGGAATAGCCTGTGAACTCCTCTTCATTCTGAAGGAATTTTATATAGTCGTACATAACTGGTAAACATTAAGCAGTAGACGAAAACTACTTCACAAAAAATGTAGATCTATTTTAAACGCACAATTTATTTTAAATAACCTTTTTGTGGCATAAGCCATTTCCGAGATAATTACCATTAATGGTTGGACTTGTTCAATCTTCTAAAGTCCTAAGAAGAATGTCCTGAGAACATTCAGTTATTTCTCGCATTTGCAAGGAAAGGGTATGGAATTTTAAGACCACCATATGCTATTGGCATTGTATTTATAATGGAAAGTGCAATGCAGATATTTCTGGAAAGGTTTAACTCGATTAAAATGAAGAAGATAGAAAAATAAACTTGCGTAAGAATAATATATACACTAATAAGCTATGGGGGTAAAGAAAGTCATGTGAATGTAATACATTAGAGTTTTTTACCATGCCCTTGCTCTTGGGTCATATTGCTCAATTATTTAAATTATTTTTGGAAGTAATTCACTTAAATGGGTCTTAGATTCGCCTTCTCTAGCATTTGTTGGGCCTAAGATTTCCCTTCTGCACTGAATCGCTTTGGTTCCATTTTTTTCATTGACTTTAAGAATAATGCAAAGTATAGGGCAGTTAAATTATATTCGAACATACTCGCGGCCTCTCTCTACTGCGCGAGACAGACGATACACTTTGTCTTTTAAAGAACCCCATAAATAAAAATCACAACTCGTTAGGTCAGGAGAACGAGGGGGCTACAAACCAAAAACTAATTATTCTGTCATCAAACACCTCTCTTATTGCATGCAATCATTACAATCGTTCCAATCTTCGCTCACTACAGGAACTTAGAGAAAACATTATGCAAGATATTGCAAGAATTCCTGCTGCTGAACTTTGGAGAGTGAGCCAGAATATTTACACGATATATGCTGCCTGTTTGAGAGCAGAAGGTCAACATTATCTATTATAAGGTAAGGATTTTAGTGCGCCTCTGACGGTGTAATTTCCCCGGCAACTGCCGTCTGTCTCGCGCAGTAGAGAGAGGCTGCGAGTGGGTTCGAATATAATTTAACTACCCTATCTACGTATACGCAATCGCTGTCGAGTTGTATGGCTAGGGAAAACCAACGAGAAACCCTAATAAATATCTGTCGCAACTAACAGCACAGCTTCTGAGCCCCTAAAGGTACAATTACAGTGTTTAAACATAAATGTTGTGGGATATATTCTTTGAAACTAGCGCACATCATCATTTGAAATAGTTATAATTACTTCCGTGTAACCCTCCCTGGCGTTTTCTTTCGCAGTGTGTTATGTTTATGATTGGAGCGCTCAGTCGAGGTTAGCTTAGTGCCTTTGCTGTTCTCCTCTGGGAGAGGATCCTGGTTCTGTTTGCATGCACGTTGGCCTTTAGCTTCAAAGCGTATTGCATGGCGAGTTGCCTTGTCATGCCTCTGTAATTTATATTTGTATGCATTGTACTGGTCTCTCTGACCATCTCTTAGTTGTCTACGCGCTTTATTAACATTTCTTATACGCAATGTGTTTACAGGTTGGATGGGGAATCTTATTGTTTGCCTTTATAAATTGTATCCTTGTTTGGTATGTATTCTTCAAAGCCGAAAAGTAAATTGTGTTATTCAGATACGAAATTTGCGAAGAAAAGAAACATCATTGCAATAAAATATAATATCTCGCGTGTTATATCCACATGACTTTCTCTACTCCCTATCGTTTATTAATGGGTACAAAAATTATTCTTAAAAGCGTTTATTTGACTTTAATCGAGGTAAACCTTTGCAGAAACAAATGGAAAAGCGATACCGAAATACTTAAAAACTGGACGCTATACGCTGACCTTAAAACTTCATACTGTTTCTATGCAATGGCGAGAAACAACCGAAAGTCCACAGGACTTAAAAAGAATGATATATAATTGAACAAATCGAACGATTAATAATCAATATCTTGGAAATGGCTGATATCACAAAAAAGTTATTTGAACTAATCGTGTGTTTTGAAGAGATCCACAATTCTTGTGTAGCACGTGTTCTTCTATCGCTTTACGCTTTCCAGCTATGCAAGATTATAAAAAATTCCTTCCGAATGAAGAGGATTTCAAAGACTATTCCCAGAACAGTCAAGCTATGCATTGTATTTGTCATGTAAATAATATATCGGACCTTTCGTAACTGAGTAATGTTCAGACACACACTCGTGGGCCTTTTTATAAAAAAAAACCTACATTCCACGTATGTGGTAGAGAAAGTAAAAATTTAAACGTAGGAATTGTGTGAAAATACGCTTGTTGCTTTGTATCGATGCGTATTTTCTTACATCTGCAGGGCGTGGTTATCGGAAAGTAGTGTGTTAAATAACCCAGATTTTATGTCACTGTTGTGAACACTTACAGTCAGCACAGAAGTATTCGCACACTGCTAAAACTTTACGGAAAATTTACATTCTGGAGAGTATAAATGATAATTTGAAGTTGACTGAATCAAAAGGCGGCATCCTCAGCAAGAATTTACGCTTTATAAGAAAGCAGCAATAAGTTACCAACAAACTATTTCTATAAATATAAACTTAACTTTAAATTTTTCAACCAGAAAAAGTAATCGTAGACTTACAGAAACAATACATAGTATTAGAAAAGTGTTGGTATTCAGTACTTTGTAGGGTACCAGTTATAGCGTCTAGTCTTCTGGTATTGAATAGACAAATGTTTTAATTTCTGCAATTGATATTCGCCCTCTTTGTTCTATGTTTCTCCAAGATGTTCCACACTTGTTCGATAGGGCAAATATTTTGATACTAGGAAGATGCATGAAACTGTTTTGGAACATAATACTAGATGTAAAAAAAGTATTCCATATTTTGAAAGGTGTTACTATGGACCAAAACAAGAAAACATTTCTGATGTGTTACACTCACATGACTTTCTCTACTCTTGTACAAACTATTTTTACAAAAGCTTATTATCCATATACTTCATGTTAATCGAGATGTTAATCTTATTGCTAATTTTCTTGTAGGTGCAAAGAGAATATGGTAGTATTTAAGCAATAGTCAAATCTTTTAAGAGCTGGTTGCTATGTGGAGTATTCCATTCTCTTTGCATGTCCGGGACATAAAAAATTAATAACGAATTCCCATTTGAGAAAAAGTATTGGAAAATTTAAGGGAATAACAAGTAATATCTCGAAAATCGTTCACTCAAAAAAATGACATAAATTGTGTATTTTAACGCGATCTACATTTTTTGTGCAGTAAAATTTTGTCTAGCTCTGATGGTTTACTAGTTATGCAAAAGTCGTTCAAAATGAAGAATACTTTTGGAGACATTCCCAGAAAATTCGAGATATACATTTTATTTGTCATGAAAATATCTTAAACATATGATATTTTAATCAAAATCGTTAGAGCCATTTTTGAGAAAATTAAAATTTTCGAAAAATGTTCCATGTATAGGGTAATCTGGGGTGGGGGATTTTCTTGAAAACCTTCGTGTCGAATCTCTGGAAGATACACCAGGTTTGGTGTTTATCCGAGTGTTCGTTTCTGAGTTATGCTGTTCACAGACACACACACGGGCATGTTTCCAAAAATTCTTTTTTGATTCAGGGAGCCTCAAAACATGTATTTCCGGTGAAATCTCGGTATCGAATTTTTGGGTGGAATACAATATTCCCCCTACTTACTATACGTAGTACAGAAAGTAAAAAACTGGCCAGTAAACATAGGTTCTATTAAGTGTTATGAGCGCTTGTTCATCTACGCTACTGTGAAACATGTCTTCTACTGCAAACCCTTTGCTATTACGCACGACCTACAACAGGCACTAAACAATGAGTACACATTACTCTGTTATTGTCCATAGATACAGCATGCAGTAAACTTCAGTGTTGTTATTGTAATCCGTGTGCGCAGTTTTGGGTAAGTACAACGCATATTCTTATTGGTTCTGATGGAATCAGTTTGTGTTTTGATAACTTTGTGAAATGCCATTACATTGTAGTTTTATCTTGAAATATTTGGTGTATGCAAACCCATTAATGGTGTACAGACACTATAGGAAGGCGTCATCAATGTTTGCCAGAGCATCCGTGACCAACCTGGAGTGGTGAGAGTGCATAATTCCCTAAGACGTCGGACAGAAGCATGTCTTACATACTGAGCACCTCCTTTAGCGATGATTTACAAGTACAGGTCGTATGTAATAGCAAGCAGATTACATTAGAAGCTATTCTGTTTCACAGTAACAGAGTAATGTCTTCATGTTTTACTGCATTCTGTAGGTCATTCATAATAGTAAAGAGCTTGCAGTAGAAGAGATGTTTCATTATGCAAAGATGATCAAGCGCTTATAGCGCTAAAGTATGCATTTTAGAGCCCATGTTTAATGAAATTTTTTTCTGGTTTTAGTCCATATTTCGACCTTTCAAAATATGTAATACTTTTTCTGTGACGCCCAGTATAATATCTGCAGTCATATATTAAGCGCAGTGTGTTTTGGATCATTATCTTGCATAAACATCCAGTCTTCCTGGAGGCAAATTTCTGCTCCTTGGTACGCAACTCTTGCTTAAGAATGATCCATCATTCCCGATAATACGGAGATTGCCAACACCTGGTGCGCTCAGCAACCCCAGAGAAAGACGGATCCTCCGCCGTGCTTCATTGGCTCCAGTTCTGTGTTCTTTTCCTCCACAGTTTGCGACTGCAGTCCGAGCCAAACGCTTTGAATGGGCTCTTATCTGTTCATACCACTTTTTCCCAGTCTCAGTCAGGATCTCTCGTAGAGCTTGCTGAAACATTAATTTCTGTCCACTGAAACTCAGCAACAATCTAGGGAGCAGTCATTCGTGATCCTTTTTAATGCAGCGAAGAATACTGTTCTCAGCTTAGCCGTGAGGATTTTAGGTCGGCCACCTCTTGGTGTATTTAGGACAGATTTTCTGGTTCCTACTCTGTCAACGATGGGTTGAATCGTTGGCCGTAGTCTCCCCACTATCTAAAATATCTTGGAGAAACTTTCAAGATTACTGTGTAGGTTAATTATTATTTTTCTCTATTCGCCGGTAGCTTTTCCTTCTTCGGCCCATTTCAATTTATCCCGCAACCTATTGCGTTGTAAGACTTGTGCTTGCAGACTACTTGCTGCGAGACAGACGAATCAGTCAAAAAAGAACTAATATGTGACATAACCACAGTTTTAATCTAGTTACCTTTGGTGAACGAATACCTTTGTACCAAATTTACGGTATCATCCAGCATTACTGTAGAAAACTATTAATTCTAGAAAGTTTCCAGGAAAGTTATAGTCGGAATAGGTTAAAAAAAGTTCATGAACCACATAATTTAACAACTTTACTAAGTTTAATGAATAATCATATTTCAACAACACATGTTGATACAGTGTGATCCACATAAACCTGAACCAATTTAATGGGCCATATCTCTTGAACCAATAATAGAACACATGTGCAACTTTGAGAGAATACAATACACAATTGGCAGATTACATTGTTTATTGTTCCTCAGAGCAAATGTTGGAAGTATCCTCCACCGGCATCCATAACATCACATTCATTTCACCATATGCTGTGACGTTCTACGAATAGTATCCTCCTAATGTTGCTTATTTTGTTACTAATGGATTCACATAGTTCAGCAGCTGTTCGAGGTGTATTCTTATATACTCTGTTTTCAAGATACCCTCATAAGAGAAAGCCCGGCGAGGTTAGGTCTGGTGATTTGGGAGCCACAGATCTTTTAAGATTACTGATTATCAAAGATAATTGTTGGTATCTTAATCTTATAATGGTTAGATGTATGGCACATTGCTTCATCTTGCTGGAAATAACCTTCGTCGATTCGACCATCCAGTTACTCCACAAATGTATTGAAGATTCCTGTATAAATTGCAGTGTCTACAGTCGTATCAAAGAAAATTAGGCCAACAATCCTGGAAGCTGACACCGCGCACCGTGCTCCAACCTTTTCATCATGCAGTGGTGTTTCGTGGAAGTGAGACCGTATTTTACAGCCCGCCTTGAAGCAATATGTGTATGTAATAATTTGTAAAATATGTATGTAACAGTCATTGCATATGCTTATATTATTGCATCCATGTGTAATAATGTTATGTGAATATATTGCGCAATTTAATAATGTAGAATCTGTGAGAATAAGTTAAACATTGCTAACAAGGAGGTAACCTTGAGGCAATAATGAGCTTGTGAGTTTAAATGTTATTTGTGATTCTTGGAACCATTAATGTAACCTTAGTGACAGTTTATAAAAATAGCCAATCAACAACCAGAAAAAGCTTTAGTTAAATGTAGGTATTCTATTGGAGTAAAAATAGCCAATCTGAGACTTGAGATACAGAAATTTACAAGTTTAGACGTTTGAAATTTATTCAGTTGCCTGCAGATAGTGATAGTAACTGGATGCATGATGTGTCCTCGAGAAATTAAATACGTATACCTACGTGTGAGACGAAAATAGTATATGTATTAGAAAGTGCAAGTATTAAATAAAAGAATCTCACAGCTCTCGATATCAGTGAAGTGCTATTTAATTTGTGTCAAGGATTAATAAAAGGGTGTGAATTAAAACTTAAAATCGGTTTAAGCCTACATTCTTGTTGCATCACGCCCTGCCAAGACTTCCATGTCTCTAACAATAATACTTACGCAGCCGAGGCAAACATAAATATTTATTAAAAAACAAACAAATTACAAAGTTAATTTTTTTAAAACTTGGGGCAAAGGCCACCTGAAAGTACATTTGGGGCGAAGGCTACCGGAAAGCGGGTATTATACGTGCGGTTGCAATTACAAGTTCGGCTCCCCAACAGTTGAAAAATAATACAACACCCTCAATACAAACTACTTCAAATCGGCTTTTCGTACGTAACAGCACACAACGTAAAGAACAATACTACTTCAGAATATATGGGGGTTTACAGCAGCCCAGTGCTGTTTTGTGTGTTGATGTAACCTGACATATGTAACCATGTTATGGAGAGTATGTCTGGAACGTGGAATAAGAAAACCCTAAAACCATCGACAATAACGCATTCGCTTTTCATGATCTGCTTCTTTCAAGTGCTGCACCATATACACTCTGTATGGTCGCAATCCCGATTTAATCGCAGCTCTTTGACATGTGCCATATGAATAGCCTGTCCCCTGGCTCAATCGACGCAACGATTTCTTTTGAAAGTTCACTAAGCGTCTTCGAAAATTATCAACAGACTGTGCACACATTGGTGGACTATGTTTTCCACTCTCACTGAGAAGTACGTGAGATGTCTCCAGCTTTCTTACTAGCGATAAAACTTTGTCTTTGTTGGAACAGCGCACACACTGAATTCCTTTCAAAATTCCCGGTACGTTGTTAATAATGAATTTGTCTTCCAATACGTTTTCACAGTAAAAACACGCTCTCGAAGTGAGTACTGCATTTTTACTTTCTCTACTACGTATAGTAAGTAGGGGAAGTATTGTATTCCACCCAAAAATTCGATACCGAGATTTCACCGGAAATACATGTTTTGAGACACCCTGAATCCAAAAAAAGCATTTTGGAAACATGTTCGTGTGTGTGTCTGTGTGTCTGTCTGTGAACAGCAAACTCAGAAACGAACAATCGGATAAACACCAAACTTGGTATTTATGTTCAGTATCTTCCAGAGATGCGACACGAAAGTTTTCAAGAAAATCCCCCCACCCCAGATTACCCTTTACATGGAAGATTGTTCGAAAATTTTAATTTTCTCAAAAATGGCTCTAACGATTAAAATATCATACGTTTAAAATATTTTCATGACAAATAAAATGTATATCTTGAATTTTCTGGGAATGTCTCCAAAAGTATTCTTCATTGTGAACGACTTTTGCATAACTGGTAAACCATAAGAGATAGACAAAATTTTACTACACAAAAAATGTAGATCGCGTTAAAATACACAATTTGTCATATACATCTTTTTTTGTTGAGTGAACCATTTTCGAGATATTGCTTGTTATTCAATACTTATTTTCTCAAATGGGAATTCATTATTCATTTTTTCGTCTTGGATATGCAAAGAGTTTTAATCTGTGGCAAAGGGAATGGTGCTGCACCTAGCAACCAGCTATTAAGAGATATGTATGTGCTTAAAGGCTACTGTATTTCTATATTGCTCTTGTAAATATATATTCCCCTTACATCTACAAGAAAATTAGCAATAAGATAGACTCTGCAAATGTTTATCTCAATTAACATGAAGTAGATGGAGAATAAGCGTTTGTAAGAATAGCTTGTACAAGAGTAGAGAAAGTCATGTGAGTGTAACACATCAGATTTTTCTGTTACGACTGCAAAATAAAGACTGTCAAAATGCAGGTAATTGCCACCGAAATCAATAAAATAGTCAACAAATGCCAGTGATACTAATTCTCCCAGAACCACTTAGATCATTAAAACAAATTTCACATCTCTACGAGCTTTCAGAGGGAAATTATGATCCATTAAAGTAGTTCAGGTTTATATGGATCCTACTGTATATTAATTGATGTACGAATACCTTCTGTACTGACTGTACTTGAAAATCATATTCGATGAAAGTCCTTTTTATGATAGATTTTTTTATAATACTGTGATGTAATCATCCATATACGTTTAACGCTTCACTAATAAATAATATTACTTTGCAGTGAAGATATCGTCAGCTTCCTAACGGTTAACATAGCAATTACAATGGACTGAATTCACAAGATATCTGCTATACTAATTCTTTAACAAGATCATTTGTTTTGCTTTTCTTAGTTGTTATACACAACGGTTTAGAATCTTTCTCAAATGTTCTAAAGAAAAGTTTACATGATTTATAAAGTATGTGTATGGTAGCTTATGCCGGGCACATACATAAAATGCTATTCATTAGAATTAATCTACAACGTTCCCAAATTAGGGATTACCAAAACAGACAAAGCTTACTGTTGTGGACTGTGATGCGTCCATTGTTGCGTGTTGTCACTACAAGAGGTTCGAGGTCTGAGGAGGTTTGTTCGGCCGACTGGAGAAGGCGCGTTTGCTTGGTTCCAGGCGCTTCCTCAGGTGAGGTGGCTCTAGGCCAAGGGTGGCGAAAACGACCTCCTTCCGCGAGTCACCAAATATGCAACACGCACGGCGTCACTCAGAAGCATGTGAAAATCAAACGGACGGTTACAGAGAGGGAACGTGCGCCTGCGAGTCAAAATGACTCGCGAGTCACGTTTTCGCCACCTATGCTCTAGGCAATCAAGCGGGTTCGTCATCTCAGCTCGGCTGAATGTGGAGGTCCCGGTAGGGTGGATAAGGCTCTCCTTAGCAGGGTGAGACATACTAGTGGTAAGACCACTGAGCTCAAACACTGCCCGGGCTGGTCAGGTCTTCTCTAAGAGGTCCCCATGAATAAGAGGAGACGGGAGATGGTCAGAGAAGGCGTAGGATTTACTCCACTGACGAATGAGCCAACTATCCTTCCAGTTTAAAGGACGCCACTGTATAGGTAGCGAGGATCAGTTAAGGCTAATTGCCTGTTGTTTTTTTTTCGAGTGGAGGAAAAATACTTTTGCGTACTAACCCCATATATGGGAGTGTGGGACTCCACTAAAAAAAACCTCCACCGGAGAGAATTCAGGTATAAGTGTGGCAGTACCGCTTATGCACCTACAGATTTGAGGTGTTGGTATATTGGCCAGCCCTTAGGGCTTAAACCAGGGTAAGGAGAGGAGGCCGGACGTAGCCATGACCGAAGCCCTGATTACGCCCTGGGGAATTAGGGAGCTTGGTGCGATGTTAGTTCTTGTTCACGCCGAAGCGTGTGGTCGTGTTATATTGGAGGTGTTGAGCATCACAAGTGCGCCCTTGTGCCCGAGTCGGATCTTGAGCCGGTGGCTGCGTCCCTGAAACAAATCTTTCTAGCATGCACAATACATATGTTTACACTTATTTGTATTAATTGTTAGTTGTATAGAATAAATGAATTTGATCATTAGCTCTAATTTGGAAGTTCATAAGTGTTGACTCCGCCTTCTGGCTTCGTCTTTTTATTGTGTATAGTTAGTGCTAATTTGTATTTTGATAATGTTTTGCTCCGCCTGGTGGCGTCGTCATTTTCCTATTATGATTGATATTGTGCTTATATTAGATTAATTATGAGTATTTGTTTTACAGCCGTTTGGCATCGTCCTTAGCTTTAATAAATCATTTCATTATCCATATTCCTAGCACGGTCGCATAGAGTGCGCACGCGGCGGGCTGCCTGCCTGAAAATGCAGGTGCGAGCCAGTGCCACTCGCGGGGGATCTCTCAGTACCTGGGGGCCGCCTTGACTCGGAGAGCAAGGACTTCGAGGGCTACTAGCGGTCACGTGGTGAAGCTGTAGTCATGGGTATTATGGTAATGTTATTAATGAGTCGAGGTATTCTTGAATATCTATTTCGGGCTCCCCTAGGCCAAAGGTTCTGTCGAATACTGACAGCGGTAGCTTGTGTTTGTTCTCGTGGGTTTCATATGAACCTAGTTCTTGTATTAGTCTATTTGTGTTCTTTCCCTTGTGCTTATAGAGATTGAAGCTTAGACTATGAATTCTTCGATAGTGTGTAGTTTTAATTCCTGGTTTAGTAGATATGCCGGCGCTACCGGCGGTTGTTTGGTTATTATTCGTATTATCCTGTTTTACAGTGTTTGTAGCTTATGCATGTGCGTCTTGGCCGCATATCCCCAAATAGGAGCTGCATACCTCAGGATTGGCCTAATTAGCGTTTTGTATAGGGTGAGTTCCAAATTTATTTTTAGTTGGTTATTTATGTTAAATATTGGGTACAGTCTATTTAGCTGACCATTTGTCTTGGCTCTGACTTTAACAGACCGGAATTGCCTGCCACGCCTCTCGGTCTACTCATCACAGAACTGTGGCCATTACGTCGTAACTCCTGCGCTAATCACCTGTGGTGCCATCTAGTTTATTCAGCTTGACTTAATGTACATCAGCGCTGAACTATTTACATATAATTTGCTATTAACAGTATACTAGTGCTTATGTGACGTGCGTCAAGTCTGTGGTGAACTTGTGTATCTTAATGGCGGGGTGACGCTACACTTACCAATATAATAAGAAAATATGTTGTTGTTCTTGTTCACCAATGACACTGGGGATTATTTGGTCTGCATCATTTTCTCTCTGGCTTCCCAATATAAAGACTGTAAGTTATCACTTTTAAGGCCTTTGCCTGTTGTTTGTTCAGGATGACTTCTTCTTCACAGAGAGTGCACTTGGGTGTAGGTAGGCATCGTATCTTGTAGATATGTTCTGCCATGCAATCGTGGCCAGTTGCCATCCTGAATAAGGCCACTGCAGTCTTCCTTGGCATTTTTGTACATAAGCTCTATCTTTAATATTCTTATAATCTTTATCTTTTAATTTATCTTCTTCGTCAAGTCTCTACTATCTTCGGAAATGTTGTTTAATGCTATTTAATTGTTTATTTATTTCTATTTGTCCTGCAGGTTTTATTTGTTGTATTGCACCTTTCTTTGCTAACTAATCCGCATGTTCATTGCTCAAAAGTCCGACATGAGCTGGGATCCATTGTAGAGTGATTTCTAGTTTCAACTGCTTTAATTATGCTTTTTATTTCTTTAATATTTCTTGTTGTTTTATTATTGTAATTTACTATTCCATCTATGGCTGATTTTGAGTCTGATAAGATGACTATTTTTTGTTTTATGTATGGTCTATATAAAATGTTCTGTAATGCTTCTTTTATAGCTGTTAATTCCCCATCATAGTGGTTTGACGTTTCATATAATGTTAGATACTGTGCAAAATGTTTACAGTATACTCCTGCACCGGCATTTCTTTATGATGAGGGATTGATTTGTATATATTTTTTCCGGGTATCTTTCATTTTCCGTAGCTATTGCTATGGCTCTCATTTCATCTGGTATATTGTTTTGTTTGTGTATTGTATATATCAGGTCATTCTGATATTGTATATCAATATATTCTATTGGACTCGTTTCGTCTGTTGCAATTATATTTGTCGTAATTATATTCTTGTATTTTAAGTTATTAATATATGTTCTGAAGCTTATTTGAGTTTTTAAATTACTTATAATATCTGCTGCGTGGTACCACTTGTATGTGTTTCTATTGACTTGCAGCTTTTGTGCTAGAGTAATTGCTTTCAACTCATGTTCCAATTCCATAGGCATGTTTTTTGTGAAGATTTGTAGTACTGTAATTGATGTTATTTTTATAGATCCTGTTATTATTCTTAGTGAATTATTTTGTGAAATTTCTAGTTTACTTTTAAGTCTCTTGTTTACTGTTGCTAGTGTTCTCCATACAATAGGTTAGGTTTTTATGTATGTTTTATATATATATTATTAAGGAGGTCCATCTTTCCACCCCATTTTATTCCTGCTAAACGTTTTAAAATGTTGTTCTTTTTGTTGATTTTATTCGTTACATTGTTTACATGTTCTTTCATTGATAGTTTTTTATTTAATTCTATCCCTAGATACGTTGTTGTAGTTGCTTCTTGTAGTTTTTGTTTTTGTTTTGCAGGCATATATTTTCTGTTTTATGTTACATTGTGAATAGTTGATATTGAGTTTTTCCTGTATTTATTTCCATATTGTTATTATTAGTCCACCGTTCTAGGGTTATGATTGTATTCTCATTGTTGTTTGTAGTTTTTTGTAATTTTTCCCAGATCTTATGTTCTTTTCTGAAGTCCATATTACCATGTCGTCAGCAAACATTCCTACTTGTATGTTACCTATTTTCTTTAGTACATCTAACAGGTCGTTTATATATATTGAACAGAATAGCAGTTGTAACAGACCCTTGAGGTAGTCCAACTCTCGTTTGTTTCCATTTAGATGTGGCTGTTTAGTATTGTACTGCAAACCATCTTTTGGATAGGAAGGTTTGAAACCAGTTTAGCATGTGGCCTGATATGCCATATGCCTTCATTTTGTATAGTAGCATTTCTCGCCATACTGTGTTAAACGCATCTTTGAAGTCGACAAACAGTGCTAGAGTAGTCTTATTATTATTGAAATTTTCTTTAATGTCTTGTGTGAGTCTTACAACCTGGTGTATTGCTGAGCTGTCCTTCCTAAATCCAGCTTGTTGAGGGACTAATAGATTTTTGTGTTTCTAGATAGTAGGTCAGTCTTGTAGCTACCATTCTTTCTAAGAGTGTTGCTATGTTTAATGTTAAGGATATCGCCTATAGGTATCTATCATTTAAATTGGTTTTCCTTTCTTCTTAACAGGTAAAATTTTTGCTTTTCCACAGTGTTGGTATGTTATTTCTGGTTGTCCAGATTTTAAAGTATGGAGTGCTTCATGTCCTAAATTCTTGAGCAGCTTTGGATGTATGTTATCAGGACCTGGACTCCTTTTATTTTTTAGTGTCATTGCTTGCTTTATTTCTGGGAGTGTGAATGGCTCATTGAAGATATTTTGAAAGTTAGTCGTATCTTCGAGGTTGCTATTTCTTAAGTATTTATTCTGTATTTTGTTTTTATTTTTTAATGTAGTATTAGTTTTATAGTATGTTGCTACTTTTTCTGCTATAATGTTATCCTCGTATATTTCTTTATTATCGATATTTAATGGTTGATTTTGTTTAATGTAATTATGTACCTTAGTACTATTAGTTCTATAGTCTAGTTTGTTTATAAATTCTTCAAACCTCTGTTTCTTTTTGTTGGTTTCTTTACACCGTTATAGCCTGTTTTAACTGTGCGTTTGCTTTTCGTCTTCTATAACATCTGCTTTGTCTTGTGTCCTTTCTGTTTTTTCTCTAGTTTTATCGTTTTGATTTGAGTTGTGCTAACTGTTCATTCCAGAAGGATTTCTATTTATGAATTTTCCCTTTTGGGATACATTGGTTTGCAGCTTTTAGAATTGTGGCATTTAGTTCTTTCACTACTTTGTTTATGTTTTGTTCCAATTTAACTTCTTTGAAAAGTTTGTTTGTTATTGTTTTATATTCTTCCCAGGGTGCTGTTTTGAAATTCCATTTAGGCCTTATTTTTCCCTTTGCTCTAGGCGGTTGATGGTTTAGGTCTCTTTTTATTATTATGGCTCTATGTCCACTGTCACTATATTCGATTACTTTTTTGTAGTTTTATCTCTTAAATCAGTTGATATGATAGCAATGTCTGGATTGGTTTACTGTCCTGAGTAGTGTATGTAGGTTTTTCGGTCTTCATCCCTATGTAATATTTTCATTAACTTGGAATCTACAAATTATTCAATAATTTCACCAGCTTTATTGTTGTCACTATAGTCCCATCTTGGAAAATGTCCATTGAGATCACCAATTAAGATTGTTTTATTTTCAATATCAATTATGTCCAGGTTGAGGTGATTGTTATTCGGTGGGCTGTAGATACTATAGATTTTAAATTTATGTTTTTGTTTACAAGCTGTTATCATTATTTCAGAAGTGTCATCTTGGTTCATTTATTTTATAATTTCAAATTTTCCATTTTGCATTGTTTAATGCCAGCAAGTATGCCACTTCCTATCTGTCTGTGGTTTTCTAATATATTTGTGTTGTATTTTGGAAATTTATAGAAGTTTTCCTTTTGTTGATCTATGTTTGCTTCAGCTATGATGAATACATCTACGCCATTGTCTCTTAAAAGATTGTCTATCATGATTTGTTTACTGTGATTCATTCCACCAGCATTCCAAAATAGCACTAAGAAGTGCTCTTCTTTTAACTTTTTTGGCATGGGAAGCATGGCTGTGTTGTAGTCCATTTAGCGTTACCCAGGGAACACTACGTGGAGGCGGACTATGTTGTTCCCCTAAAAACAAAATATTAAAGATTAAATATTGTTAAATAAACGAATAAAAATAAAATAAGAAAGATAACATAAAAAATCATTTTGCTATCTATCATAAGGTTGAGATTGAAATTGGGTCTTTTAATGCTTAAATGCTATTTGTTTAATAATTTTTTCCTAATTTAAAGTCACGGTAATACTTGACGAAAATTCTGATATAATACATTCACATGACACTCTCTACTCTATCTTTTATTAAGGTGTATACAAACTATGCTTACTAAAGCTTATTTTTCTGTGTACTACAATTTAATCCAAATAAGCTTTTTCAGAAATAGCTATATTACACATTTCGTTATATATACAAAGGGAATAACAACAGTCAAATGCTTAAGAACTGGAACGCTACATATTGGCCTTAAAATTCCACATTGTTTCCATGCAATCGCTAGAAACAACTGAATGTTGACAGGATTTAGGAGACTGACCAAGAAATTAATAATTCCAGCCTTTAATAACGGATATTTCAGAAATGGCTTATGCCACAAAAAATTCTTTTGAAATAATTTGTGTGTTTCAAAGATATCTACATTTTTTGTGTAGTACGTTTTCGTCCATCCCTTAAAGTTTACCAGTTATAGAAGATAACAAAAAATTCCTCCCGAATTTTGTCATTGTTTTAAAGTCCTATCGACGGTCAGCTGTTTTTTGCTGATGCACGGAAAGAGTATATAGCGCCCAGGTCTTAAACATTTTACTATTCTTGTTCCTTTTGTGTGTATAACAAAATGTGTAATGTGGCTACTTTTACAAAAGTTTGTCTCTATTAAAATGTAGTATATAGAAAGTTAAGCTTTCGGAATCAAGAGTTTTTTATACAAATTAATAAATGGTAGAGGGTAGAGAGAGAGTAGTGTCAGTGTAACACATCAGATTTTGAAGGTCAACAACCAGGCGTGGATAATCGATCGCCAGTTCGCCACCACTGTCAATGTTGGTAATCTTGTAACTTTAAACAGGAGTTAGTAATTATTTCTATTTTCGTGTAACTGTTATTTCTCTTATTCATTATCGTCGAAATAGTAGTGTGCAATTCAGAATATTTATTAACTCCACGTATGGAAATCCAATTTTGAGAATATGGTTTGTTAAGTTATTTGCACCACGCTTTAGGCGTCAACTTGAAGTAGGTTGTATTGAAGGAGTTATTATTTTAACTGTTGGGGAGCCGAACTTTTAGTTGCAAACGCACGTATAGTATCCGCTTTCCGGTACCCTTCGCCCCAAATGTACTTTCAGGTTCTCTTTACCTCAAGTTTAAAAAAATATTAACTTTGTAATTTAACTGTTTCTTTAAATATTATATATTTATGCTACCCTCGGCTGCGTCAGTATTAATTTTAGAGACATGGATGTCTTGGCAGGGCTGTGGTGCAACAAGAATGTAGGCTTACACAGATTATAATTTTACTTCACTCCTTTTATTAACGTTTGACACGATTTAAATAACACTTCACTGATAGAGAGCTGTGAGATCCGTTTGTTAATTACTTACACGTAAACTATTTTCGTCTCTCACAAATACGTATTAAATTTCTCGAGGACACTTTTTGCGTCTGGTTAGCAACGCTGTCTGCAACCAACTGACTTCTGAATTTGCAAATGTTTCTCCTTTTCAGTTTCTGATTGGCGAATCCTACTCCAATAGAATACCTTCATTTAACTAAAGCTTCTTCTGGTTTCCGATTGGCTATTTTATAAACTGTCACTAAAATTACATTATTGCTTCCAAGAATCAGAGGTGGTATTCTTAAACTCTCAAACTCATTGCCTCAAGGTTAACTCATTTTTACCCCTTTGTTAGCAATTTTGACCTATTTCTCACAGCTCCTACATTATTAAATTACGTAATATAATCACATAACATTATTACACATGGATACAATAATATAAACATATACAATGACTGTAATATACACTTTTTATATTGTTACATACACATATTGCTTTAAGGCGGGCTGTTATTGAATTTACATATATAATTAGACTGAAATCATTTTCAGTATTAAAAATACTGCCTCACAATACACATGCCTTAAGTGCATTGGAGAATTTCGGAAGTAGAAAATACAGAAACTTCCTTGCTCTCCAAGGATGCCCTTACTACACTTGTTTTTCATATTCCTCATAACAAAACATATAAGCATGACTTGACGTCTGCCTGGGAAAACTAGCACCTTCTGTTTGCTTTAGGGTTGAAGGGGGGAAAAGTATTGCTTTGCTCTTATAATAACGGCATTTTCTATACCTGAGAAAATTTGCTTTATTTCCTCCAGTTATATGAGAGTGGCTACACAGAACTTGGGATTTATAACGAGGCCTTCCGAGATTCTTGTATAAATAGGTTCACTGATAACATCCACGCAAAATCAATTTTCTTGTTCCACTGGGACGCTTCCGACATCAGGATAAATAACACTGTATCGGTCATTATAATCCTTGTTCTGCTAAGTTCTCTCTTGCTGTTCGTGCCGCGTTTACTACAGGATGGAAAAATCTGACGTATTGCATTCATATGATTATAACCCTACTCACTCGTCTACAAACGATTCTTGCAAAAGCTTATTCTTCTCTCTGCTTGTTGAAGTAGATAATTTGTTACGTTATTTGCACCACGCTTTGGGCGTCAATTTTGAGATATTTATTTAGCTCCACGTATGGACTTGAGTACTTTTTATTGAAGGAGTTGTATTATAGTTCTTATGTTGGGGAGCCGAACTTGTAATAGTTGCAACCGCACGTATAGTAAACAGTTTCCGGTAGCCTTCGCCCCAAATGTACTTTCAGGTGGCCTTTGCCCCAAGTTTAAAAAAATATTAACTTTGTAATTTGACTGTTTCTTTAAGTATTAAATATTTATGTTTGCCTCGGCTACGTCAGCATTATTGTTAGAGGCACGTTTCTCTTAGCAGGGTTGTGGTGCGACAAGAATGTAGGCTTACAAAGATTATAATTTTACTTCACTCCTTTTATTAATGCTTGATACGATTTATTAAACACTTCACTAATAGAGAGCTGTGAGATTCTTTTATTAATTATTTGCATTTTTTCACCCGTAAACTATTCTTCGTCTCACACGAATACGTATTAAATCTCTTGAGGCCACTTTTTGCGTCTGGTTAGTAACGCTGTCTCCAACTAACTGAATTGATTTCAATCGCCTAAACTTGTAAATTTCTGTATTTCAAGTCTATGATGGACTATTCCTAATCCAATAGAATACCTTCATTTAACTAAAGCTTTTTCTGGTTGTTGATTGGTTGTTTTTAAACTGTCTCAAAATTTACATTATTGTTGCTCCAATAATGACTAGTAGCATTTAAACTTTCAAATTCATTATTGCCTCAAGGTTACCTCATTGTTAGCAACTTTTAACCTTTTATTCTCACAGCTCCTACATTATTAAATTACGTAATATATTCACATAACATTATTACACATGGATCAATAATATAAACATATACAATGACTGTAATATACAGTTTTTATGTATTGTTACATACACATATTGCTTTAAGGCAGGCTGTTATTGAATTTACATATTATATAATTAGATTGAAATCATTTAAGTGTTAAAAATACTGTCTCATCGTTGCTAATCGAGATAAACCTCCATTACTCATTTACACAGGTATCTTTTAGCAGATCGCGATGTGATGGTTTTGAAATTCCATTTTCCTTGTATGACCACAAGAAAAAGAAATTAATAAAACGGAATATCTTGGAAATGAGTAATACCAAAACAGATTTTATTTTATATATGAGGAGTGATCAGAAACAAATATTACAAGGCCGGCATTTCTGGAGTTTCGTCCGTTATAGAGAAATTAATAGTTTATGGTAATTCTAATACACACGGTTGGCAATTGTGCAAAGGTTCAAACAGCAGTCACCTATAGCGCTAATTGTAGGTAAACACAAATGACGACTTGTTTGGAAAACTAGTCTCGCGAAGAAATCCGCTCCGTTATTCTATTTCTGTGAGTGAAATATGCAATTGCAGCTGAAATTCACCGTCAGCTGGTATAGATTTACGGAGAGAGTGTAATGTTCCGTCAACATGTCGCAGAATGGCGTTGAAAGTTTGCGATCGGTAGAGAAAACGCCACCGACGAGGATCGCAGTGGCCGACTCGGCACGGCATCAACTGATTTGAACACTGCTCGCGTGGAGGAGGTGATTCAGGACAATAGGATAATCACGTTACCGTATATCACGGTAGAATTTTAGGAATGTCATTCCGAAGCATTCATCACATTGTTCATGTTATTTTGCAGTGCCGAGAGGTTTGGATTCGGTGGGTTCCACGAAATCTGTACATCCAACGCAAGGAGAAGCGCGTGGGGGAAAGTCTGCAACTTTTTCAATGGTTCTGTACAGTTTTCTTCACCACTGTCACAGGTGACAAAACATGGACACATTACTATACCCCCAGCAGTAAGCGGTCATCAATGGAGTGGAAACACCCATCCTCTCCAAAGACAAAAAAGTTAAAATTGACGTCATCTGTCGGTAAAATGATCGCCACAATGTTTTGAGACAGCGCGGATGTCATACTTGTGGAGTTTTTGGAAAGAGGGCACACAATGACCACTGACATACTGCCAGACTTTAACACGATTGCGTGTAGCAATCGGGGGAAACGGCCAGAACTTCTCACCGAGGGCGTCATCTTTCTTCACGACAACGTGCGACCCCATACAGCCGAAGACCACCACGCTATTGAAGCAGTTTTGCTTGGACATCTTCGAGAACCCTCCCTATAGTCCGGACCTCGCTCCAAGCGACTTTCACCTTTTTCCTCACTTGAAGGACTACCTAGGAGACAGCTGATTCGCTTCAGACGAGGAGGTAAAACACTTCGCGACAACGTGGCTGAACACGCAGGGACAGAATTTTTAACATCAGGGAGTAGTGAAACTCATCCCACGAAGCGACAAGTGCCTAAACCGATACGGAGACTTTGTCGAAAAATAACCTAATTTATGTACTACCATTTGGCTGTATTGGTTGTACGAAACAAAATGTTAACGTTTCACTACAAGATTTGTAACCTTAGTTTCTGATCATCCCTCATAAATTAGGACCTTTAAGGATATCTACACCTTTTGTGTAGTAAGGTTTGTCTATATCTTACGGTCTACAGTTTAACAAAGTCATTCAGAATCAAGAGGATTTCAAAGCCTATTCCTAGAAACTTCAAAACATACATTTTATTTGTCATGCAGATACCTTAAACATATGATATTTTAATTAAATTCGTGGTAGCTATTTTTAAGAAAGTGAAAAGGAACGAAGAGTTTTCATTACAGATAGATTTGGGGGAGGGATTTATTTGAAATCCTTCGCGTCACATCTTACAAGATGCTGTACTTAAATTCCAAGTTTTTGTTTAACTGGCTTTTAGTTTTTGACATATTGTAGATATACATACACGCGTGCAAGGGCGAGTGGTCCTTTCTTCAAAATGCTTTCCGCCATGTAATTTCCCCTCATATAGGATGATTTTGAAGTTGTTAATTTCTTAGCTCCACGTTTGGACGCCACTTTTAAATAGATATTGTCTTTACGTTGTTCGCACTACGCTTTAGGCGTCAATTTGTAGTAGTTTGTATTGAAAGAGTTGTATTATATTTCAACTGTGAGGAGCCGAACTTGATGTAGTTGCAACCGCACGTATAGTACCCGGTAGCCTTTGCCCGAATTTTTAAAAATATTAACTTTTTAATTTGACTATTTCTTTAAGTATTAAATATTTATGTTTGCCTCGGCTGCGTCAGTATTATTGTTAGAGACACGTTTCACTTAGCAGGGTTGTGGTGCAACTGAAGAATGTAGGCTTACACTGATTATAATTTTACTTCACTATATTTATTAATGCTTGACACAATTTAAATAACACTTTACTGATATAGCGAGCTGTGAGATTCGTTTTATTAATTAATTACACTTTTAAACACGTAAACTTATTTTTTCGTCTCACACGAATACATATTATATTTCTTGAGGACACTTTTTGCGTCTGGTAGTAACGCTGTCTGCAGCAACTGAACTCTAAATTTGTAAAATTTTCTCCTTTTCAGTTTCTGATTGGCTAATCCTACTCCAATAGTATACCTTCATTTAACTAAAGGTTTTTCTGGTTGTTGATTGGCTATTTTATAAACTGTCACTAAAATTACATTATTGTTACTTCAAGAATCATAAGTAGTACTGTTAAACTTTCTTACTCATTATTGACTCAAGGTTACCTCATAAACGTATTATTCTCACAGCTCCTACATTATTAAATTACGTAATATATTCACATAACATTATTACACATGGATACAATAATATAAGCATATGCAATGACTGTTACATACATTTTACAAATTATTACATACACATATTGCTTCAAGGCGGGCTGTTATTGAATTTATATGTTATATAATTAGACTGAAATTATTTAAGTGTTAGGAATACTGCCTCAAACTGCCCCCTTTTAGAAATATTTAAAAATTGTTCTTTTTGATTTGTCCTTTTCAAATTTGTAGATATTTTCTGAAAGTCTCCTGAAAGAAAGAAACATAACCTGTGTTTTTATTATTACACTTCCTATTTTTCACTGTCAGTTTTATTTAACACTCATCCTTAAATGTCACCGGTCGCTCATTGGAGGGCTGTGTTGTCAATAACATTGATGTCTCGTATGATGTTCTATCTACTTCACACCGTTCAATGTCTAGGAGCGGTGTTTTAAGTAACTCCATAGTAAGGAACCCGGCGTTGTCAAATCAAGGGATCTTGGTGTCCATAATTTCTTGGAGATTATCCGGTCGTCAAATAAACTTTCAATTAGCACCATGGATTGGTTTGATGTATAGCATGTAGCGACATCCTGTTCCAAATATCTATGACTCAGCTCTACGTCGCCCAGTGCTCAACAAACTTTGTGACAATCCGTCAGTACTCTGCTATCCAGAGTCCGGTCAAAAGGAATTGTTCCCACTGTTTTCTGTGCTGATATTGTGCACCAAACCCCGACTTTAACTAGATCCATTGGTACTTCATGAATGATTTATAGGGTGACCGTTCCAATCTTGAAGACGTGCACAACAACCGTTGCCAATCTTTATGAATGATGTTTTCTTTTTCTAGCCGCGAAAGACCCAGTTTTTTTCCACTTTGTTTACCAGTGCCAGTATTGTGCTTCATTCGATTGCGAACACCATCAGGTGTGCACTTGGAGTAGCTGTAATTAAATATGTAATCCAGTATTGCTTCACAAATAAGATCCGTTGATTGAATTGCATTTTCATAATAACTAGAACAAAATCTCGAAAACAGCTGTCAGACTTAAAAGCCAACCATAAGGAATCAAAAATAAACATCTACATATTTGACAGAGAGTCAAAATGTTAATTTTGGGACACTTGATTAATTTCTAACCGAATATATAAAGAAGGAAATACACTAGCTGTACACAATTTACTCTGCATAAACCAGAAGGTATAGTACTCCGAAGCACCAGAGCCAAATGTACCAACGCCAAAGCCGAACGCTCTATCTGCCCCTTTCTATTAACACAGGACTTCATGGTCAGAGTAAGTGAGGGAATTATATCTGATAAGCATACCGAATACCCGGTCACATATGTGCGTCATTTAATCCTCTGTGCCTCTTCCTTTCCTTGGTCTCTCAAAACCTAACGAGACTGAGCGCACCGGATTCCCCAGCATGGGAGAAGCGCTGTGCAGGTTCTCCCGCTCCACAAGCAGCAACGCTACTTTTAGTATTTATATTTATTGCACATACTTCCTTTACCGTGCATGTTATTTAGTTACTCGTAGATAAACATGAAATGTATATATATATATATATATATATGTGTGTGTGTGTGTGTGTGTGTGTGTTAAGATAGTTAAGGAGTAGAGCGTCGGCATAGAAAGCAGAGGATCCGTGGTTGGAGTGCATTCCTTGGCATTGAATTTTTCAAATATCATTAAAGTTTCCAATTTTAGCTTACTCAGTGTGAAAGGACAATTCTCAGTAAGGGGTGACCTTTTTTATGAGTTGGAAAGGTAGAATCAGACGCTATAGAATGAATGCTATAGCCGGGATTTGAACCACGGATCTCCCGGCCGACACGACAATAACTTCTCAAACTGATTCGCATTTTTTCCGGTAAACCACAAAGAGATCTCAAATTGTATTGAGATGTCATACCCCAATAGCGACTTTATTCTTTGTAAGTACTTTAAGTCCCGGGCTTTACAGTTTCAACCGCTATTAGGTCAATTAATTCTTTTTATGAGGTTAACTTACCTTGTACTATAGTATGTTTATGTTGAAGGAGAGAGGGTGAGTCCAGATGTAAACAATGGGTGCGTGCCTGCAGTGCTTGTACAGATTGTATCAAAAGAATGAGTGTACTGTGCTGCACATGACAACTGTAATGTTTTTATTCCGTCATGGAACACTACATTTTTACATATTGTTACATGCTGGGGTGAGGGCCAAAAGATTTCCAGCAAATGATTACATTTCCATCACCCCAACACGCACAGGGGAGCGTAACTTGCTAACGGCAAGAGGACCGGGACCTTGGTGTTTAGATTAAGTTGAAGGCGTGAGGTTTTACATTATACAAAAACATTACATAACACATATTACCTGGAATATATTGACAAATTTTTGGCGACTCTACATTGTGCACTTAGAAAAACAGGATGGAAGGAGATGCCAGAAGCCAAGGACTGACCACACACGCAACTTTCCGCTTCCACTGCTTTCACGCAAGTGACGCTAACTAGTGTCTAGTGTCTAGTCAAGCCACTCAGGATTTGCGTCATACCAGACCGTTTTTAAACAAAGTCATCTCTCTGGCATGTTCCGCGCCAAAAGAGGGGTCGTTAGGCCGAAAATAATTAAAGGAACCCAATAATGCTATCGAGAATGCAACGCAATAATGGGTCTGGTAATGACAATGCACTTACTGATAGGCCACGTCATGTGTAAATTGAATACTACATTGTCTGTGCCGCAGCGAACATTATATAACTAACAAGGCCTATAGTGAACGTTCTCCGTTTTCCTTCGCAAGAGGTAATAGGTGCATATGAATAATACACTTATATCACTATCTGATATATTTTTACTTTCTCTACTACGTATAGTAAGTATGGGAAGTATTGTATTCCACCCAAAAATTCGATACCGAGATTTCACCAGAAATACATGTTTTGAGGCTCCCTGAATCCAAAAAAAAGCTTTTTGGAAACATGTCCGTGTGTCTGTGTGTGTGCCTGTCTGTCTGTGAACAGCATAACGCAGAAACGAACAGTCGGATAAACACCAAGCTTGGTATTTAGGTTCAGTATCTTCTAGAGATGCGACACGAAGGTTTTCAAGAAAATCCCCCCATCCCAGATTACCCTTTACATTAAAACATTTTTCGAAAATTTTAATTTTCTCAATATGGCTCTTAACGATTTTGATTAAAATATCACATATTTAAGATATTTTCATTACAAATGAAACGCATATCTCGAATTTTCTGGGAATGACTCCAAAAGTATTCTTCAATGTGAACGACTTTTGCATAATTGGTAAATCATAAGAGATAGACAAACCTTTACTACACAAAAAATGTAGATCGCGTTAAAATACACAATTTATGTCCTAAACATTTTTTTTTGAGTGAACCATTTTCGATATATTGCTTGTTATTCCCTTAAATTTTCCAATACTTTTTCGTTATTTTTTTTTACGTACTGGAGATGCAAAGAGAATGGAATGTTCCACATAGCAACCAGCTCTTAAAATATTTGACTATCGCTTAAAGCTTACAAATTACCCTTGCATCTACAAGAAAATTAGCAATAAGATTAACATCCCGATATCTGGATTAACATGAAGCATATGGAGAATAAGCGTTTGTAAATATAGTTTGTACAAGAGCAGAGAAAGTCATGTGAGTGTAACACATCAGATTTTTTTAGTCTGTTTACGAAGCGGAACATTATGCCTACTAAAGTATATTTCTTTACAGTCATCTGTACCCAGGGGACACTGCTAAGACATTATGCACTTTGAATCGGTAACTTGAAATCACGTACCAGGTCACTCTAATCCGCCCTCTAATTATCAGACTCACACATACATTCACAAAACTCTTTGTCTCCGCTTTAAAAACTCAAGCAGCTAAATTAGTTGAGCACAAATTCTCAGTGTAAAAATGCACAGAGAAAAAAACATATCACTGTTTTTTTTTAGTTTTTCCCTGGTTTTCATTTTATTACCTTTATATTTATTTTATATTGCGCCGATATTTTCTACTCGTGTTTGGTCTTTACAAAATTAGTTTGTTCATTTAATAGGGAAATTTATTGCATAAAATGACTGCCAATATCACTAACATGATTTAAACACTGGAAGAAATAAATTTGTGAAGTTGTTAAAACTGAGGCGACAATAAGAAAGTTCAGCAAAACGTCGATAATTCCTGACTCTCGGTATTTTTCATTTGTAAAATCAAACATACCAAAACAATTTTCTCTATTGAAAGAACTTAAAATAATTTTTCAAATACCACAATTGTTGCAATTAAAAAAGAACTTCAAACTGATAGAATTAAAAATTCTAGAACATGTAAAGCGTATCGATATAGTACCCCTGAAATAGTTATTTGAAACACTGACGAAGATCGACTTTAATAAGACCTACTTTAAGGCTATTTTGAAGGTATATGTGAATGCAAAGATTATTGGTAAATAGGAAAACTGCGTTTTAGAATTGTTTTCTATTACAAGGACTTAAAAAAGGCTGCTGCTTATCACTTATGTTATTTTATATACAGAGTGGATCATTTAAGTTGAGATTGTACAACTTCTCCAAAAGTAAGCGTTGTAGAAGCAAATGTCTTGAATAAACGTCGCTTGATATGGTAGGGAAGGTAAATGCCATTAGTCGTGTTTTGTTTGGAGGACGTTATGATGATCATTTTAGTGTCAATTTAATGGTTTAAATAGGAACCCACCGTTTTATGTTTTCTCACTTCTCGTAAAAAAGTAAACCACATTTGTGTAAAGCACTTTGAAATTGTTCTTACACCAACGTAAACAATAACAAAAATTCTGAATGGCTGTGCGCAATGAATGGTTGGACCATCCATGGATGATCATTTGATGGTCAAATTACGTTTCGTAATTGGGAACCACTATTTTTTTGTTTTGTTTCCTTATTCCTCATCACAAAATAAGCAGCTTGTTATAAACCATTTTCTAATGAGAAAACAACATACAAAATGTAGCTTCCCATTTACAAAAAATTAAATTGATCCTAAAATGACCATCACAACATCCTCCAAATAAATCACGATTAATGCCATAATATCAAGCAACTTCTATTCAAGACATTTCTTTCTACAACTCTTTGGAGATGTTGTACAGTCTCAACTTAAATGGTCCACCCTCTATGTGTGTGCGTGTGCGTGTGCGTGTGCGTGTGCGCGTGTGCGTGTGCGTGTGCGCGTGTGTGCGTGTGCGCGCGCGAGGGCTGATCAATAAAGACTGAGACTAATTTTTTTCACAGATATTTATTACTCCATTTCAATGTTGACATGGTCTTTCTCAAAGTAGTCCTCTCCTACTTGAATGCACTTTTTATACCGTCTCTGCCAGTCCTCGAACACATGGTACAGGCCATTCTTTGTCAGGTCTTTGAGAATCACCTCACTTTTCTTCAGCACTGCTTCAGTGCTCTCAAATCGAATGCTCCGGAGCTTTGCCTTTAGTGATGGGAATAAAAAGAAATCACAGGAGACAAGATTGGGGCTATAAGGCAGATGCGGCACACAGGTAATGTTAAATTTAGCCAAAAATGCCTGGACTTGATCTGCAACGTGAGGCCGCACGTTGTTGTGATAAGTCCTGGATGTTTCCTTGCAATGTGCTTCCTCGGTGTAGCCAATACTGACGTGTAGTACGCTGCTGTAACAGTGGTGTGAGTGGGAACAACAATCACAGCAGCTGTGTTGATGTTGACTTCAGTCATAGCAGAAGCCGAAGCACCAGGCCCACCTTGCTTAGCACAGAGGACTCGCTCTACTTTGAAGTCTTTGAACCACCTAAACACTGTTGCACAGGTAGTGCATCTTCACCGTATGCTTGCTTCAGCTTTTCCAAAGTTTCAGAGGCTGTATGATTTAAACGAAAGCAAAATTGTATTGCTCCTCTTGTGTCACCTTCATTTTGTGGTATGCGAAATTCAACTAGGATCAACAATATACAGCATTACTACCGACCTACCGATACAAGAGTGCTGCCGCCTATGGACATTATACATGAAACCCCGCTCTTTTCAAATATTCATGGTAGAGACAGGAAACTCTCAAGAAAGGTAAAGGAAAAAATCAATCTCAGTCTTTGTTGATCAGCCCTCGTATATATATAATTATAGCTAGTGAAGAATATAATCTTGACTAGATGCTATGGAAACTGGAGGAGTATAAGAAATGGGGCCTCAACATGAACATGGTGAAAACAGAATACCTGAGAGTGGGAGAACTACAAGAAGACTTAGAATTGCATATCGGAACACCAGGGAATGTAATTAAGTTCAAATATTTTGAAAGCATTATATCAACAGAAGAAACAACACGGAAAGACATTCACAATCGAACACAAGGGAAGAGAGCTGTTCGTCTTTAAGTATGGTGTTATGGTAGAACAGAACGAAAATTAATACAACGATTAGAATATACGGTGCTGTTATGATACCGATATTATCTCATGTGTCCGAATGTTGGAAATTATCAGGGAAAGATAAATGGGTAATTGAGACAGTGGAGATGGACTTCGTAATAAGAGCATGAAGGATTTCTAAATTACAACATGTGCCCAATGCAGAAATCCCAAGACGAACGAGAAGGATTTCTACAGGCCTGAGAGGATAGAAACTTGGCAGTTATGGTATGGTCATTTGAAAAGAATGGAAGGGGATAGATGACCAAAAGAACTCTGAGTTATAATCCTGGGATCAGAAGAAGAAGAAGACCTGAAACACAATCGACAGAAGGAATTAGAACGGCTAGAGGAGTGATAGAGACATGGAGATTGAAATGCGGGATGCATCAAGGATTGTCTCCCTCCCAGTAAGTAATTTGGTTATTTTATGCACCTTTCAAGATCCCAGTGGTAGCTACACAACGCTTCGGACTTATAGATACTATATTTTATACTAAGGTAATTTGCTATTTTAGACAGTTTAGACTATAAGCAGAGTTTTTTTTACAACAGCCACTCCTACTAGAAATTGAATATTATAACAGTAGAAGAAACATGTTATGATACTCCATTGTTACAAGCCTTGTTTGTTGCGATAGAACTGTATCGTGACACAAATTGTATTGGGCTATGGCCCAAGGTTATAAGGAGGTCGGCGTCGGGCGGTCGGAGACACCTTCTGGAAGTTTCCCTTCTCTCCGGCTCTAGAACGTACTGGAACTCTAACCAACTGCTCCTCGCAAGTGAACTAGTTAATGAGTTAGTGCACTTATGATGCGACATCCAGGGGGTGTTACGAGTGAGTTTGTGACGACTACTGTAACGTGCAGCCAGTGCTACTTCCGCGACAGATTCAAGGTATCTGTGTTTGACTCCCCAGCGAATGAAGTGGGCTGAAGAACAGGCTGTCGTGCGTATACCGCTACGCCGCGAAGAAAGAGAGCTGACAATAAAAATTGAACTATTTCACATTAGTGAACTGACAGTGTGAACTAAGTGAAGTAACAGTGAAAGTTGAACTAGATCAAAATAATGAATACTGGACAAAATCATATGCAATTTTGTATAATCTTGCATAACTGGTAAACGTTAAGCGATAGGCGGAAACGTACTAAACAAGAAATGTATATCTCTGTAAAACACATAAATGTGTTTCAGATAACTTTTTCTGTGCCATCATCCATTTTTGAGATATTCTTCATTAATGATTCGAATTTTTCAATACTTAGTCATTCTTTTAAACTTCTGTCGATCTTCAGTTCTATCCCGCGGTTGCATGGAAAGAGTAATAGGACTTTAAGGTAGCGTATAGCCTTCAGCTCTTCAAACATTTGACTATCGCTATTCCCTTTGTATCTAAAACGAAATGTGTGGTGGAGCTATTTCTGCAAAGATTTGTCTCGATTAAAATGAAGTAGATAGGAAAATAAACTTTCGTAAAAAATAATTGGTATGTCCATACTAATAAGTGACAGAAGGTAGAGAAAGGCATGTGAATGTGATACATCAGATATTTATCAGTTGTATCATAAATAACTATTTCATTAATAAATCTGTTGTAAAACATAAAATGCACGGAAAGACAAAGTTTAAATATTTATGAATATACACATTATGATTTGCGAATATAGTATTTTACGAGTGTATTATGTAGTTTAAGATACCATTACTTGCCTTTGAGCCGCCTGATGAATGATTTATTAGAAATCCAATTAAAGAAATCATTAGCTACGTCCTTTTAATTGCAGTTCTATTTTCGAAGATAGGCACTATGACGCGGCCTTTCTATGAGTTGAAAGGGGATATATTATATATATATTGTACATATAAAAGGGGAACCATAATATAACCATATAACCATAATTCACTAACATACTAAAATATTCAAGATCTAACATTTGTTCAGAGCTGATTGTAAGAAACGAGCGAGCTAGCAAAAATTCCAGGAAAGCATAAAGAGCGTACCTTTCACCAAGCCAACAGGCAGGGAACCAGTAACGGTACGGAGAAATATAAAGAGACAGATAGAGAAAAGAAAGAGACAGAGATATGGAACTGACCCTTAAGCGCACGGATCTGAAGCCACACATTCTCATACATGTTAAGGTAACGCGGTCTGAGGACCAACAGGGAACGTCGTTACATTTTTAAACTCAGAGGTGAGCGTCATTAGGCTCCCGTATACAAGGGCAAACAAGGCCACGGAGCCCATTCTCTCTTTAACTAATCTTCAAGAATTCACGTCGACACGAGGTGCTACATATGCACGTGGGTGCACAAGGGTGCGAGTACGTGTGCTGATAGCTGGGCTCCTGACTAATTTAAAGTGGTGGGATTATAATAATGGGAAATCTATTCGCCCATAATTATTTCAATAGTGAATAAATTTCATTTATTAAGGGAAAATTGCAGTGTATTTCTTAAACTTGCCTCACCCATTATAACCTGAGAATTAATAATTAGATATAGTTAGGAATGGAATACGCAACAACAGACGAGCACCAATAGCCGAGGAAAAACACTGCAGAAGACCACAACAAGCCAGGAACGACGATTGCCCACTACAAATGTGGCCCAACGACGATCTCCCGCTACAGTCATACTGTCCGAAAGTGATAATAAAATCGGTGTAATTCTTTGTTATGTGCTTCCTCTGTTAGTGGTCAAGTAATAAGGAAGTGTTAATATTCTCTTTCGTGCTATAAGTCTTGCATTCGAAGTTTGAGACTTGTGCATTCCTTTAAGGTAAAATTAATGTCTGAACGAGTCTTGGAGACAGGATGTTGAAGCTTTCTTTTCAAATTAGTTTCGTTTCCAAAGTTGTCTCTGAGTTTTGAGGAAGGGAGTCGGTTGGAAGGAGGGAATCTTATTCCTTGGGATGAAGAGAGTCATTCGGTAGATCTACTCTTAATGGAGTTGAAAGGAGGAAGTAACTTCAATTTCATTATTAGTGAACGTGAAGCAGTCTTCAGATTCCTTTGAATGTTCTGTGAATAGATTTAACTAGCACAATTCTAAATAGAACAAGGAATCCTCCTTGTCTTTTGCTACACCGACAACTCCGCGCTCGCTACACGATTTTCACAGGTCACTGAATCGAAAAGTATCCTTTGCTGATGTTAAACTCCGAATAATACATTTCATCCCGACGCTGTTATTTAAATTGAAGGAAACATTTGATGTGGTACAGTCACATGACTTTATCTACCTAATATAGTTTCTATAAACTATTATCACGAAAGCTTATTGTTCACCTACTTCATATTAACCGAATACACCTTTGCAGAAGTAGCTTCATTACACATTTCGTTGAAGCTAAAAATCTTATTGATACATTCACATGACTTTCTCTACCCCTTATCGCCTATGTGTGAGTATACAAACTATACTTACTAAAGCTTATTCTTCTATCTACTACAAATAAACCTTTGCTACATAATAAATTTCGTTACAGATACAAAGAGAACAGTGATAGTCCAATATTTTTGAACTAGACGCTATATGCTGACCTTAAAATTCCTTATGTTTCCAATCGTGAGAAACAACTGAATGTTTGCAGAACTTAAAGAAAACGACCAAGTAATGAACAACTGGAACTATTAATAACGGATACCTCAGAAATTGCTTATGCTACAAATCTAATTTGAAATAAATTGCGGGTTTTAAAGAAATCTACATTTTTTGTGTAGCACGCTAACGGCTATCGCTTAACGTTTACCAGTTATGCAAGATTATACAAAATTTCTTCCTAATGAAGAGGACTTAACTTTAAAATATATACTTTATTTGTCATGTTAATATATTTAATCAAAATCGTTACAGTCGTTTTTTATAACATCAACATTTTCGAAAATTCTTCCATCTAAAGGTTAGTTGGGGTGGGGGATTTTCTTGAAAATCTTCGTGTCGCATCCTAGAAAGATACTTAACTTAAATACCCACTTTTGTACTTATCCGACTTATCGGTTTTTAGTTATGCTGCTCACATACACACGCGCGCGCACGCGCGCGAACATGTTTAAAAAATGATATAATTGTATCCAGGGGTCCTCAAAATATATACCTTCGGTGAAATCTCCGTAACGAATTTTTGGGTGGAATGTAATAGCTTCTCTATGTACGTGGTACAGAATGTAAAAAGGTGATAGAGAAACGGAATCGATAGTCAAATGTTTCAAAGTTTGCATTTTGGCCTTGAAATTTCATATTCCTTCCATGCCATCTCGAGAAACAATTGAACGACAGTACTTTAAATAAATGATAACGGTATTGAAAATTCAAACCAATAACAACGATTGTCTGGAAATGGTTGCGGCCAAAGAAAAGTTCTTTTCAATAAATTATTTTAAAGATAGGTATATCCATTTTGTGTGTTGTACCTTTTTGTCTATCTCTTATGGTTTGTCAGATAAATAAAGTTAAGCAAAATTCCTTCCCAATGAAGAGGGCTTCAGAAGGTATTCCCACAAAAGTCAAGACAAGCATTTCATATTCACGCAAATATTTTAAATACATGGAATTCTAAAAAACAAACATCAGTACAATTTTTGAGAAAATCGAAAAGTTATAAAAACCTTCTATACAAAAGGTTTTTTTAAGGTATGGATATTTTCTTTAAAATCTTCGTGTCTCATCTTTGGTAGATGCTGAACCTAAATGTAAAGTTTGATATTTGTGGAACATTTCGTTTTTGAGTTATGCTGTACACAGACACACACATGCGGAACTTTTTTTAAAAGTACCTTTTTACTTTCTCTACTACGCATAGTAAGTAGGGGAAGTATTGTATTCTACCCAAAAATTCGATACCGAGAATTCACCGGAAATACATGTTTTGAGACCCCCTGAATGCAAAAAAAAATCATTTTTGGAAACATATCCGTGTGTGTGTCTGTGAACAGCATAACTCAGAAACGAACAGTCGGATAAACACCAAACCTGGTATTTAGGTTCAGTATCTTCCAGAGATGCGAAACGAAGGTTTCCAAGAAAATCCCCCACCCCAGATTACCATTTACATGGAACATTTTTCGAAAATTTTAATTTTATCAAAAATGGCTCTAACGATTTTGATTAAATTATCATATGTTTAAGATATTTTCATGACAAATGAAATGTATATCTCGAATTTTCTGGGAATGTCTCCAAAAGTTTTCTTCATTGTGAACGACTTTTGCATAACGGGTAAACCATAAGCGATAGACAAAATTTTACTATACAAAAGATGTAGATCGCGTTAAAATACTCATTTTATGTCATTTACATTCTTGTTGTTGAATGAACCATTATCGAGATATTGCTTGTTATTCCCTTAAATTTTCCAATACTTATACTTTTTCACAAATTCGTTATTAATTTTCTGTGTCCCGGTAATGCAAAGAGAATGGAATACTCCACATAGAAATCAGCTCTTAAAATATTTGACCATCGCTTAAAGCCTAGACATTCCCCTTGCACCTACAAGAAAATTAACAATAAGATTAACATCTCGATATCTCGATTAACATGAAGCATATGGAGAATAGGCGTTTGTGAAAATAGTTTGTACAAGAGTAGAGAAAGTCATGTGAGTGTAACACATCAGATTTTTTGTATCCACGGTACCTCAAAACGCACATTTCCGGTGAAATATCACTATCGAATTTTGGGTTGGAATGGGGTATCTTCTCTACCTACTATGTACGTGATAGACGAAGTAAACAGAATGTATATTCTAGCATACCTTCAGGATGTTAAGCAATTTCAACCAAACTCGGTTGAATTTACAATCCGCAAAATAATATAGAGTGGGGATTGTATAAATAGTAATGTTACTCCTGATTCCATTTAAGTTAAAGTTCAGCCCCTATTACCTTGGAGATGAGAAGGGGTGAAAAAATATAGAAAATAGGTACAAAAAGATTAGTGCCGAATCCATATTTTCGAGTCGCTAAGATGAATATATTTTCTCTAAACAGTCTGAATCCGGTTCAGACGCATCCGAGCCTAATAGGGGCTAAATCCGGAAACTATAGTGTGAACCCTGTGGTTTCACCGCGGCTCGCTACGGCCTGACGCTATGTCCTAATGGTAGCGAAGTACAAGAGCCCCTTCTCGTATTGGTATGAATTTACCACAAAAGATAGTTGTTGGTCGACCACACATTACATGTGACGTAAATGAACTGTTATGGCACCCATAATACTTCAGCGACTCATTGTGATCTTACTTGGCGGAGCGCGCAGCTCCCCTATCACCCATACCTTTTAACACCTTCAAAGTATCAGTCCACTTGGATCCATTCCCCAGATAAACAATGAAAAATGTGCATTTAAAAATATAAATTATTTACATTGTAATTTTAATATTCTAACAAATCGACTTAATTTCCTTTGCTTCAATATGTGTTGCATTCATGTTACCTGCAGAAAATCTTAAATACGGCGTGGACTCAATAATGCTGCCATCTGTTGCAATACTTGCAAACACACTCAAGGCCCTACCATCCGATGAGCATTTAATTGCACACAATTAACAAAGTAAGATCTTTTGTAATTTGAAACTGTAGTGTGATCAACCAAAACAGTCATATACATGACTGTAATGGTAATTAAGTCGCTCGTATGAAAATTATGACGCTACCGCTCGTTTCATAAACATACTTGCATCTTAATTACTGCCATTGTTGCATAATAAACCTACTGTTGTTTTATTTTTATTCATTTGGATTTTAGGTATTATGATGCACATTTTACTTCATCTACCACATACATAGTAAACAAAGAAGGTATTGCATTCCACCCTAAAATTCCATACCGAGATTACACCGGAAATACATGCTTTGAGAAACCATAAATAAAAACAACACTTTTAAAAAAGGTCCGCATGTGTGTATGTGTGTACAGCATAACTTAAAAACGAAATTTCGGAGAAATACCAAACTTGGTATGAAAGTTCAGTTCACTCCGAAGAAGCGACATGAATATTTTAAGAAAATCCCCCTACACTTAACTACCCTTTATATGCAACATTTCTCGAAATGCTAGATCCTCTAAAAATTGCTCTTGCGAATTTGATTAAAATGCTATGTATTAAACATATTTACATGAACAATAAAATGTATATCTCGAATTGTCTGGGAATAGCCTGTAATGTCATTTTATTCGAAGAAATGTTATATAATCTTGTATAACTGGCATACGTTAAGTGATAGGCGAAAACGTACTACACAAAAAGTGTAGATCTCTTTAGACTACACAATTTATTTCAAACATATTTTTTGTGAAATCAGCCATTTCTGAGACATCCGTTATTAGTGGTTCGATTTGTTCAATACTTAGTCATTCTTTTCAAGTCTTGTCGATTTTCATCGTTTCTCGCAATCTCAGGGAAAGAGTTTGCAATTTTAATGCCAGCGTGTACGTACAGCTCTATAATCGCTGTATTATAGCTTGTCCCTTGTGACAGCTCAGTGACGGACCACGTCACTGCTGCTACGTAAATGACAGCCAATCACCGTCGATACCGTCCAATACCCCTTCGAAACCTCGCCAAACCTCCAGCATAACGTAACACTTCCACTGTAGACGCATTTATTTAAACTGCTAGTAATCATATAGTTTTGGTCTTGTGTACCGTGGAAGGAATGCACGCACGTATAACAAAATCTGATGTGTTACACTCACATGGCTTTCTCTACTTTTGTACAAACTATTTTTTGCAAACGCTTATTCTCCAGATGCTTCATGTTAATTGAGATGTTAATCTTATTGCTAATTTTCTTGAAGGTGCAAGGGGAATATGGTAGACTTTAAGCGACAGTCAAATCTTTTAAAAGCTGGTTGCTATGTGGCGCATTCCATTCCCTTTGCATGCTGAGTACATAAAAAAATAAATGAATAACGAATTCCCATTTGAGAAAAAGTAGTAGTACTGGAAAATTTAAGGGAATAACAAGCAATATCTCAAAATGGTTCACTCAATAAAAAAATGTATATGACATAAATTGTGTATTTTAACGCGGTCTACATTTTTTGTGTAGTAAAAGTTTGTCTATCTCTTATAGTTTACCAGTTATACAAAAGTCGTTTACAATGAAGAATACTTTTGGAGACATTCCCAGAAAATTTGAGATGTACATTTCATTTGTCATGAAAATATCTTAAACATATTATATTCTAATTAAAATCGTTAGCCATTTTTGAGAAAATTAAATTCTTTGAAAAATGTTCCATGTAAAGGGTAGTCTGGTGTGGGGGATTTTCTTGAAAACCTTCGTGTCGCATCTCAGGAAGATACTGAACCTAAATACCAAGTTCGATGTTTATACGACTGTTCGTTTCTGAGTTATGCTGTTCACAGACACACACACACGGACATGTTTCCAAAAATGCTTCTTTTGGATTCAGGAGGTCTCAAAACATGTATTTCCGGTGAAATCTCGGTATTGAATTTTAGGTGGAATAAAATACTTCTCCTACTTACTATACGTAAAAATAAACAAGGTCTTGACAAAATATATAATAAACAATAGTCAGGTGTTATTAGAAATAATAATAATAAAATGAAATACGGCATGTGTGCAAGGATGAAATAAAGCTTTAGTTTTCAGCACTGAGTTCTGTCACTGATTTTGAGCACTTAGTGAATATACCACTTGGTGTATGTCGCACTTTATTTCACAGAGTTTACAAATACGTATATGTATTTATCCGTTATTGCATAAAATTAAATTATTATGGAGCGCAGTTTTATACGACTCATTTAAGACGTTTCTTATGCATTGATTTGATTCTGTTATCAGATGCTTTTCACAAATAACATGTAATGTTCCCCCTCCGTCCGATATCTAACCTGCCAAAGCTCATGAAGCCAGTACACAAGAATAAAAGCTTTTGTTACCGCGCGATAATCGTTTTGTTGTATGCATTGTTGCAAATGGTTAAGATGGTGTTCATAAGGAATGTCGGTTTTTAAGCAAAACTTTATTTGGAACGATTTCTGACAAGAAATTAAACTACTCTTCAAAGTAGAGACCATCAGATTCTATGGTCTTCGACCATCTTTCAGCGAGGTTTATTATTCCGCGACGGTACCAGTCTCTGGTTTTTGACGCGTAGAATTCGGCGAGAGCCGCTTCCACAGTGTCAATATTTTCTGTATTTCTTCCAAACAATGAATGGGCCATGTATCGAAATAGATGGCAATCTGAAGACGCAAGATCAGAATTGTATGCTAGGTTGGTAGCAGTTCAACTCCTTTTAATTCCTGTATTTTATGGTTGTTCGTGCAGTATAGGGCGTTGCATTGCTCTGCTGCAAGAGAACTGTATTTTATAAACCAATGCTGGGTATCTCCGTCTCAAAATGTCATGTTCGTTCCAGTTATTGAGAATAAAGATCCGCATTGACTGCAAGCCCGTTTGAAACAAACCCCCAGTGAATCATTCCTTCAAAATTCCACCAGACACATATTACTTTGGGGCCGAAGTGATTTTTTTTAACGATGACTTTAGCAGGTTGATGGGGACTGAGCCAATGTTTCGAGGCATCAGGGTTGCGGTAAGACCCATTTTTCATCACATGTGACAGTTCTCCTGATAAATCTCTTATCCTTAGGATTACCAGTAATCTGACTACAGATATCCACTCTACGTTGAGCCTGTTGGGTGGCAATTCATGAGTTATAGATCTACAGCTTCCGTTTGATTTTCCAAGTTCCTTAATCTGACGATGTATGGCATCTTTTGATGGACCAAGTTCCTCTGCCAGCCTACGAGTACATTTTTGCAGATTTCCTTTCAAAACTCTACGTATATTCTCAATATCCCATACTTTAGGTCTTCTAGAACGTGGTAAATCTTTATTGTTTTGCGACGGACCTCCTCGTGGCGTCGTCTTCCTTCCTTCTTGGAGCTGTTGGTGGCTGGTTCCTGGAATTCAAGCCTAGCACACTTGTGTGTTGCCCTATTTCTAAACTCTTTCCCAGGGTGTGGTGACGGTAGACGAAATGAAACTCCAGATAACTTGAACTTTAATGTATTGCATTGTGATAATACTGTTTTGTGGTGCCGCTAGCCGTGTGTTTTAAACCTATATGCACTTCAAAGGGGCCTATCTTCAACAATTTACCTCCCCAAGCTAGCTATGTCTCCTATATCTAACTTCACACGCATCGCCACAAACATGGCGTGAATTGTTGCCTCTTCTTCGGGACCAGACGAAAACGAACAGACGCGCGAGCTCTGCACGTGTGCGCTTTTATACTCGCTTAGGGGACGCTAAGTTCGCCTAGCTCTTTTCTAATCTTTTCTGTTATTGGTTCTCCCCTAAGCGTGCTATGAAAACATTTGCCTCCAAATCTGCAGTCTTGACAAGTTTGGGATCCAAGGTGTCAAAATCTCTCTCCCTCTCTTTCCATCTTATTGCTATCTCTCTCCGTGCCTGTGACTGTTTAGCTGTGTTGCCAGCCCTAAACCCCTTTCTACCTGCCTGTTTCTCTTCTCACGGCTAGCTAGCTTCACATCTTACATATATGTTACAATACTCCGCTTATTTCCTATTACATTTATGTTCCCTATATATCATAGTTCCCGCTACAAATGCCCCTCATTGTCATTCTAAAAATTTTTGTTGCTGTTGGCGGAGAACGTTTTTCGAATGGCAATGACATGACCCAAAGAAGAATACGAAAAGAGAATAAAAGAGCCCTAAAATACACAATGCAGTACATAACACACCAATAATCTCATAAAGAACACCATAGCACTCTACAATACAAATGTACCTAACTTCTATCCTACACAACAATGTAACTCTCAAATAACATACATCATGATATTTACAAATATTTACATAAATTTGTTTTTACGTCACATTGACATCGAGTGACATTTTGGTGATAATTACTGAGTAATCACACGCTTGTGTGATTTATTTCACAGAATGACTTTCACTTGTTTTCCCTTTAGCACATCACTATAGTTTGTTTATAAACACTTCTGGGAGCCTTTTCACTGCCCTATGCAAGAACACTTAAGTTGCATAGTCAGTCCATTTGACCTTGCACTGCTTAAACTAGTTTTTTTTACAATAGCATAGAATTGCCTGTAATTGCGGCACGTTGGCTGCCTGCTCTGAGCGATCCTTATGTGTCTGACCAGAAGCCCTTAACTAAGATAATTTTAACCCTGTTTTCTATATACATTATATTACTGAAGATAAAACACTTACATCGCACAATTACATGACTCATCAACCCCGCGTAACAAGCAATCGCAAAATCATGCTAGTGCAGATGTTAACCTATGTCTTGAAAGGTTTCAGCAATTGTTTGTGATATTTGCCCCAGTTCTTGTTAGTAGTAACTGCCCTAACCTCAAAAGTGTGTGCCCCAAATTGAGCTACAATTACCGTCGGACCTTTATATAATAAGCACATTCTGTGATAGGTGTTGCTCCACCGGTCTGATTTATTCTTATTCTTCACGAGAAGCAGGTCACCCATCTTGGGTGTCCATTTTGCCTTGTGCCGTTTTGCCTTTTTCTTCCTTGCTTCCGCTTTCTGTCTTATACGCAGCAGCGCTTTCCTGCATTTTTCCGCCGTAGTGTCTTGATTGCCTTGATCTATCGTGGTGGGTATGTTCGGCAATATCAGTTCCGGCTGCTTGCCCAAGTGCATTAATATCGGCGCATAACCTGTGGATGCATTCACTAAATTGTTTATGACAAATTCAATCTTAGCACAATGTTGGTACCACCCCGTATGGTTTTTGTGGGTTAAAATTCGAAAATAGCCCGAAATATCTCGGAGCACTCTCTCTGTCATATTTCCCTGCAGATAATAGTTAGAGCTGTGGTATAATTTCACTCCATTGTCTGCGAGTGTCTTTTGAAAAATTCCGCTCCGGTGCATAGAGGCATTGTCCCACAGCAAGGATAATATCTTGCCATGTTTAGGTACATAATCTTTAAATATTTTCCTCAGGCATGTCCTAGCTGTTATATCTTTCACTGGGTAAATCTTTGTGAATTTTGTGAAGACATCAAGTAACACAATTATAAACTTAGTCCCAAAAGTGCTCTGGGGTAACCGGCCGTGCGCGTCCATGCATATTAGAGCGTTGGGAGCATCTCTAATAACACTCTGTATGTCAATATCGTAAGCTACATTCAGCGGTTTGGCTAATTGACACAACTTACATCTTGCTATAAATTTTCTAACCTTCTGATGGAGCTTCTTAACATAAAAGTGTTCTGCAATGTTGATGGCCGTCCTTTCTGATCCAGAGTGTACCAAGGAGTTGTGGAAGGCTGCAATCAATGTGTTCTCTAACATTTTCGGCACATATGTTTTCCATCGCTTTTCATTAACATTGAGTTTGTAAAGAATGCCATTCCTTTTCCCTAGTGACCCTGAGGTGTTGTTATCTATCTCCGGCGCGTTGTTTAATAGTTCTCGGATTTCCTCATCTTCTTCCTGGCATTTTGCCAAGTTTCTTAACGCTTTAACCAGTTGTTTCTGACCGGTAGCCTCAATGTGCATTACTGTTACTTGGTGAAAAGGCCTGTCTTTGTTTTCTGGCATTGACTTTGCTCTCGTTAATCTCGATAAAACATCACTGAATGTGTTTGCAGCTCCCGAAATATGTTTGATTTCCACATCGAAATTCAAAATCTCATAAATATAGCGGGAGATTTTACTGCTGGTCAGCTTGCATTGTTTTATGAATTCCAGGCTCACGTGGTCAGTGTGGATGATTATTTTCCTATTATATATAAATTGTCTGAATTTGACCAACGAAAAGTACATGGCAGCAATCTCAAGTTGTGTAATGCAGGAATTGCTTTCTGACTGTGTCAAACCCCTGGATGCTGTGGTTAAAACATGCATGCAGTCCTGCTCGCCTATTTGGCATAAAACTCCTGCATAGCCTCCCACGCTGGCATCACAATAGATATGAAAAGGAAGGTCCTCTCTGGGCCTTTCTATTAGTACCGCCTGTGCAAAAAAGTTCGCGAACGTTGTAGAATGTCGCTCGCTCTTCATCTCGCCACACCCACTTAACACCCTTCTTTAACAATTTTCTAAGTGGTGCTGTTTCCTTGGCAAAATTAACTAGGAATTTATCTTCATATCTGCATATGCCGAACCATTTTCTTAATTGTTTTAAGTTTCTGGGTTCCGGAATATTTCTAATGCTCTCTATCCTGTCTGGGTTAGGTCGAATGCCGTCTTTTGAGATCACATAACCTAAAAATTGGGCCTCTTTCAGAAAGAAATTGCATTTTTCTAACTTAAGTGTCATGCCATGCTGGCTAAACATGCTTAAAACATAATCTATGTGTTTTAGGTGCGTGTCAATGTCGTCTCCTACTATCATAAAGTCATCCACGTATTGAAGGACGAATTCTGCTGTTGTGTCCCCAAATATGGCATGAATTGCTCTAAGTAGTGCGCTCGTGCATGTGCATAAACCAAAAGGAACCCTCTTAAAGACCATAGTGAAGCCTTTATGCAAGAACACAGTGTACTGTCTCAATTCTTCTGATAAGGGTATCTGCCAGAAAGACTGAACAAGATCCAAACTAGAGAAGCACTTGTCCCGGTTTACCCTAACCAACAGATGATCAATGCCTTCCGTTCTGAAGTGATCGGGTACTGTGAATGAGTTTAATTTGCGTGCATCTAACGTCATTCGCAAGTCTCCTGATTTCTTTTTAACCCACACTAAAGGATTAATTTAAGGCGAGTTTGACACTTCTATAATATCATCATCTAGCATCTGTTTGATGACTTGCTCAGCTTGCTCTCTCAAAGCGAACGGTAAATTCCTGCATTTGTGGGAGTATGGAGACAGGGGTTTAACTTTAAATCTATGGACATAAGCGTTGCATTTGCCTGGTCGTGAAGAAAAAACTGCCTGTTCTTCCATAAAATATCCTGCAGTCGGATCTTGTCCGATGCCTCTAAACCACACGCGACGTTTACTTTCCTTTGTATTAGCGCGGCAATTTCTGTGTTGTTCGCGAGAACCGGTTCGGCTACCTGCCTCTCTGTGTGTAGTGTCGCTGACAGTTCGCTAATGGCTTCGAGCTAGTGTAGCCGCACGCGACCTGCGTCTATGAACTCATAAGTGTTTATATATCGTATGTCAGTTTCATCCTCTGACAATTCCTCCATCTGATCCCTATATCTCCCTACAGTATTTATAGCTACAATTTCTGCCCCTTCTTGTGCTTTAATTAATTCTACCCAAAATGACTCCTCTAAAATTTGTTGTTCTTCCGCCGTCGGTTCATTGTCTACTGTATTGGTATCCACAAAAGGCATGCGCACACCATCGTTTACTAAATTTAGGCATTTATTTTCAAAGTTCACTATTGCTTCCCATTTATGCAAGCAACCCGAACCAATAATCACTGGCTGTTGCAACCTCGGGATTACAAGAAAAATAACATTGAATGCTTTATTATTCATTCTTATCGTTAGCATTGCTTGTTGCCTAACTTTTTCTTTGCTCTTGGAAATCTTTACCGTGCAATACACATTCGAAATTGGCAGCGACATAATTTTAATTTTCTTTTCTTGCAACATCTTAAAAAATTCTTCAGAGCACGCCGATATATTTGCCCCAGTATCAATTAAAATGTCAGTGTTTACTCCCATGATTTCAGCTTTGATTCTGGGCGAGTCACGCATGTCTACATTTTTGCTCTTATTTTGGTGCTGCATGCTGCTCGGTGTGTTATCCCCCTGTACGTGCGTATTTATTAAAGCAATGGGCCCTGGTTGGGAAACTTGTGATCCACTGTTTCCCTCTGAGATGGATACTCGGCCGCAGTAGTCATCTATGCTTGGTTTCCCGATTGTTGCGAGTCTTGAGGTCTGTCCTGTCTGCTAGGTCCCGGGTTCGAATCCCATCTACTACTGTTACTGCTTACAATTGTCTGTGTGTTCACTGGGCTACTTCTACCCGAAAAATTCCCTTGTCTGTTGTTTTCCTGTCTGTTTGTAATTTCCTGTGCCCTAGCATAATGCCTGTTAAATTCCCTGACATACTCAAACCGGTTTTGCCGTGTGTTCGAATCCTGGATGTGGTTAACATTAAAATTTCTTTGTTGGTCCCTATGTTGATGTTCCCTGGGGTAGTTTCTTAATCTGTCAGGCCGTGGTGTTGGCTGTGTGTATCTGTCTTTAGGGTTTTCTGCGAATTGCCTGTAGTGTGAGTTTCTCTGGCTGTATGCCCCTGACTCAAAAGAATGTGACCTATTTTCCGGTTGAAGTGTTTCTCTCCTATCTCTGAAATGATTACCCTGTGTTGGTCTCTGGTCAAATGCTGTGATTAACTCAATCATTTTCGCAATGTTGGGTGGCTCAGCTACTATCAGTCCGTTCCTGATATGAGGTTCAAAGTGATTGGTGAGCAGTGCTAACACCTCCTTGTCTGATAATGGTGGTTCAATTTGTTTGCTTCGCTGTGCCAGATTTAGGACATAATCAACTAAGGTACCATGTATATTCGGGTGGTATCTGCCTTGGTTTAACTCAAGTCGAATTTTGTTGATCTCTTGTGGTCCCCAATATCTTAATAGGAATGCCTGTTTAAATTCCTCATATGTCAGAGAGTTACCCTGCGTTGATTTAAGCCAAGATAGAGCACGACCTTTGAGGCATTTTCTAACTATAAATGGCTTGATGACCTCAGGAGTTGCCTTTAAAATAAAATATTGCTCTAACTCTTTTATAAACTCTTTCGCCTGATCTTTCGATTCCTCGAACACCGGAGGTGTGAGTTCATGCAAGAGGTGTGAATTAAACCTATTGTCTCCACTGTGGGAGCAAGGAGCCAACTGCGCTACATCACAAGCATGCACATTGTTTCTGTAAATGTTGGTATTAAGGTTTCCGGCCTCACCGGGGAGTGAATGGTCACTACCGGAGTTGGCTGTACTTCCTTGAGTGATACTGGGAGTACTATTGGTGTTGTGCTGATCTAATTCTAACGCATTCATATTGCGTTTTAAATCTCCAATTTCCCTATCATACACAGTACTAATGGCCTGGATTGATGTTTTCAGTGTTTCAATCTCCTGACTAGTTTCTACTGAGATAACCTGTTTTACAGCCTGAAGAGATGACTTTAATGACTCTATCTCGTGGTTTGTTGCTACCTGGCCTGCGGTAATTACCTGCTTAACAGCCTGCAGCTCTTTATCTACATTAACCTGTACATGTGCTTGCATTCTAACACTGTCCTGTTTTAAGGACTCTACAGCTGAGTTTACAAATTCTGTGAGACAAGCAATTTCACCCTTATTTACATTTATTTCCTGTCTAACATTAATTAATTCTGTTTGAATTGCTTCTTGCCCTGTCCTAATCTGCTCTATCTGCCTGCTGCTAACTGCTAAGCTTTCTTCTATTTTCTTGCTGGTGGTCTCTAATCTAGCACTAGTTTCTGCTAAACTACCTTCAAGTCTGTGATTATTTTCTGATAAACTGTTTTCTATTTTGTTGTTTAAGCTATTTTCAAGACTTTGGTTATTTTCTGATAAACTGTTTTCTATTTTGTTGTTTAGGCTATTTTCAAGTCTTTGGTTATTTTCTGCTAAAATATTTTCTAGTTTTCTGCTGTGTTCTGCTAGTAGCGTTCGCATCATTTTAATGAGCAAGGGTGCGTCATCATGAGACGCCTCCTGGTGCATACACGTGGCAGCATCTACGGTGCTCTCGTTAGAAAGCTCCATGTTGCTATCTGACATGATAAGCCGGTTACTCCTGAGTAACATAAAAACACATACAGATGAGAAGATTTTGTCCCACTTTTAGTTGATTCTCTGCCTGCTGCGTTGCTCCTGCTGCTCCTGCGCGTTGAAGTCCTGGGTTCGTCTCCTTATTCGTGCGTGACCACGTTGGGCGCCATATGCGACGGACCTCTTCGTGGCGTCGTCTTCCTTCCTTCTTGGAGCTGATGGTGGCGGTTCCTGGAATTCAAGCCTAGCACACTTGTGTGTTGCCCTATTTCTAAACTCTTTCCCAGGGTGTGGTGACGGTAGACGAAATGAAACTCCAGATAACTTGAACTTTAATTTATTGCATTGTGATAATACTGTTTTGTGGTGCCGCTAGCCGTGTGTTTTAAACCTATATGCACTTCAAAGGGGCCAATCTTCAACAATTTACCTCCCCAAGCTAGCTATGTCTCCTATATCTAACTTCACACGCATCGCCACAAACATGGCGTGAATTGTTACCTCTTCTTCGGGACCAGATGAAAACGAACAGACGCGCGAGCTCTGCACGTGTGCGCTTTTATACTCGCTTAGGGGACGCTAAGTTCGCCTAGCTCTTTTCTAATCTTTTCTGTTATTGGTTCTCCCCTAAGCGTGCTATGAAAACATTTGCCTCCAAATCTGCAGTCTTGACAAGTTTGGGATCCAAGGTGTCAAAATCTCTCTCTCTCTCTTTCCATCTTATTGCTATCTCTCTCCGTGCCTGTGACTGTTTAGCTGTGTTGCCAGCCCTAAACCCCTTTCTACCTGCCTGTTTCTCTTCTCACGGCTAGCTAGCTTCACATCTTACATATATGTTTCAATACTCCGCTTATTTCCTATTACATTTATGTTCCCTATATATCATAGTTCCCGCTACAGTTTTCTTCTCCAGTGTTGAAACTTTGGAATCATTGCTGTGCAACAGGCTCTGCTGACACCTTCTCCTTCCACCTCGCATATTTTTTAGGCCGCGGCAACTTTATAATCTTGTTTTCAGTAGTGCTTTAGAAGGAGTCTAATCTCAAACTTTGTAACTCCCATTTTGTGACTGTGTATTAACAACTGACGACAGACACATTTACGCAATATAAGCAATACTAGCCATGGCATCCTGTAAATAGCATTGGCGAACCAAAGAAAACCAATTCAGTCTTATAAAACACCAAACTTAAAAATCTATATTAATTATAAGACAACCTAGTCGTTTGAGTGCAATATAACGATCTCACTCAGAGTGGCTTCACGTAAAATAACTGCGCTGCTACTTCTCGTTGTGTTTTATATGCTTAATTTATAGCGTTACTTCTTTCTGTTACAATAGCGGTAATTAATGTGACTTCTGATAATAGCATTAGTAATTTCGCAGTAACTATAAACGTTAACTCATAATTTCTTCTTTCGTTAAAAGCGTGAGAAAGACGATTAATTTAGTCATGTACATGCAATAATGAACCAATTTTTAGTATTGTCAACTGAGCTGCCAGGTAGCATTTGGCGCTCCCGTTCCCAAACGCGCAAAAATTGCCACGCAGCTCCCCAGCACTTCATTCACTCCACGTGGTAGCAGAACTGCTACAAGGCACAAGTTATACGAGGGCGGATCGAAAAGTAACGCACAATAATTTTTTTCTGCCTTGGTATTGCAGCTGGAATGTTGCAATTTCACACAGATATAGTTTCAAGTTTTCACCACAGAGGGTACTTTTTGTTTCATGTGCAGCTCTAGCAAGAGAAGCGTGAACTACGCAACAAAGATGACGCGCATGTTACTGTCGTTTGTGGGCCAAAATACATAAACCGAGTGATATTCACAGGGACATGAGTAGCGTATATGGGGATGATTTTATGGACCGTAGCAATATCTCCAGGTGGTGTGTATTCTTTCTAGAGGGCCGTGTGCACCTTAGTGATTCTACACGCTCGAGAGGCCGGTAACAGCTGCAACCCCGCAGAATGTCAGAGGCATTGAGGCGGCAATTTTGAACGACCGGCGTGTGCAACTGCGAACCTTAGCGCAACAGTTCAACATTTCGTATGGGACAGTGTACGATATTGTGAATTACACGTTGAAATTTCGTAAAGTTAGTGCTCGCTGGGTGCCTAAGAACCTGAGAGACAACCACAAGGGCCAGCGAATGATGACGAGCTTGGATCACCTAGCTTCATGACTTCCTGAAAGGAATCGTCACTAATGATGTGTCGTGGGCATAGCACTACACGCCTGAAACCAAGCAGGCAAGTATGGAGTGGAAACATGCTGGTTCCCCAGTAAAGAAGAAATTCAAAGTGACCAATCTGCTAGGAAAGTGCTTGTGACGGTGTTCTGGCATGTGTATGGTGTTGTATTGGCGAACTTTGCTGAACACGGGACTACTGTGAATGCTGCAGCCTACATGAAAACTTTGGTAAAGTTGCGTCGTGCCCTTCGGGACAAAGGCCACAACATGAATGCTGACAATGTCAAAATTCTTCATGACAATTCTCGCTCCCATGTTGCTGCTGCTGTTCGTCAGAAAATCACCAAATTTGATTGAGAGGTGCTCCATCATCACCATACAGTCCAGATCTTTCACCGTCGGGTTTTAATCTGTTTGGTCCCATGAAGAAATTCCTTCAACGCTTTGCGACAGATGCGGAAGTGAAATCAGCATATTGAAAATGGTATTACGATGGGAGAAATGCGTTGAGAAACTTGTAACTATGTCGGAAAGTAGGTAAAAGTTGTAGGTTCTTTTGTGATTTGTATTTTTTTGTTCTTTTTAGCTATTAAACTTTTTTGTAAAAAAATTATTGTGCGTTACATTTCGATCCGCCCTCGTAATACGGCGATTTTAAAACATTTGACTATCGCTATTATCTTTGCATCTATAATGAAATGTGTAAAGCAGTTATTTCCGGAAAGATTTATCTCGATTAAAATGAAGTAGATAGGGAAATAAACTTTCGTAAGAATAATTTGTATATATACCAATAAGCGATAGAGTGTGGAGAAAGTCATGTAAACGTAACACATCAGATGTTTTATATTCTTGTGCATATTTTCATTTATATTTTACTATCTCATTATGCATACAAATCTTAGCACATCGTGTTTTTTCTGCTAGTGCCCTACGAAACAGTTTAAAATATATTTTTCTACTCTCGGATAATTCCAGCAGACACTCGTGATCAAAATCTATCGTGACAAACGGAAACATGGGGTTGGTTCACAGGGGCGTCGAAGTGATGGAGCAGCACTTTGTGGTTCTATTTGCTACGCCTCTTCCCTTTAATTACTTCACGCAATTTTCCAATCAAGCTGCCACAGGCATACCTGTTACGGTCTCTGTAGGCGGAGGAAGCCAATAATAACTGTCCCCAGCGCTGTATTATAAGACATAATGACCAGGCTTTGAAAGCAGATGTTCAAGAAGTAGAACATCTAAGACTGAGAGAGAAAATTATATTTGCACCACTTTGCAATAGTAACAAATTCTCCTCAAAGTTTATCCTAGTGAGGTATACGTTGAGTATGAGCGGATACCATAAATATAGGGAAAACAATTTAATGGCAAATGTTCATATGTGGCGACCTTACTCTAAAGTACTGCCAATTTACAATAGGAATTTCTAGTTTCAAGTCCGGCAATAAACGAAATCCTATTTGAAACAACATAGATTGATTAACTCTTTCCAGCCCAATTTACTTTCGGCTGAAACACAGTTTCAAAACCTGTGCGTGGTGGATACTTGTGACTTAGTGCATACCATATTCTCGGATTTGTAGCCCCGAAATGAACATCGCTAGCTAGGATTTCGAATCCTTGCTACTGTGTTACCAAGTCTGTGGGAAAGGATGGGATGGACCGACACAAAATAAACGGCGATCGACATATGTGAATATTGTTATCATTATAACTTAACAAAGTTTAGAAATTTATACTTAAAAAAGAAAACAAGTATACATCCCAAAGATAGTTCTATTCTAAGTTAACTTTACAGATCAATATTGTATCCAAAATTGAAAACAAATATAAATAATGGTGTAGAATAGCAGCATTGGGCTGGAAAGGGTTAAATCACTTCCAAATGCTAAATATCACATCGTATTGTAGCCCTCCAAGTTGATATCCTCTTCCAAAAATTAAAAATAAAGTAGGTAGAAATGGGTTAGAGTTAGTATCTTATTGTTTATTTATTATTAGAATGTTAAATCTTAGACTCCTGGGATATATTTAATGGGAAATTGTCTTGTAAGAAAGGTGAAACATTTTCTTAAGCATTAAAACCATTCCAAATAAAGGCACACGTGAAACACAAGGCCAAGCAAAGATTATTTGCTTTAAATTCAATAGTTCACTCCTGCAAGACGTCTGTACTGCCAACGATACTTACATTTAAAGACTAATTTATATTTCATTTGTTTGAATTTAATCAATTTTAAATACATATATTTTCAAACCTCTTACATATGTTCATAAAATACTAGTTAGTTTAATATAAAATAATCTTTCGCACGAAAGCAATTCGTTTTTACACTTAAATCCATAATACTTTGAGCTGACACTTAAACGAGGAGCCCCCGGAACTGGGGCAGAGCACGGTACGTAGAACAGTCAGCCCTTTGTGCTTACAACGTAATGGAAGACTCCCATCGGATCCCAAAAGACCTACTAAAGTAGGAAAAAAATTCGAGGATTATTATAAATTTTCTTGAAACGTTTTTAAAATGCATTTTGTAGATCGTGTATTATAAGGTTAAACATTGGGCTGACATAAGTGGTTCTATAGTTAGCAATCATTTCCAGCGTGTTACCCTAGAAACGTCATCTAGTAAACAAAAACATACCAGGTAGGCATCGGAGACCTTAAAACGCATCGTAACCAACCCGAAATTGCCATTCCTTGTCTAAATGTTTATTCAACCTGAAAACGGGTGATTTTATTAATGTAGCATTGCATTTTAAAATTTCCTAATAAAACTCATCTACGTGGTTTAAGCCTATTAGAAGGTTTCGGTCTCAAATTGTGAATTGGTGTTTTTATCTCATCGTTAGACGTACTCGAATTTTTTCCTGTTGGTAAATACTTTAGTAGGTCTTTTGGGATCCGATGGAAGTCTTCCATCCTTTGTTCACGCTAGATTCTTTTATTCAAATTGTATATATTTCGTTATTTTTTATGTCTTTATTTTTCTTTTTATCTAAACTTTTATAGTACGCCATCGTTCTTTGAAAGCTGTCTGGCTTCCTTTCTTGTTATCGTCCACATTCACATCCATACAAAATGGATGGTACTGCTAACACTTTATAAAATTTTAGTGTAGTGTCATTTCCTGTTTCGTTTAATAGTGTTCGTTTGATTGTGCCACACATACATAATTAAGTGCCTGTATCTTCTTTTGAATGTCATTCTGTTTGAAATTACCTATTTCACAAGTTAAATAGTTAAAATGTTGTACTTGGTCACTTTATTATTGTCTTTGCTCCAAGGAGAGTTTTCAATTAAAAGCTAAGGTTTTGTTTTAGAAGCAGATATACACATCTTTAGCTTTATTCGGGCATTATCGCCAGCCACTTGTCTGGGTATGACCTCAACACTTTGAAGCGAGTTTATCAACAGTGCCTCTGGCAGAGGACTAGCGAAAGCTGAGGGAACGGGGTGGATGTCAACAGTTTTGAGGTCACTTTAGTGAAATGGGACTTCTATAGTACCGTTCCAGTATTTACATTTGGATTGTCTTTCCCTTGTGCCCGTAAACTCACATCTCAGCCTGTATGCTAATAGGTAACTAAAAAATTAGACGGTTTTTGTACCGGCTTAGAACTCAACCATACAAATTCTGTGATAGGTAGTCACTTCCATTTCGTGTGCAAATAACGCACAAGATGTGATAGTGCGAAACAGCTCTGTACTGACGCAGTACACCAACCTGTTTACGAAGTCGGATATGCTTAACTCCGAGATTCAATTCTGCACCTCTCCTTTGAGACAAGAAGCTCGTTGAAACAATAATGACGTCATTCATTTAAACTGACTGGCAATTAAGGTCGAATAAGTCGAATACCCGTTATTTAAGTTATATGCCACTCGTGATACAACTAAGGCGAGTAAAAAGGACAAACGGTTTGGACTAGCGGAAAATATAAGAATTTGTACTTTAAATGTAAGAGGGTTATGCAACAAACAACTAATAAAACTAACTGCATAAATTAAAACAAGAGGTCACCGAGCGGGATGGCTTAAGCGGTTACGTCTGTGGCCCGCATTCGGGAAACCCCGGGATCGATCCCCGGTGACCGCCCACTGTGGTCCATGGGTTTTTCGTGGTTTCCTTGGGTTGCCAGGCGAATGCTGGGGTGGTTCATCTTCTACCACGACCCTCCTTCCTCTCATTTCCTATACCCATCATCTTCCTTGTCATCTGTTTAAGTTGTAGGACCGGGTGACGGTGTTCGGCAGGTTGTGACTGGACGATGCTTGCGCTCTATAAGGATTTCTTCCCTGGCGTCGCTGCAGTACCGTTCAGTTAGGTCTCTCATTAGAATGGGGGTCCGCTCCGGGGGGCCCAGCAGGGCAGAGACCGTACGGAGCCGGATGCGTTCTATTTGGAAACGTTAGAGACTCCGTCCATGACTGCGGCCGACGGCATCAGGATCTGGTCGCGCTTCGGGTCTCTTCCCTCATCCTTCCCTCCCAGGCATCACGTTGTAAGCACAAGAGGACGACTGATCTGCGTGCCGTGCTCTGCCCCAGTTCCCGGGGCTCCTCGTGATATGTAGCTTTAAAAACAACCTGTCTGTGTGTGCATGCAAGCGCGCCTTCGTATGTGTTTGTTTGTCATATCGTAACTAATGAAGTTCTGATGATATATTCTCTTCTATTTGGCGATATATGAAAAAGGAAACATATTATTCATCTTTAATTAAAGACTTCAACTCACAAGAGAGAGGTTTATCATTACTAAATACGCGTGTTTTAAATACCATCTAAAATATTAACATTCTGATGTGTTGCAATCACATGAATTTCCCTACTCTTGTACAAACTATTTTTACAAACTCTTATTCTCCATCTATTTCATATTAATCGAGATAAACATTTGCAGAAACGATCTTTTGACATGCAAAGAGGATTACATTTTACACATAGAGACTAATTCTAAGAAATATTTGGTTATCGTTTAAGGCGTACTATGTTCCCCTTGTTTTGTATTTGCAAGGGCAATATAGAAATACAGTATCCTTTAAGCATAGACATATCTCTTAATAGCTGGTTGCTAGGTGCAGCACCATTCCCTTTGCCACAGATTAATACTCTTTGCATAACCAAGACAAAAATGAATAACGAATTCCCATTTGAGAAAATAAGTATTGAAAAAATTAAGGGAATAACAAGCAATATCTCGAAAATGGTTCACTCAACAAAAAAATGTATATGACATAAATTGTGTATTTTAATGCAATATACATTTTTTGTGTAGTAAAATGTTGTCTATCTCTTATGGTTTACCAGTTACGCAAAAGTCGTTCACAATGAAGAATGTTCCATGTAAAGAGTAATCTGGGGTGGAGGGATTTTCTTGAAAACCTTCGTGTCGCATCTCTAGAAGATACTGAACCTAAATACCAAGTTTGGTGTTTATCCGACTGTTCGTTTCTGAGTTATGCTGTTCACAGACACACAGACACACACACACACACACAGACACACGGATACACACACGGACATGTTTCAAAAAATGCTTTTTTTTTGATTCAGGGTGTCTCAAAACATATATTTCCGGTGAAATCTCGGTATGGAATTTTCGGATGGAATACAATCCTTCCCCTACTTGCTATACGTAGTAGAGAAAGTAAAAAGAACTAAATGCAAGTAATAACTAAAGACTTTAAAAAAATACAGCTGCACAAATTCATAAAATTTAGATTTACAGCGCCAAGTGGATAAATATATCCAAGAATCTGCAAAAATTCTACTGGTTTAAAATTATATTTTAAAATTCTAACAATAAGTTTAATCACACACAGCATAGCTGCCCGCTATAAGCAGATTCAAAACAAGTTCGTTTCCTTTTAAATCTCAAAATGTCGATGTCCTTAGCCACCATTAGGTTGAGATGATGATATTCTCTGAATATTGTATCAGCAATCCAAGTTTTTCTTGGACTTTTATGTACATTCGCGTGATAAACTCTTGAAAATTCGTTATCTTTCCATTCTTGTGGTTGTTTTACTTTTCTCTAGAGAGCAAGATAAACATTACATCTGCTTTGGCCCTTGCAAAGTAATGGCAAAGGGTTAAACCTGACCTGGTTTCCGTAGGTCACTTTTTGTTCTGCGAGCAAAATATTATCGATCAATCTCCGCTAATGTAAATCTCATAATCCTACAGATTACATCTGAAACAGTGCTTTTCCTTCCATTACCTAATGATGTTCTATTTTGTAATATTAATAGTTTAATAATTCAGCCTACTTCAGTCCATGCGACGCTAAAAGCCAATACTTATAAATACAATGTATAATGTCTCTGGTGAAAAGTATAATTTAACAAGCTTTACCTGCACATAGAACACCACTGTGAATTATAAGTTAAAAAACACGTAATTTATACAGTGTGTTCTTTAAAAAGCTTTCCAGCAGAATGTTTCCTCTTTTGAGGGGCAAAACCATCACACTGGCAACATTTTATTTAGTGCATACTTTCAAGGTTATTCGGTGATCAACTCAATTTTATTTTTAAAAATGGAATCCCAGTTCCTTAAACTATTTTGGTTTTATGCATTAAAGCAAACAACTTTTGTCCGAAACATTTTTACTTTCTCTACTACATATACTAAGTAGGGGAAGTATTGTATTCCACCCAAAAATTCCATACCGAGATTTCACCGGAAATACATGTTTTGAGACACCCTGAATCAAAAAAAGTATTTTTGGAAACATGTCCTTGTGTATGTGTGCGTGCGTCTGTGAACATCATAACTAAGAAATGAACAGTCGGATAAACACCAAACTGGGTATTTAGGTTCAGTATCTTCCAGAGATGCAACACGAAGGTTTTCAAGAAAATCCCCCACCCCAGACTACCCTTTACATCGAACATTTTTCAAAAATTTCAATTTTCTCAAAAATGGTTCTAATGACTTTGATTAAAGTATCATATTTTTAAGACATTTTCATGACAAATGAAATGTATATCTCGAATTTTCTGGGAATGTCTCAAAAAGTATTCTTCGTTGTGAACGACTTTTGCAAAACTGGTAAACCATAAGAGATAGACAAAATTTTACTACACAAAAATCTAGATCGCGTTAAAATACACAATTAATGTCATATACATTTTTTTTGTTGGGTGAACCATTTTCGAGATATTGCTTGTAATTGCCTTAAATTTTCCAATACTTATACTTTCTCTCAAAATCTTTATTCATTTTTTGTCCTGGTAAAGCAAAGAGAATGGAATACTCCACATAGCAACCACCACTTAAAATATTTGACTATCGCTTAAAGCCTAGCAATTCCCCTTGCATCTACAAGAAAATTAGCAATAAGATTGACATCTGGATATCTCGATTAACATGAAGCATATGAAGAATAAGCGTTTTGTAAAAATAGTTCGTTCAAGAGTAGAGAAAGTCATGTGAGTGTAACACATCAGATTTTTTTTATTAAACCAACCGTTGTTTTAGAAACTATTTAAGAAGTTTGAAACAATTCTTGACGTCAATACATTGAAAGGTTAGCTTAGATTACAGTTCTTTTAATTTAACAAAACACCATCGCAGATTTAATACATGCATTAGGTTTCTTTTCATTTTTGTTTTGTTTTGTTTTTTGTTTTTCCCCTTAAATGAAGAAACACTCACCATAAATTCTTTTCTTGAAAAAGTGTTGCTTTCGAGATAAAAGTTGAAATTCTTTAAATAAGTCGCCCTGTATATTTTGCTTAATTAACAGCCAAATACATATATACATAATGGACCATTTAAGTTCAGACTTTACAATATCTCCAAAACTAAGGTTGTAGAAAGAAATGTATTTAATAAAACTGCTTGATATTTGGGAGAAAGTGAATGCCATTAGTCGTGTTTTGTTTGGAGGACGTTATGGTAGTCGTTTTAGGGTTTTTTACAGCGCTTAGTTTTGGAAATATTGTACAGTCTCAGGTTAAACGGTCCGCCCTGTGTATACACACACACAGACACACACTCGTCACACACATATACACACATATGTATGTGTATATATATGTGTGTGTGTGTGTGTGTGTGTGTGTGTGTGTGTGTGTGTAAAACGATACAAATAAGTGTTTAAGCAAATTATATTTCCGGTCTTAAGTCTCTTTGTTTTCATTCTTCGAGGTACTATAAAAGTATGAACTGGATGAACCAAAATAAGACTGATGAATATGTGTAACAGTAGCGTTTTCTGTGTTATTACTATTGTGACGTCGCTTCTTTTTGATAGACGACACGACATCCACCAGATATGACGTAAGGTCACTTTGCGAAACCGGCGCCTGTACTAGATGTGATTGAATCCTGGCGCCTGTCACCAAATGTGATGTAGCCATCGGTGCCCTCATTAGATAGACTGAGAAAGGGGGATGTACTTCAGGTTTCCAGAAGAGAGGGCTGAGCTTGACAGAGAGATGACAGGGAGGAGCAGGGGAAAAGAAAAGCAAATTATTGACGTGTAACTCTGGCCCCAATACTCATTTAAATTTCTCTGCGCATTAAATTACTGATCACAGAACGATAGAGCTGCTTCAGACAGCGAATAATTACCTGGTCGGCTTGGAGGTACGGCGTTCCATCTTCGTCGTGCCTAGAGCCGATGTCAAAGTTGCAAACTTAGTATAAAATAATTTAAAGAGCCGAGTGTCACAGAGTCCTGCTAGGCACGTTATTGACAAAGAGTGCGTGAAAAAATTCCATTTTTATGTTTCAGAGAACACGTTGAGCGTGTGCTTTATACAGTAGTGATGTAAGTGGTGTAATTATGACTTGCATAGTTCGCCCATGTATCGATACATTTGCAAATACTCCGAACGATCCCCTTAAGAACATCCGGCATACAACACCTGCTTACATTAACATCTGGAAAATGACTTGTAAGAATGTCCAAATGAATTTTATGGTTCCTCTTAAACAAATTTAGTTCTAAACAGCTAATCCTTAAATAATTATAATTATCACAATCTAAAAAAATAAATATAAACGCCACAGTCTAAACGTCAATACTAGTTAAAACTTGTATACCTATGAACTATAACTTAGGCTTTACAAACCATCATCTATTCATTGCTGGAATACAGACAGCTAGAAGTAAGCATGCTTCACTCCCGTTATCATCTCGTACATGGGGCTTCATCTTCTTTCCTACTCATTTTTGCAATTAGTCCATGTATTCTTACTGAGTTTGTGTGTTGCATTGTGCTTTGTGCCATGAGTTTTCACTAGCATTGTGGAGCAAGTAAAATTATTATTCATAAAAATGAAACTTACATCCCTCCCTCTCTTCCTCCCTCCCTTCTCTGTTTCACAATAAGTCACAAGTCCGCATAATCGCTGTTCCTTTTGTGCCTAATACGAGGTGCACTATTTAATTTTGAGCCTTGGCAACCCTGAATGTTGTAGGTACCATCTGACGTTTCCAATGGAAAGTTTGACATTTTCTACCATAATCTAGAGCGTCATTTGTTTTGTTTACACTAACTTGAAAATTGTGTGTCAACAAAATCAAGGAATTAACTCGTGAAGATCTTCGTGCAGTGATTTATTACGACTTTCGACGTGGATTATCAAGACAAGAGTGCATCGATCAACTAACTTCCACATTTGGCGACGAAGCTCCATCCTTTGCCACTGCGAAACGCTGGTATAACGAATTTAATCGTGGCCACGCTGTTCGCTCAATGATGAAGTTCGTGAAGGTCGTCCAAAATCAGTTGTTGTGCTAGAAAACATTGATGCTGTGGAAAAACTAATAATAAGAGATCTTCATCCGACATATTGTGAAATTGAGGCAACCCTAGGCATTAGTTCCACCAGCTTATATAAAATATTGCATGATTATTTAGCCATGAAAAAGGTTTGCTCTCGTTGGATCCCACATAATTTGACGCAATCTCAAAAAGATGCTCGTGTGGATTGGTGTAAAAAAATGTTCAAGAAATACGACGGTTCCTCAAAAGACGTATATAAGATTATAACAGGTGACGAATCATGGATGTATGCGTATGAGCCGGAACGTAAACAGCAGTCGACTGTATGGGTGTTTCAAGATGAAGCAAATCCAACAAAAGTGGTTCGCACTCGAAGCACTTCGAAGTAAATAGTCGCCTCCTTTTTCAGCAAAACTGGCCATGTGGCAACAGTGCCTTTAAAGGAACGTCAAACTGTCAATGCCAAATGGTACACAACCATTTGTTTGCCGGAGGTCTTCGGTGAAGTAAGGAAAACCAACAGGAACCGTAGGATCGTTCTTCATCAAGACAATTGAGCGCAACACATCTGGTCTAACAACAGAGTATTTGAAGGGTCAAAAAATGGAATTGATGGGTCATCAGCCATACAGTCCTGATTTGGCACACAATGACTTCTTATTGCTCCCGAACATCAAGAATAAATTGCGTGGACAACGATTTTCGTTGTCAGAAGTAGCCATTGATGCCTTCAAAAACCATGTTTTAGAGGTGTTTCAAGAAGACTGGAATAAATGCTTTGACAAATAGTTCAAGGGATGCAAAAGTATATTGATCATAAAGGAAAATATTTTGAAAAACAATAAAGTAGTTTTCAATCAGAAATTACTTTGTTTTAATTAGGCTCAAAATATAAATAGTGCCCCTCGTATCACCCAAAATAGTATATTTCGATACAAATGCGGTAAGTTCATCATTGGAGAAGGAGGAAAAGTTTAAAAATACCAGGTGAAGTCGAGACCGTAATGAATAATGGAAATGGTTCTTACAAGAAAATAAAACTATTAATTTACTAAACAGCTGTTGAACATGGTCGTTCCAGTAACAAAGTACCAACATTAACATTGGTGGTGAAATGTCGATCGACTATCCACGCCTGATTGTTGACCTCTAAAAAACCATCTAGCTCCCACTTACTTAGCTGCTGCATGTATTAAATCGTATACAGAGAGAGTAAGGACCCAAGTAAAATTCAACTAACAAATAAGATTATGCAGAGTGAACCAGAATAACATCAAATATTTTAAGGTGCGATTTAGGGGTTCTATTTTAGCATTTTCGTTTATGGACTGTATGCACCTAAGCGTCTTATTATCGGGTTAGAGGACATTAAAAATTTTTAAACACCATGTCGGGTTAGATGAAATTCCACCGAACAGACCGCTCTCACCTTTTGCTAGAAGACTTGGGGGAGTTTAAATAAGAGAAGACGGTATCTTTAATTCTGAACAATGCAAAACTCTCTTAATTGATTTAGTAGATTTTTAATCCTTATTTAATTATAAGGCACTAAATTCATGTGCTCTGAAGTAGGTCAAGACGCTTTTTAAGCAATCTGCAGCTTCAAATACAGGTTATTGTGAATAACATATGCAAATTCCATATCGGAATATCACGCACATGATGTACCGTAAGGCAACAACGTCAGTGCAGCAAACAGACTGAACCTTCACTTTGGGTCTGGTCACACTGGGCGTTCGAACAGGAAATAATACACCAACTCGTTTGGCATACTATATGGAATTGACTGAGAGCAGGATACTGTTCGAACTGTATGCACGAGCTCATATGTTTTCGAAGGCATGAACGTTACAGATAAATTAGAATAACTCGTTCGATGGACGCCCTAAGTGCAATGTTACAAGCCATTCGAAAAGACTAAAGAAATATGTTTTGTTTGTTTTATTAAAGTCAGATGAAAGCTTATCTTTTCTCAATTTTCAAGCAGGAAAAAAGTCTCTACATTAGCTACACTCCAAGTTTCGGGGTACTATGACGTTTGGCATATAAACCAATGATACGATTTTTAAAACACTGCAAGTTATAAATGTGCCTTAATAACCATAAATTATATGAAAATTGATCTACTCTTAACTTTGCCTCAAGTATATTTGCGTGTGTGTTTTTACTTTCTCTACTACGTATAGTAAGTAGGGGAAGTATTGCATTCCACCCAAAAATTCGATACCGAGATTTCACCGGAAATACATGTTTTGAGACCTCCTGAATCCAAAAAAAGAATTTTTGGAAACATGTCCGTGTGTGTGTCTGTGTGTCTGTGTGTGTGTGTGTCTGTGTGTGTGTCTGTGTGTGTGTGAACAGCATAACTCAAAAACGAACAGTCGGATAAGCACCAAACTTGGTATTTAGGTTCAGTATCTTCCAGAGATGCGACACGAAGGTTTTCAAGAAAATCCCCCCACCCCAAACTACCCTTTACATGGAAGATTTCTCGAAAATTTTAATTTTCTCAAAAATGGCTGTAACGATTTTGATGAAAATATCATATGTTTAAGATAATGTCATGGGAAATGAAATGTATATCTCGAATTTTCTGGGAATGTCTCCAAAAGTATTCTTTATTGTGAACAACTTTTGCATAACTGGTAAACCATAAGAGAAACACAAAATGTTACTACACAAAAAGTGTAGATCGCGTTAAAATACACAACTTATGTCATATACATTTCTTTTGTTGAGTGAACCGTTTTGGAGATATTGCTTGTTATTTCCTTAAATTTTCCAATACTTATACTTTTTCTCAAATTCGTTATTCATTTTTTTTATGTCCTGGACATGCAAAGAGAATGGAATGCACCACATAGCAACCAGCGTTAAAATATTTGACTATCGCTTAAAAGCTACCATATTCCCCTTGCATCTACAAGAAAATTACCAATAAGATTGACATATCGATATCTCGATTAACATGAAGCATATGGAGAATAGGCGTTTTTTAAAAATAGTGTGTACAAGAGTAGAGAAAGTCATGTGAGTGTAACACATCAGATTTTTTATGTTCTATCCCCATTACATGATGCTTCAAAATGAAACGGAGAAAAGCACACGATTTAGAAAAAATCCTTCTTTGTTTCTTTCCCTTCTTTTTGACAAAAAGCAACCACTGCCTTTTTCTTTTATCGATTATGTTTAACTATCATTAATTGTAAATGATGTTAGTTTCTTTGCATTAAATGTTTGCACTCCCCATATTGATTGCCTTTAGAATAAACTCAATTATTCTTACTTGTATACTTGAGGAACCAGGGGAGTGAGCATTTTGTATTCTATCATTTTTAAAGCTATAACACAGGCATAGTTGTGCCTTTAGAGGCTCAGAAAGTCTTCTTTTGCGTGTTTCTACAAAATTGGTTTATCAGACATCAGTTCTGTCCTATTTTAATGAAATGGTTTATGTACAATCTATATAAGTATGTTCGTAAAGTTACTGATTGTTTTTTCTTTCCTAATACCACTAATTTGGTTAGGAAAGTTCATTTAATCCCACAAAATGTATGTATTTTTATTTTAATAACTTTATGTATAAGTATACACGTTTACAACCTAACAAATGCGTATATACTTTTAAGATTAAAAACTAGTCCAATTACTGTCTCCTCTTTCGTCGCGGTATCTTTCGTGTTATCTTATTTGCTGAGCGCCTTTTATTGTTTTACTAGTTTGAATTTTGAGTTCTTTGTCCTCCGGCTAGCTATTATTACCCAGTCGAGCAAATCTCTTAAACAGGATGTTTAAACGGAAAGGAGTTGTTACTAAAAGATAACACTGATAAAAGAATTTGTTTTTACACTTTTATTGTCGTCACAGTTCATTAATTTCACAGATTTACTTTTGATACACGCCTGACTGAAACTGTTATATTTTTAATGTAACTATAATCGCTTATTTTCCGCACATTATTAATTCGTGTATTTCACATTTTATAACTAGCTTTACGACGCGAGAGATTCTGTAGAATTGCGCAACGTGTAACCCGTGAATGATTCTCTTAAACTGTGCGTTACCTATCTCTGGCTTCAGAATTTATACTCCCTCACCCCGATATGCCTAAACATTATAACCGAGCTGCTATTGGTTAATAAAGCGCGCCAACATTAGCGTCTATTTTTATATCCAATCAAAATTACGAACACATATGCTCTAGGGAAGATATTCCCTCCATTTCTAAACAAAAGCGCGCTACTCTGACGTCATTTGTTTGTCTTTTATAATTGATAAACAACTCACCCCCTCGCTCATTGTTACCCGCTCCTATTGTCAGTTTCAGTGAGGCCGTGTAAACCTATTTCCTAACTATGCTTATAATTAACAAACATCTCAAATCATTGTCATACAATAATGTTAATTTACACTACAATCACTCTGGCATTCACAGTGTTGTGATCTAAAATACTGCCTTATTTTATTAGTGGTTGGTTTGGAATGAGATTTCGTGCGGTTACCTATACTTTGCATAATTTTATAAAATATCTTATACATAAGTAAAGGTTATACAGGCGCAGTCCCAAAAGTACCCGACCTGACGTATATATGGCGGTTGTTGTTTCAAATAAATGACTATAGAAAGTACCACCCTTATAAAGCTTAAGTTTTAAGTTTGACGATGCTATGCTGCTTAGTAACTGTTTGGCAGCCATTAATGGTGAACTTTCTCAGCGAATTTGTAAACATGGATAAAAGTGGTCATCATTATGTGATACAGTAATTTCATTTGAAAGGTCTTAGTCCAACTAATATTAAAGCTGAGATAGATTATATTCTGGGGGAGTCTGTTCCTTCGTTTACAACAGTAAAATATTGGGTGGCAGAGTTTATACGAGGCCGTAAGAGCTGCAAAGACGAACATCGCAGTGGTCGACCAAATGAGGTGACACGTCAGAAATTGTGAAGAAAATCCACAAAATGGTATTGAATGACCGTCGACTGAAAGTGTGCGAGCTAGCCGACATCGTAGACATTTCAAAAAGTGCAGTACATCGCACACTAACTGAAAATTTAGACATGAGAAAGCTGTGTACAAGATGGGTGCCACGTTTACTCACAATGGAACAAAAGCAGCGTCGTAAGGAGTGTTTCAGTCGAGTGTTTAGCGTGTTTCGCTGCAATAAAGCAGAGTTTTTGTGTCGATTCATAACCTTGGATGAAACATGAGTCCATCACTGCACACCTGAGACGAAGGAACAGTCATAACAGTGGATTGAAAGGGGAGAATCAGTTCCAAAGACGGCTAAGACAGTTCTATCTGTAGGCAAGGTCATGGCGTCAGTTGTTTGGGATGCGCGTGGGATAATTTTCATTGATTATTTTCAAAAAGAAAAAGCAAGCAATGCGAGTATTATGCTAACCTATTGCAGCGTTTGAATGATGAGATCAAGCAAAGCGGCCACATTTAGGGGAGAAGAGAGTTCTTTTTCATCAAGACTATGCACCAGTTCACACATCCATTATCGCCATGGCCAAAATCAATGAGTTAAACTTCGATTTGCTTCCTCATGCACCCTATTCAGACTTAGCCCCTCTGATTATTTTCTGTTTCCAAAGCTGAAGAAGTGAAAGGAAACTATGTAAAGAAATAAAGATATTTCTTCCCAAAATTTTGGTGTTCTTTGTTAGGTCGGGTACTTCTGCTGCAGCCCTCGTACAACGGAGGGGGGCACCTCCCGCACTGTGACCTACATCTATTGTTGCTACCACTCCTAGGAGGAAGGGATGAAGTGAAGGCAGCACAGGAGGCCACAGAGACGCGCGGAATCCCCTAAAACGTCCTCCGTGGTGTAGTGGTTACCATGCTAGTCTCCAGTTCCCAAAGTCGCGGGTTCAAACCCAGCACGGCTTCCTTCGGAAGAGAAGTAAAGCCGTGTCGTAGATTTACGGCACCTAAAAGAACCTCAAGCCTGATAAAGATGCCTCTAAGCAAAATTTTCGGTCTTTCACGCCAATATAGAATGCGACGCTAAGCATCATAGCAGTTAAAGAGCGTCCATAAATAAAACTCAATTTAATTTTTTTAATTTTGGAATCCCTAAAAGTTCCTGGTTCGAATAACCCTTCCACTGCTGATGCTGCTTAGAGAGGTCGATGAGCGACCCATCGACCAAGCAGCTCTCTGGTGTCCGCGCATGCATCCGCGCCATCTGTTCACCACTGCCATAGGCCACGAAACTTAGAGGCACAACTTTAAGATGAGAAAGATACGGAATGGGAAGAAAATGATGGAAATAAATCGTGGTACATGAGAAACTATCCCAACATTTTCCAACCGGCCAGGGAAACCCACGAAAAACCCAATGTCAGAGCGGACGATCGATAGGAGTCGAGCCTGAGACCTCCCGAATGCGAGTCTCGTACGTTATTACGAAGCCGTCTCGCACTGTATGTTTTACATATCGGAAAGAAATTGTTATAAATGAAAAGAGTTTATCATAAAAACGCATATACAAACTTTATATTTAATCCATTTATGTTGCAGCAAGAGGTACCATCCGATAAATCCGCTTAGCAATTTTCTTTAGCTTTGCTGTAAAATGTTCTCTGGCCACGTCATCGCCGAGAACGTATAAACAAGCTAAAGATGTAATAACAGGGCAGGCAGAAAAGTAATAATTGTGCTACAATTTATGGAGCAGGTTAGATAAAATCTGTATCCCGCTCACCAGCACGGGGTGTACCGGTGTATGTGTCAATAATTACCGCCTGGCGTGATATATTTCCTGGATTTCGTGTCGACGCTGCTTCTTTCTATACCCGAAAATTACAGTGATAAAGCATTCACCAGGAGTACCGTAACAATGCCACCGGCCTGCTTTCTATTTACCGCTAATAGAAAAGTAATACATAAAACACATGCGGGGGACTAATTGTCCGCCGGAAAACGTCCCGCACTGGGTAAATTCATCAATCAAGAGCTCCACATTTGACGGCGATGAAATCATCGCAATCAATTTGACAATTATTTTGTCTTGCTCAGCCCAGAAAATGTCACATTTACTGTGTTAACACGTTCCAATTTATAATGCGTATAAGCAAGAGGGATGGAGGGTATATTATTGCCATTTAGTGTCATATGTCATCCTGTAGTATCTCTGTGTCAAGACCGAAACCGTTCTCGTCCTGTGATTGATTTTCTTGCTTTTTCAAATGTAGTAAAAGGTTAAAAGTTGAGGGGCCCTCGAAAGCTAGGCAGAACATCGCACGTAGGTCAATGTGGACGCGACCTCCGATGAGGGGCAGCGTGGACAGAACTCAGAATGAACTCATCCGATCCCGTTGAAGGCTACCTAAAAGCCCCGAGTCCCCCAGGGGTCCCTTAATCCTTTCCAGCCCAGTGTTGCCATATGGCGGCATTATGTATATTCTTTGTTGTAAGTTGGATAAAAAATTTGGCATGCAAGCGTTAACTTTTAATAAACCTCTTTCTTTGTTATATATACTTATTTAAATTTCATATTAGCGTACTAAGATAAAAAACAGACGTCGCTAAATTATTTATTTCCTACCTTTTCTTTTTTATATACAATATAACCATGTGTTTAGCTAGAAGGAACAGTCACCGTTTATTTTATGCGGGTCCATTCCCTCCTTTACTACAGACTTGCTAACACCGCAACAAGGATTCGAAATCCTGGCTAGTATTGTTATTGCTGAGCTAAAATTCCGGGATTAAGGTAAGCTCTAAGGCAGAAGTATCCACCATTCACCACCACCAGGTTTCAAAATCCTGATTCAACTGAAAATAAATTGGGCTAGAAAGAGTTAGAGGAAGCCGCTCATAGAGGGCAAATCCGTCAGCAACTGATCTACGCCAGGGAGAAAGCTTCACAAAGCGCATCACTACCGCCCAGCCGCAAAACGCCGAAAACTTTCGCCCGGTCCTTCAACCTGGTGGATACAGGAAATGGACATTAAAGTCTTGGTTGAAGAGGAACCATCCCAGCATTCGCCTACCTGGCCGGGAAAACAAGAAACACCCATAATCAGAGTGCACTTTGCGATGATAGAAATCGTTGTGTAATTTCAAGAGCTTGAATTGCCTCAAGCAAAATGGGAACACTTTAATTATTTAGGCCTACTACTACACTGTCTTCATCAGATACACCTAGACAAGAATGACCTTGTCCGATTGTATTATTAATACGTGTGTGACAATGCGTTCCGAAAATACTAATGTCTCGCCCAACATGCCTACTATATTGTGTTGCTACAGCAGGGATATATTGAACAAAAACCATGCATAGTATGTCTTAACTCTGATGTGATACATTCACACGTCTTTCTCTACCCTCTATCGTTTATTAATGACCATACAAATTATTCTTAATAAATCTTATTTTTATAACTTCACAAAAATAGCTACAATACACATTTCGTTATAAATACAAAGAGTGAACAGCGATAGTCAAATGTTTAATATCTGGACGCTATATGCGGGCTTTAAATTCCATATCGTTTCCATGCAATCGCGAGTAACAATTATTGAAACTCGATGAGACTAAAAGGATGGCATGTATTGAAGAATTCGAACCTGTAATAACGGATATCTCAGAAACGGCTTATGCCACAGAAAACTTATTTGAAGTAAATTCTGTGTTTTAAAGAGATCTATACTTTTTATGGTAAGTTTTCTTCTATCGCTTAACGTTTACCAGTTATACAAGACCATACAAAATTCCTTCCGATTGAAGAGGAATTTCATAGGCTATTCCCCGAAAATTGAAGATATACGTTTTATTTGTCATGTAAATATCGTTTATATGTGATATGTTAACCAAAATAGCTATAGTGTTTTTTATAAAATCAAAAATTTCGAAAAATATGCCATGTAAAGTGTAGTATGAGGTGGGGATTTTCTTGAAAATCTTCGTGTCGCATTTTGGAAGGTACCGAATCTAAATATCAAGTTTGGTATTTATTCGACTTTTCGTTTTTTAGTTATACTGTTCATAGACACGCATACTCTGGCTTTTTAATAAAAATACCTTCTTTTGGATTTAGGGGGCTTCGAAACATGTACTTCGGGTGAAATCTCGGTATAGAAGTTTTGCGTAGAATTCAATACCTTCACTAGCCACTATGTACGTGGAAGGTAAAGTAAGAAAGAATAGTAGGGAAAATCATGTGAATCCAATACATAAGATTTTATGGAAGTATTTGGAACAATGAGAGCAAGGAAATACGCGACATTATGATCCTTGGTATATGGCGAGCAGGATGTGGGATTGGTGGTGCTATGCTATGTTCTGCCCACAAGTACATGGGTGTATGTGTGTATCAACATATACGGGGTGGGCCATTTAAGTTGAGACTGTACAATATCTCCAAAACTAAGCGTTGTAGAAAGACATGATTTGAATAAAAGTTACTTGATATTATGAGGGAAAGTAACCATTAGACTTGTTTTGTTTGGAGGACATTATGACCCCAATTGTAGGATTCCATTAAAAATTTTAATTGACCATTGAGGCAGTATCTTTAACACTTAAATAATTTAAGTCTAATTGTATAATACCTAAGTTCAATAACAGCCCGCCTTAAAGCAATATGTGTGTGTAACAATATATAAAAAGTGTATATTACAGTCATTATATATGTTTATATTATTGTATACTATTGTATACATGTTCAATAATGTTATATGAATGTATTACGTAATTAAATAATGTAAGAGCTGTGAGAATAATAGGTTAAAAGTTGCTAACAGTGAGGTAACAATGAGGTAACCTTGAGGCAATAATGAGTTTGAGAGTTTAATAATGTTACTTGTGATTCTTGGAGCAACAATAATGTAATTTTAGTGACAGTTTATAAAATAGCCAATCAACAACCAGAAAAATCTTTAGTTAAATGAAGGTATTCTATTGGATTAGGAATAGGCAATCAGAGACTTGAAATACAGAAATTTACAAGTTTAGGCGTTTGAAATCAATTCAGTTGCCTGTAAACAGTGTTCCTAACCGGACGCGGGACACGTCCTCGAGAGATTTAATACGTATTCCTGTGAGACGAAAAATAGTTTAACGTGTTAAAAATTGCAAATATTTAATACAAAATATTCACAGCTCTCTCTATATATCAGCAAAGTGTTATTTAAATCGTGTCAAGCTTTAATAAAAAGGAGTGAAGTAAAATATTAATCTTTGTAAGCCTACATTCTTGTTGCACCACAACCCTTCCAAGACATCCATGTTTCTAATAACAATATTGACGCAGCCGAGGCGAACATAAATATATAATATTTAAAGAAACAGTCAAATTATAAAGTTAATATTTTTTTAAACTTGGGGCAAACGCCACCTGAAACTATTGGGGCGAAGGCTACCGGAAACTGTTTGCTATACGTGCGGTTACAACTACTACAAGTTCGGCTCCCCAACAGTTGAACTACAATACAACACCTACTTCAAATTGACGCCCAAAGCGTGATGCAAATAACGTAAAGATACCATCTTCTTCAAATTGGCTTCCAAAACGTGGGGCTAACAAACCATCCTTCTCACCATAAAATGACCATCATAACGTGCTCCAAACAAAGCACGACTAATGGCAATTACTTTCCCCCATAATATTAAGGAACGTTTATTAAAGATATTTCTTTCTACAAAGCTTAGTTTTGGAGATACTGTACAGGCTCAAATGGTCCAACGTGCATATATTAATATACTTACATCCATGTTTGAATATTGGTAATTACGCCACTGGATGTCAGGCCAGCCGTTTTGGTTTGGATGTTATACGCAGAATAACAAGCGTAGCAGACTGGGATGACGGGGTACTAGGCTGTATTCAGCTGAGTGGCTAATGAGATCTTAATGAGTTTGCAAAGTTGAAGCCTCTCATTGTCTTGTTCGTGTAAAGTACACGGCTTAAAGACTGAAGCAGACACGTTAGGTTTCCCTCCCACACTACATGATGAATGTCACCCATGTTCAGCGTCACCCTCTGTATTTGGTGGATGTCGTCCAGACATCCAGCTGCGAGAAACAAGCAATTAAAGCAAGTATGGCGCTCTCTCCCTGCCTCTCTTCTCTCATGACATGTCCCAATTGCCCCGAGCCAGCGTGGAAACTCATATTGGACACTTATTGCATATTTCATGGCTGAAGAATAAAATATGGAAAATGGTTGGCTAGGGTCTTTGCATTTCTGTACCACCACGATTTTTTTAAACCTTTCATGGAACCAAGTATGGTCTTATTTCTCTTTGCAAGCATTATTTTGCACTTATTTTTCCCTTCACACAGATCATTTTCGTAATTGCTATCAGCGCTTTTAAAGGCAATAGAATAAAATTTTCCTCCTCCACTTCATCATCATCATCATCACCACTACCATCACCATCATCATCATCACCATCATTAACCTTGAGGTGGTATTTTTTAACACTTAAATAATTATATAATATATAAATTCAATAACGGCCCTGCTTAAAGCAATATGTGTATGTAACAATATATAAAAAGTGTATATTACAATCATTGTATATGTTTATATTATTGTATCCATGTGTAATAATGTTATATGAATGTATTACGTAATTTAATAATGTAGGAACTGTGAGAATAATAGGTTAAAAGTTCCTGACAATGAGATAACCTTGGGGCAATAATGAATTTGAAAGTTTAGCAACACTACTTGTGATTCTTGGAAGCAATAATGTAGTTTTAGTGACAGTTTATAAAAATAGCCAATCAACAACCAGAAAAAGCTTTAGATAAATGAAGGTATTCTATCGGAATAGGAATAGCCAATCAGAGACTTTAAATACAGAAGTTTACAAGTTTAGGCGGTTGAAATCAGTTCAGTTGCCTGCAGACAGGGTTTGTAACCGGATGCGAGATGCGTCCTCGAGAGATTTAATACGTATTCGTGTGAGACGAAAAATATGTTTACGTGTTAAAAAGTGTAATTAATTAATAAAGGGAATCTCACAGCTCTCTGTATCAGTGAAGTGTTATTTTAAATCGTATCAAGTATTAATAAAAGGAGTAAAATAAAATTATAAGCGTGTAAGCCTACATTCTTAATCGCACCACAAACCTGCCAAGACATCCATGTCTCTAAAATAAATACTGACGCAGCCGAGGCAAACATAAATACATAATATTTAAAAAAACAATAAAACTACAAATTTGCTATTTTTTTAACCTGGGGCAAAGGCCACCTGAAAGTACATTTGGGGCGAAGGCTACCGGAAACTGTTTACTATACGTGCGGTTACAACTACTACAAGTGCGGCTCCCCAACAGTTGAACTATAATAGAACTCCTATAAAAATACAACCTTCTTCAAATTGACGCCCAAAGCGTGGTGCAAATAACGTAATAAGCCATCTGCTTCAACCTGTTGTGATAACAGCTAAATAGGATTGGTCTGTTGTACTAACAGAACAAAACATACATATCGGTATTTTTACGCCTTTCCTATAAATTTAATAAACTGTTACTCCTCCCGTTTTCTAATATACTGCAACCGCATTGCATTTAACATAAGTTATGGGTATTCCAATTAAAGACAGTGAAAATAACAAAACGACTGTGTAATCCATTTTATGCAACATTGTATATATTTAGATTATTTTTACTTATAAGGATTTGTTAGTAGATAGAAATTGCCTCACCGAAACTGTAAAAGAAACTGGGACAATGGATACCGAGGGCTCAGTATAAAGAAGTAACAACTTTAAGAAAAATAGTGAGTTGAGATGTTTGCCATTAGCTTAAGTCATAGACTGAGGACAGCGAAGCTTGTTTTCTTTTAGATATTTGAGGGAAGTTTTTCCATAAGATATATGTAACGTGGATTGGCTAACAAAATTAGACGCCGAGTTGAGCACAAAGTTGTAGCCAATGAGAAAATAATTATAATGGTAAAGGAGCTTAAGAAGCATGTGTATATACACAGCCCGTCAAATTTTTCCGGACACCCAGTGAAAGTAATGCATACCAGCGTTTAGCTTGATTTGTTATTTATTCCGCGTAAGTACAAGCATCCTAAAATCACCATTTAGAATGCAATGTTAGTTTTAAAAAAAACCAGTGTAGTAATACGTTTTGAAAATTTGCGTCATCATCCAGGTATGCCGTACCACCGATTATTTAACCTGGGCCCACCCCATCCGAATCCACAGACGAGATGGAGCACCTAGTAGGTTTTGCCACAGTCCATTAACAGCATATTTCCGGCCGTGAAATAGAGCCTGTCTTAATGGCAGAGAGCAGTTCGACTGATTTTGTTTTCGGCGTATATACACTGTCGTTTGTGAAAATTGCAATATCAAGAAGGAAACGCATGAATTCAATGAATTTAATACCACAGGTTAGGTTCATCACAAGTAACAAATGATAAACTTTTCGAATCTAGACATGACTTTTGAGCCCTAATATTCAGTATTTGATGTGGCCTCCATGCGCTGCAATTAGAAATGCTATACGCCGTGGCATTGTATAAAAAGGGTTCTGAATAAGTTCTTGATGGATTTCCCTCTACGCAGTTTGTATTCGAGCACGCAAATCCGTGACACTGTTTACTGGAGGACCAGGTGTCGACCAACCATATCCTAGACATGTTCGATGGGCGACATGTCGGGCTAACGTGCAGGCCAGAGAAGCAATGGTACCCGTCGCTCTTCAAAGAAGGCTTGTACATTCCTCACAATATGTGGGCGGGCATTGTCCTTTTGAAATGTGGCCTGTGGAGAAGTCTGAAGCAGGGGGAGTACCTCAGGCTCTACAACCACCGTTAAGTACCGATTGCTTTCAAAGTACCCTCAATTTGTAGGAGGCGAGATCGATTGTTGTAACCATTACACCTGGTGTTTGTCCGCTATGCCGCTCAAAAATGCAGCCCTCCAGGTTGCGCTCACCACGGTGCCGCCGGAGTCGTATGCGGCCATCACTGTAGGACACGTTGAAGCGGGACTCGTCCGAAAAGACTACATTTTGCCACTCAGTACCCCAGTGACGGTGTTCACGTGCACATTGCAGGCGTAGGAGCTTGTGGTTTCTGGACAATGGAAGCCGACATAATGGCATGCATGCAACCAGTCCAACCTGCAGCAGACGGAGACGAAAGCGTTGATGCAGACAAACTTACACCTGTTGCAGTGCTCCAGCGTCGAGCCAACACTGTGGATGAAGCTGTACGGTCCGTTATGGCCATGCGGACAAGATGATGGTCATCCCGTGCGGTGGTCATGTTCCGTGGTCCAGTACCCACCCTTCGCTGTGTACGACCTTCATCTATCCACTGCTTCCACACACGCATCACTGTCGTAGCAGCATGTCCTGTACGAGCCGAAATGTCACGGTATGACAAACCCGCTTCCCGAGACCGATCATTCTGCCCCGTTCGAACTCACTCACATGCCGATATGGCTCCCTGACGTCGATGAGTCATACTGGCACTAATGTTTTGTTTCCGCCTTGTTTGACAGCTCTGGGCGCAACACTGACCATGTCTGACCGACACGAGAGGGCAGGACCTACGTGTACCCCATCTCTCTGCAAACCTAATCACTTATTGCTTGCACACTCTTCTACACTTCCACCAAGTTTGGAGTTATTCGGGAAATTTTTTCTTGGTGTTGCAATTTTTACAAACGGCAGTGTGTGAGTGTGTGTATGTATATATATATATATATATATATATAATATGGGATGGACTATTTAAGTTGAGAGTGTACAATATTTTCAAATCTAAACGTTGTAAAATGAAATGTTTTGAAGAACGTTTGCTTGATATTTATAGGGGAAAGTAAATGCTATTAGTCGTGTTTTATTTGGAGGACGTTGTGGTCGTCATTTTAGGGTCAAATTAATTTTTTTAATGGGAACCTACCCTTTTTATATCGTTTTCTCACACGTCATAAAAAACTAAACATTTGTATAAAGCACTTTGTAATTGTTCTTTCACCAAGTAAATAACAACGAAAATTGGCTGCGTACGAAGAGCACAATGATGGTTGGACAATCCATGGATGGGCATTTGAGGGTCAAGTTACGTTTCATAACTGGGAACCAAAATTTTTATTTTGTTTCCTTATTCCTCATCACAAACAGCTTTTTTAAACCATTGGCAGTCGTCATCAAGCTGTTCTGGGGGTTACACTCTTGAAGATGGCAACCAAAGAGTTGGCCACAACATCGGGTACCAGCAATTTTATCCGTAGACCACGGCCTTCCAGCCCGGAAGATTTTAATATTTTATCATTTTCTAATAATTATATGGATGAGAAGCAAAACTAGTCCGCGAGAGTTATCAGTTATAATCAAATTGAAATCTGCTGCTACTTTCAGAGCAAACATCTATCTTAACATATAATTAATTACACATTTTGATGTTGGAATATCGAGTGCTAAAATTACGGCCGAAAAAGAATCAACAAAACACGTAACTCTGTCATTTAGCTGACAGCAATTTTAGCTGTTAAAATTACTGAACAAAAATACAAGGAAACGGCGACAGAACGTTTAACTAATTACAAAGTATTAAAAATTCAAACAAATAATAACGCTTGTCTGAGAAATGGCACATGCCAGAAAGAAAGGCGTAATTTCATCATTTATTTCTTAGGATAAATAAACCGTTGGAACAAACATGAAAACGAAGTGATAGTAATGGTTATTATCACATTAAACTTTAATGAGACAGTAAAGCTGTTGTGGCTTCTTTATGTTCACTATCTTATTAGTTACTTTGAATTACTTCTATATTACACTCACTACCCTAGTGCTGTAACTTTTGGTTGTAGTGTTAGCATCATACAGTTCTTAAGCTTACCTCACGTGGTTCACGTCCAGTGTGCCAGAAATGAAAAACTCAAAAGTAGTGAGTACGCCAGAAGTAATTAGTTAGTGGAAATCTAGCATATTGTAAGTTACATAATAATAATCAAATAGCTCCAGTCAGGCACGTAGCAAGTGTGAAGTGTGCAAACTTTATTTGAAATGAGCAGGGAAGATATATTAAAATTCTCAGCTTTGGCTTTTTATAAGTGTTACACTATGTGATCAAAAGAATCCGGACACCCCACAAACATACATTTTTTATCTTAGGTGAATTTTGCTGCCACCTACTGCCTGGTACTCATTATCCGCGACCTCAGTAGTCATTATACATCGTGAAACAGCAGAATGGGACGCTCCGTGGAACTCACGGATTTTGAACGTGGTCAGGTGATTGGGTCTCACTTGTGTCAGAAGTCTGTACGCGAGATTTCCACACACCTAAACATCCCTAGGTCCACTGTTTCTGATGTGATAGTGAAGTGGAAACGTGAAGGGACATGCACAGCACAAACGCGCACAGTCCAACCTCGTCTGTTGACTGACAGAGACTGCCGACATTTGAAGAGGGTCGTAAAGAGTAATAGGCAAATATCTATCCAGACCATCACACAGGAATTCCAAACTGCATCAGGATCCATCCAAGTACTATGACAGTTAGGCGTGAAGTGAGAATTTTGGATTCCATGGTCGAGCGGCTGCTTATAAGCCACACATCATGCAGGAAAATGCCAAACGACGCCTCGCTTGGTGTAAGCAGCGTCAACATTACACGATTGAACAGTGACAAAACGTTGTGTGAAGTAACGAATCACGGTACACAATGTGGGGATCCGATGGCAGGGTGTGGGTATGGTGAATGCCCGGTAAACGTCATCTGCCAGCGTGTGTAGTGCCAACAGTGAAATTCGGAGGTGGTGGTGTTATGGTGTGGTCGTGTGTTTCCTGGAGGGGGTTTGCATCCCTTGTTGTTTTGCATGGAACGATCACAGAGCAGACTTACATTGATATTTTAAGCACCTTCTTGCTTCCCACTGTTGAAGTGCAAATCGGGGATGGCAATTGCAGCTTTCAACACGATCGAGCACCTGTTCATACTGCACGGCTGTGACAGAGTGGTTACACGACAATAACATCCCTGTAATGGACTGGCCTGCACAGAGTCCTGACTTGAACCCTATAGAACACCTTTGGGATGTTTTGGAACGCCGAATTCGTGCCAGGTCTCACTGACCTACATCGATACCTCTCCTCAGTTCGCACTCCGTGAAGAATGGGCTGCCATTCCCCAAGAAACCTTCCAGCACCTCATTGAAAGTATGATTGCGAGAGTGAACGCTGCCATCAAGCCTAAGGGTGGGTCAACACCATATTGACTTCCAGCGTTACCGATGGAGGCGCCACGAACTTGTACGTCATTTTCAACCAGATGTCCGGATACTTTTGATCACGTAGTGTATCCTTCAATACCAATAACTCCTTTCCCGCCCTACCAAGAGATACTTGTTCGATTGAGTAGTTAAACCCAGCCGTAGGACACAGAAACAGAAAAATCGAAACAACAGGCAACATAATTTCAGATAACTGAATCGTGACAAAGGAGGTTACGACGAAATACAACCGCGCTATTTTGTATTAGTAGCGGGTAACGGGTACTCTGAAGGCTCATGGTAAGCACTTTAACTGCTACTACCCAACTTACTACTGAAATCTGTTCTGCAAACACTGCTTTCTAACAAAACCAGTTTAATCAGCTCTGCAGAATGAAACAACGTAGTACCTTACTTCATTAAGACAGATGAATGTGCAAGTTAATAAGGTGGACAGGAAAGATGTCAGGAATACGAACTATCGATGCTCCAGAAAGTGTGTACGTTATGTAGTGCAACTGTTGATATAAATGTATTGAGGAGAAGCAGACAGAAATTGGATGCTAAAGCAATCTAGTAACTGAAGGATGTGAAAACAATAAATTTGTAGACAATGGAGCATCGGTTGGAAAATAATCTGTCAGAATATATAGCTGGTATTTGCAAGAAAACTGGATTAGTGAGGGTATGAAAGCGAAAAGTCATATGTGATACATTCACATGACCTTCTCTACCGTCTATCGCTTATCAGCGGATATATAAATTATTCCTGCGAAAGTCTATTCTCCTATCTACTTCATTTTAATCGAGATAAACCTTTCCGAAAATAACTGCACTACACATTTCGTTATAGATACAAAGAGAATAGTGATAGTCAAATGTTTTACAGCTGGACGGTGGTAATGAGCTTATAATTCCATGCTCTTTGCGTGCAATCAAGAGAAACAATGAATATCGAAAGCATTTTTAAAAAATGACAAAAGCATTTATCAATTCGAACCATTAATAACGGAAATAGTTGTCACAAAAAAGTTATTAGAAATAAATTTTGTTTTAAAGAGGTCTACATTTTGTATGTAGGACGTTTTCATCTATTGCTTAACGTTTACCAGCTATATGCGATTATACAAAATTCCGAATGAAGAGGAAATTCAAGATATACATTTTATTTTTCATTTAAATATACTTAATATATAGTAGAATTAATTGTTCTTCCACACAATCCATGTGCTGGACAGGGTTGGAAAGGTAGAATCAGAAGACTGAAAAGTTCAATGCCATAGCTAAGATTTGAACCACGGATCTCCCGGTCTCCGTCCGGTGCTCTAACCACTGAGGTACCAATGCAGCATGCCGGCACGCCATCAAAATTCTCCAACTGATTCGCTGTGTTTGCCGGTAAACTAAAAGGAGATGTCAAATTGTATTGAGATGACATACACAATGGCGAGTTACAATTAATATATAGTACTTTAATCAAAATCGATAGCCATTTTTAGAAAGTCAAACTTTCCAAAAATATTTCATGTAAAGAGTAGTTAAGGGGTGGAAGGATTTCCTTGATAATCTTCTGTTCGCATCTTTGGAAGGTACTGATTAAAATATCGAGTTTGGTTTTACATTTTTGAACTGAATTTTTATTTATGGACGCTCTTTAACTGCTGCGGTCTTAGCGTGCCATTCTATATTGGGCGTGAAAAACCCGTCATTATGCTCAGACGCCTCTTTATCACGATTGAGGTTCTTTTGCGTGCTGTAAATCTACGACACTGGACTACCGGCTTTATTTCCCTTCCGAAGGAAGCCATGCTAAGGATTTTACGCCCGAAAAAATCCATCGCCATCCGCCGGGTTTGAACCCGTGACCTTGGAATTAAAGGCTAGCAAGGTAACCACTACACCACGAAGGATGACTTTTACGTTTTTTGAGTTATGCTGTTCATAGACACACACACACGGACGTTTTTCTAAAAAAGCTTTTTTGGATTTAGGGGTACCCAAAAAAGGTATTTCCAATGAAATCTCGGTATCGAATTTTTAGGTGGAATACAATACCTTTTCTAACTCCTATCTCTGTGGAAGAGAAAGTAATAGGTTGTTATTGCCGTATTATATACTGAAATGAAGATAGGATAACTAATGTCAAGAAGTTAAAAATTGAAACGGGATGCTTGTTAAGGTTTTCTGCAGCTCAAACCCCTTCGTAGGTGTCTTAATGCAATAAAACCTGTTTCACTGCATCAGGAAAGTTTAAAAACAAAACTCATCAATATGGGTTGATGAGAATCTAGGATAATAGACGAGGGCTGATCAATAAAGACTGAGACTAATTTTTATCACAGATATTTATTACTCCATTTCAATGTTGACATGGTCTTTTTCAAAGTAGTCCTCTCCTACTTGAATGCACTTTTTATAGCGTCTCTGCCAGTCCTCGAACACATGGTACAGGCCATTCATTGTCAGGTCTTTGAGAATCGCCTCACTTTTCTTCAACACTGCTTCAGTGCTCTCAAATCGAATGCCCCGGAGCTTTGCCTTTAGTGATGGGAATAAAAAGAAATCCCAGGGTACAAGATTGGGGCTATAAGGCAGATGCGAAACACAGGTAATGTTGAATTTAGCCAAAAATTCCAGGACTTGATTTGCAACGTGAGGCCGCACGTTGTTGTGATAAGTTCTGGATGTTTCCTTGCAATGTGCTTCCTCGGTGTAGCCAATACTGACGCGTAGTACGCTGCTGTAACAGTGGTGTGAGTGGGAACAACAATCACATCAGCTGTGTTGATGTTGACTTCAGTCATAGCAGAAGCCGAAGCACCAGACCCACCTTGCTTAGCACAGAGGACTCGCTCTACTTTGGTCTTTGAACCACCTAAACACTGTTGCACGAGGTAGTGCATCTTCACCGTATGCTTGCTTCAGCATTTCCAAAGTTTCAGAGGCTGTATGATTTAAACGAAAACAAATTTTATTGCTCCTCTTGTGTCACCTTCATTTTGTGGTATGCGAAATTCAACTAGGGTCAACAATATACAGCCTTACTACCAATCTACCGATACGAGAGTGCTGCCGCCTATGGACATTATACATGAAACCCCGCTCTTTTCAAATATTCATGGTAGAGACAGGAAACTCAAGAAAGCTACAGGAAAAATTCAATCTCAGTCTTTATTGATCAGCCCTCGTAGGATATACAAGGTGCAGAAAAACCGGAGCGCCGCATGAACATATTGAAATCTGACTTTATGAAGCGCCTTCATTAAAAGTCAGTCAAAATGAAATTTTACTCACACGACAAGTATGTACCTACTCTCTCAACTAATGAGTACTGGTAACCAACGATACACGCGCATATAGTTACTTTTAAATGGCTATGTGTATGGCAGAAATGAAAAATGGTATTACAAGGGGCTAGAACTACAAAACTTTAAACATTTCTCCTCTTTAAGAGTAATGCTAAATATGAGATGAAAATGGAACAAACCTCTATCAGTAACTAACTATAAAGCACGAGGGCAGTTAAATGAATTATTATGTACTCTCTCGTGGATACCGGATGTACCTGTAGATACATTAGAAAAGATGTATAACTCTATGATAAGGCCGATTTTGTTATACGGAAGTGAAATCTGGGAATGGGAAAGAGCAGAGCATGTAAATTAAACGCAGGTAGCATTTTGGAAAAGACTTCTTGGAGTTTCACAAGGCACATCAAATTCAGGGTATTGAGGGAGGTGGGATGTTATGAAGACACAATACACTACAAAATAAGAGCAGTGAAGTACTGGCTGAGGGTGATGCAGGGGGATTACTCCACACTACGATCCAAATATTATAAATACCAGCGAGAAAACTGTCTCCTAAGTTTTTTGCAGCTGATTTGGAAAGGGATTTGAGGAGAATGGTGAATGTGGTCAGTATGGCAAAGAGCTGAAACAAATGACAAAAACATATGGAAAGGTGTTAAAAGAAGACTAAGAGACATCAACCAACAGGAAATAGAATCGGATTGTAAAATTAAACCTTCTCTAAGTCTAGCAAATTAAATTGAGCTGGGATAAAGAGGCATATATACTTAATTTAGGAACAAAGGAAAGATCCTCATGGCATGGTTTAGACTGGGGGCTAGAGGGCACAGAAAATGACTGACGATTCTGGCAGGAGAATCTGCCCATTCTGAGATTTGGATGAGGACTGGGTACATATTTTGGCGAAATGCGCTCAGTGGGAGAACCAGCCAACAACTAAACTCAAAAAAAACTCTTAAGTACCACAAGAAAGAGATTGGCTTGTTGGGATCTACAGGCTGACCAAAGGAACTGACAAAATATGCGCAATTTCTTGGCTAAAGTGCGCGAAGCTAGGTCAGATTTGTTCAGTTAGTCAAAAGTAATTTATATCTATTTTCCTTTTGCTTTTTCTTGTTTGTTTTGTTTTCTTTTTCTGTTGTTTATTTTGTCACCATACCTTGTATCTTAAATATGCATGACGGACAATCACCCATGCTCTAAATACTTGTGTAATAACTTCAATAATTCGAAACCAATAAAGATACCTTATCTATATAGTTACTCTTTCTACAGCACAAGATGAGGGTTTGGTATTACCGTACCATCCAGTAGACGTATATCAGACACATCTATCAACAGTGAGTAGAACTGCACAAGAGTGCATTTTGTTTTCATCTGACATGCCACAAATAAATTTCATGATCGGAGACTCTAACATGACGGATTTAACGTTTACACGTGTAGCGCAGTAAAAAAGCTCCCGCGACTCGTTCTCCCTATCCTCAAAATTATTTTGTTACTGCTTTCTTACTCTACAATTTTTGTACATTGTTTCTCCGCACCCAGTACACAACTCAGGGGGACACCTCGCTAACCGCAACGACCTACACAGATCTATTGCAGCTACAACCCTCCAGGAGGAAGGATAGGCAAAGGAATTACAGGATATACAGGCAGCAGACACACAGATCACAGAGACACCTAGAATCCCCAGAGCTTCCTAGATAGGGCGATGAGCGACCAATATAAGCAGGCAGTCCTCTGGAATCACGAAGTAACACCCACGCCGTCTGCCAGCACTGCCTTCGAAAGCACAACTGAAACATGAAAAGAAAGCGGAATGAAAGGGAATAAGAGAGAAGAAATCGTAACAGGAGAGAAATCTTCCTATCATTTGCCTGTCGATCAGGGAAAACTTTGGGAAACTTTCTTAATCAGCTACCTCCCGAATGCGCGCCCCAGATCTTACCCCTGAGCCAACTTGCTCGATTGATGGTAATCTAAACTGTAGTGCAGATGTACCTAATTAATGATAATGTTTTGTTTGATCAACGAACTCTTGACTCGATTGATATTGGGAGCGTTCTGATTAACATTATGTATACCAGAAAGTCAATATAATTAATTTTTCCCCGAGTTGTGCATTACTCCTTTACTCTTGAGTTCGTACATACACTATGTGATCAAAAGTATTCGGACACCCCCACAAACATACGTTTTTCATCTTAGGTGCATTGTGCTGCCACCTACTGCCTGGTACACATCCGCGACCTCAGTAGTCATTAGACATCGTGAAACAGCAGAATGGGACGCTCCGTGGAACTCACGGACTTCGAACGTGGTCAGGTGATTGGGTGTCACTTGTGTCAGAAGTATATACGCGAGATTTCCACACTCCAAAACATCCCTAGGTCCACTGTTGCTGATGTGATAGTGAAGTGGAAACGTAAAGGGATATGTACAGCACAAAAGCGTAGAGGCCGACCTCGTCTGTTGGCTGACAGAGACCAACGACATTTGAAGAGGGTCGTAAAGAGTAATAGGCAGACATCTTTCCAGACCATCACACAGGAATTCCAACCTGCAACAGGATCCACTCCAAGTACTATGACAGTTAGGTATGAGGTGAGAAACCTTGGATTCCATGGTCGAGCGGCTGCTCATAAGCCACACATCACGCAGGAAAAGGCTTCGCTTGGTGTAAGGAGCGTCAACATTACACGATTTAACAGTAACAAAACGTTGTGTGGAGTGACGAATCACGGTACACAATGTGGTGATCCGATGGCAGGGTGTGGGTATGGCAAATGCCCGGTGAACGTCATCTACCAGCGTGTGTAGTGCCAACAGTAAAATTCGGAGTTGGTGGTGTTATGATGTGGTCGGGTTTTTCCTGGAGGGGGCTTGCCCCCTGGTTGTTTTCCGTGGCACGATCACAGCGCAGACCTGCATTGACATTTTAAGCACATTTTTGCTTCCCACTGTTGAGGAGCAATTCGGGGATAGCAATTGCATCTTTCAACACGATCGAGCACCTGTTCATACTGCACTGGCTGTGGCGGAGAGGTTACACGACAATAACATCCCTGTAATGGACTGGCCTGCACAGAGTCCTGACTTGAATCCTATAGAACACCTTTGGGATCTTTTGGAACGTCGACTTCGCGCCAGGCCTCACCGACCTACTCGATACCTCTCCTCAGTTCCGCACTCCGTGAAGAATGGGCTGCCATTCTACAAGAAACCTACCAGCGGCTCATTGAAAGTATGCCTGCGAGAGTGAACGCTGTCATCACGGCTAAGGGTGGGCTAACACCATATTGACTTCCAGCATTACGATGGAGGGCGCCACGAACTTGTACGTCATTTCCAGCCATGTGTCCGGATACTTTTGATCACTTAGTGTATTTTCTGTACTCACATCTATGAATGGAGGAGCCTTATGTGGAAACGCTCGGATCATGAAAAAGAGTTCAGGGCAAACTCGCTACAACGGAGAAGATGCTCCAAATAACATATACTAAAAAAATGGAAATCATAAAGACAAACCTTTAATAACACAATATTGATAACAATAATACCTTAGGTCGCATGTAGCCAAAATTTAACTTGACAAGAAAATGAATCCTAAATGTAAAAGTTCGAGCATTTAGAAGCATATTACAACAAACATAATAATCCTTTCACGTTATATTTCTCTTGACAGCTCATACAATACGCGTTCGAAGAAGGGAACACAGGTCAGTGTAAAGAAATCACAGTAGTGCCTATAGCGTCACCTCGCACTCAGCAATAGCAACTCTTCCCTCCCCTCATGAATATAATTTAGATAACGGCTCATTAAAGAAGCATTCTATAAAAACTACGAGAATATAATAACTTAAACTATAGAAATTAACAGTTCAATAACAATATAATTTCGATTTAGCAATGTTAAAAAAAAAGTTTAACAACTTGAAATAACGCTGAATATTAAAAAGCACAGTAAAAACAGATTATAGCAAAATTATGTGTTCAAAAACAGTTTATTTCCATTTGTGGCTTCGCGATCTCTTAATTCTTTTTAATTTCAATATGCTTAATAAGGCGAATTTGCAACGAGCAATACCAAAATAACAGTGACATTCCACACAGCCCCACAAAATATTGTTAAACATTAACCACGTCACTTGCACCTTTAGAGGAATTTAACCTGAAATCTACACACTTTCATTGCCTGATCAAAAGTTTCCGGACACCCAGTGAAAGTAATGCAATTTCACCGTTTAGCTTGAATTGTTATTCACTTTACCTAAGTATAAAGAACCCAAAAAGCACTGCTCAGAATACAATATGAATTTTAAAAAGCGATTTCAATAATATGTTTCGAACATTTACAAAACAGGTATCACACTGTGCTTCTACCTGCTCCGTCATCATCCAGACATGTCGTATCACCGATTGTTTAACCTGGACGCACCCCATCCTAAGAGCATCAAGCGTATCTAGCAACCGCTCCCAACAGCACATTTCCGGCCGTGAAGTAGAGGGTGTCCTAACGGCAGAGAGCAGTTCGACTCGTACCAGATGACTTGCAGTTTTCTGCCAGTATATGGCTGTGACAGCAGAAGCAAACCGCAAGAGTTGCCAGTTCTAATCAAATTAAAAATCTGCTGCTGCTTTCACAGAAAATAAACATGTATGTTAGCATATCATCTAATTAATAACTTATATGTGAGAAAATCGTATATTAAAATAATTTTAGAACAGAAAAAATCAACAGAAGGGGTAACTCTCTCATTCGGTTCTTGAAATTACAGATAAAAAATAAAATGAAATAGCGACAGCCACTTTAAAAGATGACGAAATATTTAAAAATTAAAACCAATAATAACAGATAACCGGAAAAGTCTCATGCCACAAGAAAGGTCTAATTCTGACATTTGATTCTATGAATAAATTCGTTGGAACAAAATAAAAACAATGGTAATTATTATCAAATTAAACTTTGATGAGCCAATACCTTTGCTTCTTTATTTTTGCTATCGCATTTTTTCTTTAAATTAGCTAGTATTACGCTTACTACCCTGAGTGTCCGGCAACTTTTGAGCGGCAGTATACTACGAAGAGAAAAGGAACACAACTACTTTAGCTGTCTCATCCTAACCCGAGGGAAGGTGATAGTGAAGAACCGTAAGTGGTGCCTCGAACGGCTCAAAGGAGAGTATTTTGTATATATAAGATACCGCGTGAGTCTTCTCATCCTGCGGATTGGTAACTAGGAACCCTGTATTTTACAGACGATGCGTAATGCAGGTGCTGGCACCGCATTCACCAGCCCGCTGATTAGGACTAAGGTGGTGCTTGTTGTTAACGTGCTCTAGTAGCACAATGGTTAATATGCTGGAAAGTAACGGTGAAGGTCGGAAGTTCAAATCGCGCCTGCGAATAAATAAGCTTTTCATTCATTTCTGTTCATATTTCGAGAACGTCCTAGCAAATCATGATTTCTTTCCGAATGCATTAGAAAGTAACAATTTGTGTTTTAATGAAATTCGCATAATTAAACTATTTAAGTGAAATAACACCTTCATACCAAACCATCAGTTTTTTGTTCAATTTACTAAACATAAAAGGCACCTTCAATTGGCAGCATTTGAACCTGATACCTTCACCACTGATGGCCAACGCGCACACTGTTGCGCTACGAGTACAGGTTGCTGAAGCACAGCGGGGCAAAGCAGTCATTTCGGCCGAAATTGATACGACGCGATGCTGTGGACAGTGTTTATGGCATATCCTGTACAACGCCTCGACTGCATAACTTCTCAATCCGCAGGCTGAGAAGACTCGCCCGGTATAATATATATATGCTCCTAGCGAATAAATCGCGCACTATGAGGCAAATATTAGCGACAAATTAAAGTTCTCTGCCGAATTGACACCGTTGGAAACCAGAAGTACGAGGGTAAGTCGATAAGTATCCGCACACTAATTTTAATTTCTTGTAGGTTGGCTGTATCGGTTGTACGCGCGCACGTCAACATGTTGTTTCTTTCTCTCCATTTGTGGAATGTTTGACCGTTATCATTCCAGTGAGTGTTGAATAATAAGTATGGCTGCACCCCTCACTGTTTGCACCAAAGAACAGCGTGCGGTTATCCGTTTTTCATCGTCTGAAGCTGTACCAGGAGCCAAAATCCAACAAAGATCTTTCGCACAATATGGGCTAATATTTACCCAAACGAAATATGAATGAATGGATTGAAAAAAATCTGATGTGTTACACTCACATGACTTTCCCTACTCTTGTACAAACTATTGTTACACACTCTTATTCTCCATCTATTTCATATTAATCGAGATAAACATTTGCAGAAACGATCTTTTGACATGAAAAGAAAATTACATTTTACACATAGCGACCAGTTCTAAAAATATTTGACTATCGCTTAAGGCCTACTATGTTCCCCTTGTTTTGTATTTGAAGGGCAATATAGAAATGCAGTAGCCTTTAAGCACAGACATATCTCTTAATAACTGGTTGCTAGGTGCAGCACCATTCTCTTTGCCATAGCTTAATACTCTTTGCATATCCAAGGCAAAAAATCTGATGTCTTACACTCACATAACTTTCTCTACTCTTGTACAAACTATTTTTACAAACGCTTATTCTCCATCTACTTCATGTTAATCGAGATAAACATTTGCAGACTCTATCTTATTGCTAATTTTCTTGTAGATGTAAGGGGCAATATAGAAATACAGTAGCCTTTAAGCACATACATATCTCTTAATAGCTGGTTGCTAGGTGCAGCACCGTTCCCTTTGCCACAGATTAATACTCTTTGCATATCAAAGACAAAAAAATGAATAACGAATTCCCATTTGAGAAAATAAGTATTGAAAAATTTAAGGGAATAACAAGCAATAACTCGAAAATGGTTCACTCAACAAAAAAAATGTATATAACATAAATTGTGTATTTTAACGCGATCTACATTGTTTGTATAGTAACATTTTGTCTATCTCTTATGGTTTACCAGTTATGCAAAAGTCGTTCACAATGAAGAATACTTTTGGAGACATTCCCAGGAAATTCAAGATATACATTTTATTTGTCATGAAAATATCGTAAATATATGATATTTTAATCAAAATCGTTAGAGCCATTTTTGAGAAAATTAAAATTTTCGAAAAATGTTCCATGTAAAGGGTATTCTGGGCTGGGGGGATTTTCTTGAAAACCTTCGTGTCGCATCTCTGGAAGATACTGAACCTAAATACCAAGTTTGGTGTTTATCCGACTGTTCGTTTCTGCGTTATGCTGTTCACAGACAGACACACACACGGACATGTTTCCAAAAATGCATTTTTTGGATTCAGGGGCTCTCAAAACATATATTTCCGGTGAAATCTCGGTATCCAATTTTTGGGTGAAATACAATACTTCCCCTACTTACTATACGTAGCAGAGAAAGTAAAAACGAATAATGAATTCCCATTTGAGAAAATAAGTATTGAAAAATTTAAGGGAATAACAAGCAATATCTCTATAAGGGTTCACTCAAAAAAAAACATGTATATGACATTAATTGTGTATTTTAACGCGATCTACATTTTTTGTTGTAAAATTTTGTCTATCTCTTATGGTTTACCAGTTATGCAAAGGTCGTTCACAATGAAGATTACTTTTGGAGACATTCCCAGAAAATTCAAGATACACATTTTATTTGTCATGAAAATATCTTAAACATGTGATATTTTAATCAAAATCGTTAGATCCGTGTTTTAGGTAATTAAAATTTTCTAAAAATGTTCCCTATAAAGGGTAATCTGGGATGTGAGTATTTTCTTGAAAACCTTCGTGTCGCATCTCTGGAAGATACTGAACCTAAATACCAAGGTTGGTGTTTATTCGACTGTTCGTTTCAGCATACTGTACACAGACACACACGGACATGTTTCCAAAAATCTTTTGGATTCAAGGGGTCTCAAACATATATTTCCGGTGAAATCTCGGTATCGAATTTTTGGGTGGAATACAATACTTCCCCTACTTACTATACGTAGTAGAGAAAGTAATACAAAATGGTCGGACAATTGTGAAGGACGAGGAAAGAGCAGCACGCCCATCTATATTCATTAGTGACGCAAACATTGAGTCAGTCCGTGTCCTGATTCAGAGAACCAAGGATTGACTGTCGATGAGGTGGCAAACCACATATTTTTTGGTCCACTTAAAAATGCCTTTAAGGACCGTCGCAGACTAAGAAGTGAAGGAAGCGGCGCATAGAAGGTTTACTGAAGGCATCAGAAAGCTTATGCAACGATGGACCATGTGCATTGAGAAGCAAGGCGTCTACGTTGAAAAATGAGATAATTATAATGCTCTATTATTGTTATAATAAGTTTTAAAAATTCTGTGCCAATACTTATTGAGTTACTCTCGTACATTATTACTTTCTCTACTACGTATAGTAAGTAGGGGAAGTATTGCATTCCACCCAAAAATTCGATACCGAGATTTCACTGGAAATACATGTTTTGAGACCTCCTGAATCCAAAAAAAGCATTTTTGGAAACATGTCCGTGTGTGTGTCTGTGTGTGTGTGTCTGTATGTGTGTGTGTGTCTGTGAACAGCATAACTCAAAAACGAACAGTCGGATAAACACCAAACTTGGTATTTAGATTCAGTATCTTCCAGAGATGCGACACGAAGGTTTTCAAGAAAATCCCCCCACCCCAGGCTACCCTTTACATGGAACATTTTTCGAAAATTTTAATTTTCTCAAAAATGGCTCTAACGATTTTGATGAAAACATCATATGTTTAAGATAGTCATGAGAAATGAAATGTATATCTCGAATTTTCTGGGAATGTCTCCAAAAGTATTCTTCATTGTGAACGACTTTTGCATAACTGGTAAACCATAAGAGATAGACAAAATTTTACTACACAAAAATTGTAGATCGCGTTGAAATACACAACTTATGTCATATACATTTCTTTTGTTGAGTGAACCGTTTTCGAGATATTGCTTGTTATTTCCTTAAATTTTCCAATACTTATACTTTTTCTCAAATTCGTTATTCATTTTTTTTTATGTCCTAGACATGCAAAGAGAATGGAATTCGCCGCATAGCAACCAGCGCTAAAATATTTGACTATGGCTTAAAAGCTACCATATTCCCCTAGCATCTACAAGAAAATTACCAATAAGATTGACATCTCGATTTCTCGATTAACATGAAGCATTTGGAGAAAAGGCGTTTGTAAAAATAGATTATACAAGAGTAGAGAAAGTCATGTGAGTGTAACACATCAGATTATTGTTTTTATTGAGGCAGTATTTGTAACACTTAAATAATTTCAGTCTAATTATATAATATGTAAATCCAATAACAGCCCGCCTTGAAGCAATATTTGTATGAAATAATTTGTAAAATGTATGTAACAGCCATTGCATATGCTTGTATTATTGTATCCATGTGTAATAATGTTATGAGAATATATTACGTAATTTAATAATGTAGAAGCTGTGAGAATAATAAGTTAAACGTTGCTAACAATGTGGTAACAATGAGGTAACCTTTAGGCAATAATGAGTCTAATGTTTAACAATACTACTTGTGATTCTTGGAAGCAGTAATGTAGTTTTAGTGACAGTTTATAAATATAGCCAATCAACAACCAGAAAAAGATGTAATTAAATGAAGGTATTCTATGGGATTAGGAATAGCCAATCAGAGACTTGAAATACAGACATTTACAAGTTTAGGTGGTTGAAATCAATTCAGTTGCCTGCAGACAGTGTTTGTGACCGGTTGCGAGATGCGTCCTCGAGAGATTTAATACATATTCGTGTGAGACGAAAAATAGTTTACGTGGTAAAAAGTACAAGTAATTAATAAAATAACCTCACAACTCTATTATCAGTGAAGTGTTACTTAAATCGTGTCAAGCATTAATAAAAACGACTGAAGTAAAGTTATAAACCGTGTAAGCCTACATTCTTAAGTCGCACCACAACGCTGCCAAGACATCCATGTCTCTAAAATAAATACTGACGTGGCCGAGACAAACATAAATACTTAATATTTAAGGAAACAGTCAAAATTACAAAGTTAATAATATTTTTAAACTTAGGGCGAAGCCTACCGGAAAACGGGTACTATACGTGTGGTTGCAACGAATTTTAAGTTCGTTCCTCAAGAGTCGAAATACAATACAACGCTACCATAAAAATAAACCTTTCTCATCATTATTTAGGAACATCTGACAAGCTCTGAAAGTCCTTAAGGAACTGTCTTGACAACAAACATGTGCTGTTCTGTAAAAATGATGTGACATGATGTCTCATTTTATTTTTTCTAACAATAGGAAGTGATACCGCTGAATGGCTTATGCAGCTACTGATGTCACTAACAAGATAAACGCTCCACAAAGTCTTTGTAATTAATTGCTTGATTTGTAGATGGCCCTGCTGTCATAGCCGTCTAACCAAATGCGTTTTTGAAAGACAGCTTATTTTGAAGTGGACTAGTTGGTTATTTTAAAATGGTAACACCAGCCTAAAATGAGCACGCTTGAATAACTCAATTAAGCCCAGAGCCAAGTGTGTTTTGTGACTGACTATATAAGTGACCTCATCTCAACTAATAGGGCGTGGTTAGCACATATAATCGGACAATTAGTATGTACACACTAGCGGAGATGACCGCGATTAGTGCAATAAGCAATTGTATTGGTAATGTGTATGCTTTGATCGCAATCGAAACGAGATGAACGTGATTATCTTGTTTGCACCAAGACAGTATAGAATTACTCTCTGTTCCACGACTGCGTAAAGAAAGAACAAGGATTGGACAGAAATACGTGGTAGCCTAAATTGGGGAACAGTACATGCGAACATCAATATAGATTCATGTAATATTATTTTATTTCTTGTAATTTAAGTCTTGATTGTTTCTAGCATATGTGTCTTGAAAACCAATATTTACCTGTTTAGCACACAGAAAGGATTGGCAAAGCATTGTTCTTGCCTCACAATGTTTTAAAACTGCAAGAACACCATAAAGCTACGTTTTTCTTATTTATTTAGACTGCAGTTTAGAGAGAACTTTTGTATTAACCCTTAACTGGTGACGTTGTGTCTGACAGACTCCACTAAACACAAAAATATACACCCCTGAGCAGACTTTCTTCGCTGAGACCTTATTACCAACAATACCTTCTTATCTGTATCTGAACAACATCTCACCATCAAATCTTCTCCCTCACTCTCACACTTATCTTCTGGAGAACTTTATTTTCTGGGTGGCTACACAGACACCACGTCACGAGTTACGTATTTGATTTTATAGCTGTCGTGAAAAATATCATTGAGAAAAAAGTGACAGTTTTATTTTCTTTGAACTCCAACAATGGCTAGCGCTGCAGGTCCATCTCGGTCCATCATTCCAGATGATCCTGACTTCGATCTTCTTTTCTTTCTAGTGATAAAGACTAACAACAGTACAGAGACAAAGAACCCTCTCTGAAGAGAGGGTAGCTAAGCAAACAGTTCCCTGCCGTGTGGTGTTGAAGAGTGTTAGAAAATGTATGACAAGGTAAGTTAATATGAAAGTATATATAATTAATCTACAAACGTTATTTGAATCTGTGGTAATTATAAAATGCATAGACAGTGCACTTTTACCGATATTTCCAATGTTTTAGTTTCTTGTCTCTTCAGCGAACATTCAATTAATCATTCTTTATCTTAAAGACCAATATGTAGGGGACCCAATAAACATTTTCTTCAGTTCAACTTGTGCATGTAATGGATGGTACAGAATTTTTCCTAGAAGTAATTATTTATCTTCTTTAAATTTCCATGTGCTATATATTTTGTGTGTAATGAAAGTTCAGTCTTGATGTGGGTTATAATAAAATATATTAAAATATTCCTTGATACACTTTATAATATAATAATAACGCATTCTGACACAACAATTATGACGAATTCATATAGAAATTCCTTGGTGTTACTGTTACCAAAAATCCATAATTTATAGGTTATTAGAAAAATTTAAAAAAGCCGGTCTGTGTTAAACAAAAAACAGAGAGCCAAACGTTCTAACAGACTAGTTAAGGGCTATCGTGGGTAAAAGTCCCAGAAAAAACACTTTCTCCAATTAGAATGTATTATCTATAATAGAAAAAATGACTGGCCTCTCGCTTTCCAAATATAAACCCTTGTGATTCTTAACTATGAGGAATACTTAAAAATTGGATACGAGCAAAAAATCTTCACAGACTCGACGAATTAAAAAACAATAGCGCGTGTTTCAAATACCTCAGCTGCCGAAATTCGTGTTCAATAATGTGTTCAACAGTTGCCAGATATGTATACCGGGTGTTTCAGAAATACCTTTTACAAACTTCGTTTATGGGTTCCTCACACCAAAAGAAGGAAGAAAGTTCATATGAACATATGTCCCATAATCCTTGTTTTCGCGTTATTACTGTCACAATGAAAGTGCGCGTTCAAATGCCTTCGGGGTCCAACCTCAAAGCTGCATTTCTCTATGCATTCATAGAAGGCGTTGACCCATTGTACTACATACGGTAGATGGCGAAGTGTTGGCATGGAGACTTGTTTACGTTTGTCATTTGTCATTAGTCTGTCTTCAGCGTTTCAATTGTGTACATGTAGTGAGTTAACTGCACGTGTTTCGTTCCACCATGGCTGGATATTCACTTCGTGAACAGGCAAACATGATTTTTATGTATGGTCGCGCGAATGGTAATGGACGCGAGGCTGCACGGCTCTATCAGATGGAGTTTCCAGACCGAAGACAACCGAGTCATCCAACCTTTCTCGCTGTTTATCGTCGCCTTGCTGATATAAATGTGATAAATGCCTGGCTCCGGCACATTTTAGTCACATTGTTCGAGATGCACTGACTGGTATCTACCATGATGGATGGATAGGCAGAGGAGGACGTTCTCGTGACCTTAATCCTGTGGACCTCTGGGGGCATCATTGGTTTATGGAGCAGCCATCCCGGATGCAGAAATGCTTCATCGACGTGTCATGGAAGCCTGCGAAACCATTCGACACCATCCCGGAGTTTTTGATAGGGTGCGACATTCCATGATTCGACGAGTACAGACATGCATAGAAGCAAGAGGAGGACATTTCGAACATTTATTATGAGTTTTGTGTGTTATAAGTGTATCACTGTGTTGAACACCTCCTAACGAGAAAACAAAGGATTATGGGACATATGTTCATATGAACTTTTTTCCTTCTTGTGGTGTAAGGAACCATACTCGAAGTTTGCATAAGTATTTCTGAAACACCATGTATATGCAGGACATCATTTCGAATACCTTTTATGAGGGACCATGTTCATATGGTTTCGCATTTTTAGCATTATATAGGGAAGACACAATCAGTTAGCTGGCGGATAACACAAGAATGTATTGATATATCAATGTCCTGGGGGCTATGGGCAACCAGTCACATCATTCAAGAGAAATCCGGTTAGTTAGCTCGTCTCTATGAAAGTGTTGTTAGTGCACATTCGAGTGTAACAAATTATCAGAGTTTGAACAATCTACGTAGACTTTATAACTTCGACAGTAAATCCTTCTCGTATCTCGTTTTCAAATATATTCTCTTTCAAAGCTGATAACCGTGTTATAGTTTGGTAATATTGTGTTCAGCTACCGTTTTACCTTGAATTGAAATCATTGCAGTTTTGAAGTTTTCAATTAGAAAGAAAACTCTTTCTTATGTCATACAGCAATATAAAGAATAGATCTCAATAAAAGGGGTTAATTTTTGTATTTTATCAGTAAACGTTTACGAAAACTTAAATTGTTACTGAAAAAGCAAGACCGAGATACAGCCGGACTAACATGCATATCTGATACTAAATGGGAAAAGGATTACACATTTGTTACATAATGAAACAGTAGAACCATTGCGCAATGAAGGTAATGAAGAAAGGACAGTAGATTTAATTACATTAGATGAGGTACTCAATGAAATAAAAGCTATGAAAAATAGGAAATCACCTGTAATATGTAATATCGCGAAAGGGGAGTTTGAATATGAAGGAGTGATTTCATAACTAAGACTATTACATCTTATAAATATGTGCTGGAGATTAAATAAAATTCTTGAAGAATGGAAAATAGCCAAAGTGGTTTTTCATTTTTAAAAAAGGTCACAGCAATCAATGTATAAAGGTTTCAGTGTTAAGGGAAATTACAACCCGACTCCATCAGTACGATAATCGAGTTAATCAATGTGCAAACTATAGAGGAAATGTAATGTACAAAATATATAGGCTGGACGTTTAAGTTGAGATGGTACAATATCTCCAAAACTAATACAAGTTGTTTGATATTATGGGGGAAAGTAAATGTCCATAGTCGTGTTTTATTCGGAAGACGTTGTGATGGATATTTTAGGATCAATTTAAATTAACCCTAATAATAAGTTTCTATTTAAAAAAGGTAAATTGACCCTAAAATTACCATCATAAGGTCCTCCAAACAAAACACCGCTAATGGCATTTACTTCACCATAATATCAAGTAACATTTCTGTCTACAACGCTTAGTTTTGAATATGTTGTACAGCCTCAACTTAATATGAAAAAGGAGAGAATACAACTTGGAAACCCTATGTTATTCATCGATTTACAAAAACATTTCGAGTAGATAGATAAATACTGTGGTAGATACTAGATAACATAATATACCCATTACATTTTCAGAAAGAGAATCAGAGCTTATATAAAAACACAATAATAGTAAATGAAAATGACGGAAGACTAAAAACAGAAATCGTCACAAATCAGGCTTAAAATAAGGAGGTAGTCTATCCTCAGTGTTAATTAATATTTATCTGGACAAAATTCTTCAGGAATGGAAAATTTAAGTATAAGGAAATCATAATACAATGAAAGGAAGCTCTTAATCATTTGGCATTTGTTGAATACGTAATCCTGATGAAAATGGACTACAAAATGGCTGTACTTCAACTTAACACCATTTGTAAAAGGAATAGTATGATAATTTCCAATACTAGATGACAGTCGCATTCAAAGGAAGGTACCAGAAAAGAACAAAAACAGTGACAGTTGACACTCCAATAGAACTAGAAAGTCACTTCCAATATCTAGGCTGTAACGTGACGTATGAAGAAGAACGAGATATAGATAAAGATATGCATACATTCCAAGCAGTTTAAGGAATAATGCATAGAACGTTTTCAAATTAAACTAGAAAAGATAGAAAATAGAGATTTTATTCAGTCTCTATCAGTAATATTCTATAGAAGCGAGGCATGGATCCCTAAAGCAAAAGATAAAAGTAAAATTGAAGCAGTAGGAACGAGATTCTTACGTACAGTGAAGGTATTCCAAGAGAAGAACATATTCGTAACAAAGAAATAGTAGAAGAGCTAGTAGTTAAACCATTACGCCAACTAATACAAGACTACAAGGAAAAATCTGATGTGATACATCCACAAGACTTTCTCTCCGCCCTCTATCGTTTATTAATCAGTTTACAAAACTATTCTTACTAGAATCAGACGATTAAAAATGCAATGTATAGCCGGGATTTGAACCACGGATCTGCCAATCTTCGTCCAATTAACCACTGAGCTACCATGGCAACATGCCGGTATGACATTGAATTCCCCAACTGATTCACATTTCTTCCGGTAAACCACAAAGAGAACCCAAATTGCATTGAGATGACATACCCCAATGGCGACTTACAATGCTTTAAGTACTTTTAAGTCCCGGGCTTTATAGTTCCGACCACTATGAGGTCAATTAATGGAATTGATTGTTCTCCCACGCAAGCAGTGTATTGTTCAAATCTCGGCTATGGCATTGAATTTTTCAGTCGTCTGATTCTACCTTTTCAACCTCGTCCAACACACGGCTTGTGTGGATACAATTAATTCCATATTCTTACTAAAGCGTATGTTTATATCTACTAATCCAATAAACCGTTGCAGAAACAGCTACATAGCACATTTCGTTAGTATACAAAGCGATTGTCGAATGTTTAAGAACTGGACGCTACGAGAGGCACTACTTATATTTTGAGCCTTGGCAACCCTGAATACTGTAGGTGCCATCTGACGTTTCCAATGGAAAGTTTGACATTTTTGACCATAATCTACTTCAAACATTTTGTCAATAGAGCGTCATTTGTTTTGTTTACACTAACTTAAAAATTGAGTGTCAACAAAAACATGGAATTAACTCGTGAAAATGTTCGTGCAATGATTTATTACGACTTTCGACGTGGATTATCAAGACAAGAGTGCATCGATCAACTAACTTCCACATTTTGCGACAAAGCTCCTTCCTTTGCCACTGTGAAACGCTGGTATAACGAATTTAAACGTGGGCGCCGTTCGCTCAATGATGAAGTTCGTAAAGGTCGTCCAAAATCAGTTGTGCCAGAAAACGTTGATGCTGTGCAAAACCTAATAATGAAAGAGCGTCATGCGACCTATTGTAAGATTGAGGCAATCTTAGGCATTGGTTCCATCAGCTTGTATAAAATATTGCATGATTATTTAGCCGTGAAAAAGGTTTGCTCTCGTTGGATCCCACATAATTTGACGCAATCTCAAAAAGATGCTCGTGTCGATTGACGAACAAAAATGCTCAAGAAATACAATGGCGGTGCCTCAAAAGACGTGTATAAGATTGTAACAGGTGACGAATCATGGATCTATGCGTATGAGCCGGAACGTAAACAACAGTCGACTGTGAGGGTATTTCGAGGTGAAGCAAATCCAACAAAAGTTGTTCGAACTCGAAGCACTTCGAAACAAACGGTCGCCTCCTTTTTCAGCAAAACTGGCCATGTGGCAACACTGCCTTTAGAGGAACGTAAAACGGTCACTGCCGAATGGTACGCATGCCGGAAGTTTTCGGTGAAGTAAGGAAAACCAACAAGAACCGTAGGATCGTTCTTCATCAAGACAATGCGAGCGTGTACACATCTCGTCTAACAACAGAGTATTTGAAGGCTCAAAAAAATCGAATTGATGGTTCATCCGCCATACAGTCCTGATTTGGCATCCAATGACTTCTTTTTGTTCCCGAACATCAAGAATAATTGCGTGGACAACGATTTTCGTTGGCAGAAGAAGCCATTGATGCCTTCAAAATCCATGTTTTGGAGGTGTCTCAAGAAGAATAAGTGCTTTCAAACGGATGCAAAAGTGTATTGATCATATAGGAGAATATTTTTAAAAACAATAAAGCAATTTGCAATCAGAAATTACTTTTTTTAATTATTAGGTTCAAATATAAATAGTGTCCCTCGTATATGTATTTTCATAAAAAAACCATTAGCCATTCTATAGAAAATTTCGAAAAATTTTCCAAGTAAAACGTCTTTTGAGGTGGGGATTATCTTGAAAATCTCCGTGTTGCATTCCTGGAAAATATTGACTTTAAATACCAAATTTGGCATTCATTAGACTTTTTGTTTTTGAGTTATGCTGTTCATAGACACACACACACACGGACCTTTTCTTAAAAATATGTTTTTTATTCAGGGCGCCTCAAAACATGTTTTTCCGGTAGCGAATTTTTGTGTGGAATGCAATGCCTTCTCTACCTGCTATGTACATGGTAGAGAAAGTAACAAATGAGTAAATCCTCTTTTACAAATGTCTGACAGAAGAAGTCCTAAACAAGTTTTAAACTATAAGCCTATAAGAAACAGAATGGTTGGAAGGCCAAAGAAGCGTTGGAGAGAATGGGTGAGAGACCAAAACAGGTGTAGCCCAACCATGTAGAAGGAAGAAGTTTATGAAAATGAAATAGAAAAATTTAAAAGCTTTTTTATCAGATGGACAGCGTTATTGATTCTGTATCAGCCATCTTCATTTAGATAACAGGGTGTCCAGTTTATCTCCTATTGTAATATTTTCCTCCATTATAGTAAAATGCGATAGTGGGACGAAGAAAGAAGGTGGGGTTTCCGGAAAATTAAGCAAACAGAAGTTCACGCTCAACAGACAACAGCAAAAATTCTGTGTTGCACTCATATGACGTTCTCCGCTCCGATTTTTACAAACGCTTATTTTCAATCTACTTGATGTTAATAGAGATAAACATTTAGAGAAACTATCTTATTGCTAACTTTCTTGTAGGTGTAAGGGAAATATGGTAGGCTTTAAGCGAACTCAAATCTTTTAAGAGCTGGTTCGATTCTCTTTGGATGTCCAGGTGAGAAAGGAGTATTTTAGAAGGAGTTGTATCGTATTTCGACTGTTGGGGAGCCGAACTTGAAGTAGTTGCAACCGCACGTATGGTAAAAAGTTTCCGGTAGCCTTCGCCCCAAATGTACTTTCCGGTGGCCTTTGCCCCAAGTTTAAAAATATTAACTTTGTAATTTGACTGTTACTTTAAATATTATATATTTATGTTTCCCTCGGCTGGTCAATATTATTGTTAGAGACATGTTTCTCTTAACAGGGCGTGATGCTGTTGGAGAATGTAGGCTTACACAGATTATAATTTTTAATTCACTCCTTTTTTATTAATTCTTGACACGATTTAAATAACACTTCACTGAGCTGCGAGATTCTTTAATTAATTACTTGCACTTTTTAACACGTAAAACTATTTTCGTCTCACACGAATACGTATCGAATTTCTCGAGGACCCATCTCGCATCCGGTTAGAAACACTGTCTGCTACCAACGCGTCCAGTTATGAGCACTGTTTACAAGCAACTGACCTGACTTCCACCGCCTAAATTTGTAAATATCTGTATTTCAAGTCGCTGATTGGCTAATCCTAGTCCAATAGAATACCTTCATTTAACTAAAGCTTTTTCTGTTGTTGATTGGCGATTTTATAAACAGTCACAAAATTTACATTATTGTTGCACCAATAATGACTGTAGAATTATTAACTTTCTTACTCTTTATTGCCTAAAGGTTACCTCATTGTTACCTCATTTTTAGCAACTTTTAACCTATTATTCTCACAGCTCCTACATTATTAAATTACGTAATACATTCACATAACATTATTGAACATGTATACAATAATATAAACATATACAATGACTGTAATATACACTTTTTATATAGTGCTATATACACATATTGTTTTATGGCGGGCTGTTATTATATTTTATATTATATAATTAAACTGAAATCATTTAAGTGTTAAAATACTACCTCACAGGACATAAAAAACGAATAACGAATTCCCATCTAAGAAAAAGTATGCGCATTGGAAAATGCAAACCAATAACAAGGAATATCTAGGAAATGGGTCACTCGACAAAAAAATATACATGACATACATGGTGTGTTTTAACGAGATCTACGTTTTTTGTGTAGTAAAATTTTGTCTATCTCTTACGTGTTACCAGTTATGCCAAAGTCATTCCGAATGAAGAGGACTTTTGGGGACATTTCCAGAAGATTCAAGTTATCCATATTATTTTTCATGGAAATATCTTAAACATATGATATTTTAATCAAAATCGTTACAGCCATTTTTGAGAAAATCAAAATTTTCGAAAATTTTCCATGTATTTTGCGGTAAGAGATTTTCTTATAAATCATCGTGTCGCAACCTTGGAAAATACTAAACTCAAATGCAAAGTTTGGTGTTTATCAGACTTTTCGTTTTTGATTTATGCTGTTCAAGACAGACAGACAGATAAAAATGCGGACATTTTTCCAAAAATACTTTATTTGGATTCAGAGCACTTCAAAGCATGTATTTTCGGTATAGAATTTTTGGGTGGAATGCAGTAGAGAAAGCAAGAATTAACTACAAGAAAGGCAAAATCTCAAAAATCCCTTTGTTCCTTTTATTATTCTTTTTTACTTTTTAATTGTTTAACTTAATATATTTGTGAATATAACCATATTGTTGTAGAGGTATGTAATATTGAAACGTTACTGTTGAAAATCACTAATTGGGTTAAAATTATTGACGTTAACATTGCAAGCTACTTTTAATTCCTCAAGAAGTGCTGAGAAACATCAGCCGCATTTCGGTGCGTCTTCCCATAGATCATAACCATATGTGTATTCATTGGTGGTGAACATGTTACCTGTTTGCCAGAATAACCTTACTCCAAACAGTCAACCACACGACGCTTATCAGTACGTAACCACGAAGTAAACAACATGCAGAGAGCAAGCACTACCTCAGCGACCTTTCGCTTCGTACCTGCATTACCCTTTTGAAAATCAGTTCCGCGGCAACTTCTTTTGCACTTATGTATGTATGCGGGAAACATAAAACTATAAAGGACGGCTTATGTGAGCTATGGTATCCTTTTGACGTCCCCTGAACCAAAACAATAACAAAGCTGCATGCCTGTGTGTTTGTGTGTTAACAGAATAACTCAAAAACTAAACACCAAATTTGATATTAAATTCCTGAATTTTTCAAGAACGCGACAGGAGGCTTTTCACGAACCTTCACACACACCAAGCTAATGTTTACATGGAAGATTTGTTGACATTTTTTCTCAAAAATGGCTATAACGATTTTGATGCAAATCTAATTTATATTTGCTATATTGACATGAAGAATAAAATCCACACTTGAATTTGATAAATATCCTATGAAGTCAGTTATCTTTCTAATTTAACTTTGTGTCATTTTTATTCTCTCTATCACTTACATAGTAGGTAGCGAAGATATTGCATTCCACCCAAAAATTCAATACAGAGATTTCACCATAAATGCATGTTTAAGGACCTGTGTATAAAAAAAAGCATTCTCATAAAAAGCTCTGTATATGTGTGCTTGTGAACAACAAAACTCCAAAACGAAGTCGGATAAATACCACACTTGGTATTTCAGTTCAGTATCTTTCAAAGATGCGACGGGAGGGTTTTCAAAAATATCCCCAGCCCAACTACACCTTACATGGAATATTTTTCATTTTTTTTATTTTTTAGAAATGACTTAAATATTTTTATTAAAATACCATATATTAAAAATACTTACATGACAAATAAAATTTTAATTATCTGGGAATAGCCTGGAAGGAATTTTGTATAATCTTGTATAACTGGTAAATATTACGAAACGAGAACGTACTACACAAATGCCACAGACCTCTTTAAAACACAATTTATTTCAAATAACTTTTTTTGTTTTTGTATAAGCCATTTCCGAGGTATCCGCTATTAATGGTTGGCATAACTTGTTATTTTGTCATTCTTTAAAGTCCTGTCGACATTCCGTTGTTTCTCGATTGCATGTAACAGTATGTAATTTTAAGGCCAGCATATAGCGTCCAGTTTCAAACATTTGACTATCGCTGTTCTCTTTATATCTATAACGAAAAGGGTAATTTATCTATTTCTGCAAAGGTTTATCTTGATTAAAATAAGCAGGTAGACAAATAAGCTTTTCTTAAGAATAATTTGTATACCCACTAATAAACGATAGAGGATAGAGAACATCATATCAGTGTAACACATCAGATTTTACTTTCTCTACTACGTATAGTAAGTAGGGGAAGTATTGTATTCCACCCAAAAATTCGATACCGAGATTTCACCGGAAATACATGTTTTGAGATCCCCTGAATCCAAAAAAAAGCATTTTTGGAAACATGTCCGTTGTGTGTCTGTGTGTCTGTCTGTCTGTCTATGTGTCTGTGAACAGCATAACTCAGAAACGAACAGTTGGATAAACACCAAACTTAGTATTTAGGTTCAGTATCTTCCAGGGATGCCTTCATTGTGAACGACTTTTGCATAACCGGTAAACCATAAGAGGTAGAGAAAATTTCACTACACAAAAATGTACATCGCGTTAAAATACACAATTTATGTCATATACATTTTTTTTGTTGAGTGAACCATTTTCGAGATATTGCTTGTTATTCTCTTAAATTTTTCAATACTTATTTTCTTAAAAGGGAATTCGTTATTCATTTTTTGTCTTTGATATTCAAAGAGTACTAATCTGTGGCAAAGGGAATGGTGCTTCACCTAGCAACCAGCTATTAAGAGATATGTCTATGCTTAAAGGCTACTGTATTTTTATATTGCCCTTGTAAATATATATTCCCATTACATCTACAAGAAAATTAGCAATAAGATAGAGTCTGCAAACGTTTATCTCGATTAACATGAAGTAGATGGAGAATAAGCGTTTGTAATAATAGTTTGTACAAGAGTAGAGAAAGTCATGTGAGTGTAACACATCAGATTTTTATATAAATAGGGAACGTAACTGACATACAATACCTTACTTTAGAAAATTTGCGGAGCTTATTACAATATACACTGTGTCAAATAATTTATTCGTAACGTCAGGCATTGTCGAAGTAATTCATACTGTTATGTGTTTGAGATGAAAGTTGAGACTTGAAGACTTCCAATTACTGATTTTCTTTTTCTTTTTCTTCTTCCTCTTTTCCTTGGCTTCTGAGTTCATCCCTCAGTCCTTCCGATAAGCATGTAAACGTTGCGTTCGGATGTTGTATGTAACTAAGCGCTTCTTACTTTACTTGAAATAATCTCTATAGAATAGATTAATTAATATTATACCTGCGAATTTTTAATGGATGAAAAAGTTCCTGTGAAGATACTTCAGATTTAAAAAAAAAAAAACCTGCAAGGGATCGCGCGCACGTATAGGTGCAAACAGCATAACTCAAAAACCAAGTCGGCAAATACTTTACTGCATATTGAAAGGTAGAACACAAAGAATTTAAAAAAATTCTCTCCAACACAAATTACTCTATATAAGTAAAATATTTCGTTTTTTATATTGCTTTTTATTTCAAACACGGCTGTAAATATTTCGGTTAAATTTTGTCAGACGACCCAAACCCGAACTCCCGAGAACAGACGAGATACTCCCTGAAAAATGGGGTCTCCATCAGCCCCGCCCAAGCTCTAGAAAGAAATCCTTCCAAAGCAGGAATTGCACCGTCCTGTCGCAACGCTACAAGCCTAACTGTACAACCCTGAAGCAAATGAGGTGAAACACATGAAAGATATTGGGGACAGAAAATGATGGACAGGAAGTTCGTGGTAGAAGGGAAACCACCCCAGTTTTTGCCTAAAAACCCGGGGGAAAAACTCCAAGCTCACAGTGGTCCCTCTGACGGGAATCGATCCAGGGACCTCACTAATAAGAGCCTTACGGTTACCGTGGGGCCATCTCGCTATGTGAATTTCAGAAGTGCGTGCCTCTAAACCAGTTTAAATATATGTATATATCGGGAGAGCCAAGAAACTACGAACCGGCTGCGCGGTGTTTCTCCACTGGGCGTTTGGAAACACTATAACGCACTGCTGCTATAAATAGGGTCACGCTGTTGACATGGTTTTGCTCTTTCATTTATTACGATTATTTATTATTTTCTCTTGTACTTAGTCACAAAGTATATTATGGCTCAGTATATGTGTTCTACTGCACAGCGTGTATTTATTTATGATTTGTATGTATTACCTCGGTCAGCTCGCCAAGGAAAGTACGATTTGCAGAAAGATCCCCATGTGTAAAAGTTTCAGACCATACAACAACCCATGAACTTTACAATAAATTTCAGGCTAAGAAATCTTATACACGGCGTACGGTTCTTGCCGAAGAAACATTAGACGATATCGGTCATCGTTTGGAGAATTTCCCCCAAAAATCACTTAGGGGTTTTTCACAACAAGCATGCATTTATTATGGCTCTGCGCGAAGAGCTACCAAATTGCTGAAGTTAAACCCATATAAAGTAACTGTGGCACATGATCTTCAACCAGGCGATCCTGTAATTAGGCGCACATTTTGTGAGTGGAGTCTCAGTAGTGTACACAATGGCGAATAGACCCATATTTAATATTGGTTCCACCTTCATGGATATGTGTGTACACAAAATAATTGTTATTGGAGTTCTGACAAACCTAATATTGTTCATGAAGTAGCCCTTCATGACGAAAAAATTGGTGCATGTTGCGCCATGAGCGGAGAAAGAGTTATAGGACCAAATTTTTTCGAGTCAACAGTTGACCCCATGCATTCGTGAATACAACTTTGCCCCCCTTTTAGAGAATTAACAGACAGGGAGCGTGATTTTGCCTTTTTCAACAAGAATGTGCAACAGCTCATACGGTCAATATTTCGATTAAAACAGTTGAAAGTGTGTTTGAGGACAGAATTATTAGTTGAGATTTGTGGCCCGCTCCATCCCCCGACCTAACCTCCTGTGATCTCCATCTCTGAGGTAACTTAGAACATAAAGTGTACAAGACAAACTCACACACCCTGGAAGAATTAAAACAAAATATCCTCTAGGAAATTTCCAGCATTTCTCAACGTGAACTACGGCGAGTGATGGATAGTTTCCTAAAAATGTGCCAAAAATGCATGGACCAGTGGCCAGTTTCAGCACCTCCTTTCATAAATTTGGCAAGTAAAGCCTTTAAAAGTAGTTTTAAAAATGTTGTATGGATTCATCCGCGCCTTTCTACGATAGCGGCAGACGGCAACCAGCGCCAAGGATGCAGGCAGGAAAAGCATCGCGCAGCCGGTTCGTAGTTTTTGACTCTGAGTGTGTGTGTGTGTGTGTGTGTGTGTGTGTGTGTGTGTGTGTGTATGGAAGAAAATATAACCCGAATAAATTTTATTAACTGTCTTGTCATGGCTGAACAAGTGTAGTTTTAAGACTATTTCGTTTCTGTTATATTTTAAGGTTTACGAATCAAATTGCAAGATTTCGACCAAGTTACACAGTTTCAAGCTAGTCCAAACGATCTGCCTTTAGCGGTTCAAACGAGTTGTTTCTTCTTGGTGTAAATGGACCATAATTATGGGAAACTGGATGTGCGCATTCACGTATTAGCTCAACGTACACGCTACACAAACAGCTGCGTGTCTTTTACGTTTGGACTGAATTCAACTGAGCGCGCAACCAATTTGTCTCAACAACAAGATATGGCGGACAAGAGCAGTGTAAAGGGAAACGAAAAGATAGAAAGAGGACATTGACAAAGGCAAAAGAAACGCTAATTTGTTCATCTTACTGCAAGCCGAGAAGCACTTAAGACACAAACGGGGACTTGGGGAGGGGGAGGAAGAAAAACTAAAGCATAATATTAGCTTTTTACGCAGCTTTTGGAGATTCAAAATAAGAATTGGACTCTAAGACGCTTTCCCATCTTTTTAATGGTAGAAGGGAATAAACATTTTCATTTCAAAAGCGTCTTTAAAATTAGATTGCCTCGCAGAGCGAAACAACTAGGGGAGCGAATGGGGGATAAACAGGGATGATGGGGGAAGCTGGGGCAGGATTTATGTACACACACACAGTGCATCTCCGCATCATGCTGCGAAAGTCTTCGTCGTAAATTCGATTACTAAAAATTTGCAGGAAAGCAAATCAAAGCATCGCTGCGGCTCACGAGCTCCTACCCCCCATCAAGATTTTTTGTAACAGTAAAGGAAAATTATAACTTCTTTATTAGATCCCGTGAAAAAATGAGATTAATTTTTCATACGTTAGTAATAAGACATGAATTTTTAACCTTATCATCCCTGCGTTTCATTTCACTGGCTCAGAATGGTTTTCTTCAAAGCTTCTGTAATTAAAATATATTTCGTTCATCGAAAGAGAGCCAACATGTTGTCATAAAAACAAACTCTAAACTAGATTACTGACATGGCTTCGGAATCATTGCGGTATACTCGTGGAGGGCGAGCATAACTCGCAGTATGTCCGATATATTAATATATGATTTAATATATGAACTCTGGTGATACTGATAATTATCTTGTGTTTTAGTTGTTACTCTTAAAGTTTATCTTTATTTCTTGCCACGGCTGCTGTTATTTGGGTTTCTGGTAGAGCTTGTATAACTTAGCAGGGTGTGATACGGGAAGGAAGGTAAAAAGTAACAACTTTAACAATAGATTAAGTTATTGAAGAACACTATGCTTTAATGGCACACGCATTGACTGTCTTAGTGATAATCTACACAGTTCTTAAGTTAGTTGGAGCTGTAGAACGGTCGAGCCCTACCCTGTTCGTAAGCCAAACTTGCGGTCGCTGAGCAATCAAGTATTTTATACGTGCTCTAGAAATAATTGTAATATTTATCACACGTTCCTATAGACCTTTAAATCGATAACGTTTCACCGTTCCTACTACATTATAAGAAGTAAATAATATCGCCTGCTTCTGAGAGCTTACATGTATCTTATTCACATCGCAGCACTTTATACTCAGCCGCCCTGGCTGATGGAGACGTTAGAACTAACATTTATTCCCTTAAAGATTTTAAACATATTCTTCCTTAAAATTTCATTGTCTGTCTTCGTTCAGCTTGGAACCTTTCAGAAGACTTACCCGGCTATTGTTCTACGTTTGCAAGCATGTGGCCTCTCTACAAACATATGTTGTGTTCGCTTGTCGCATTTTCTATTTCACAAAGACTCAAGGTATGGCTTTTATGACCTTCCCGTACAAGTCCTTTTTGCCTGGGCCCTAATTCTAACACAAAGATATGTTTGTCGGCTTTTAACAAGAATTCCACAGCTCCAGCTACACTTGCACATACATAAAACTTATGCCTTAACTTCTATTTATACAAGTATTTTTCTTATTAATACCGTTTCACATTATAGTTCACATTATTATATATGGCATATATAACCATAGTTACTGTCTCAAATATGCCCCCTTTAAACATATTTAAAATTTATGTGTACGTGTAAATTTTTAATATTGTTTAATGTCTCATGAATATATTGGTCATGCCATAGGTGTCTAGTGTTCTTGGCACACCCCATATACCTCTGTGAGAATTTGCTCACTCTGTTGCAGACATTTAGTATGGGTCGCCTACCTGACCATACTATACAATAACAACACACACTTCACTGCACTTTGTATTGTGTTTTCGGCTAAGTCATTACAGTTGCTTTGCTAGGTTTATGTTTACAAACACAGCTGTCAGTTTTTGCGCTATTGTGTGTAAAACACGTTTTTCACTATCCTTTTAGTATAAACAATTACAATGGACATTGACTGGTATTAACTTAATTGAATAAAAAATGTTGAATAATATATAATCCAGACACATTCATTTATGTATATCAGGTTGTAATCACACACACACACACACATATATATATATATATATATATATATATATATATATATATATATATAAAAGAAACACATAGAAAATGGTTATACATATATAAAACTGAAAAACAATTGACATTTGCTTGCTATGTATTTAGGTTGTTCCAGTGTTTGAACTATGGACTAATTATTTTATGAGTTAATTCTTACTTCTATCTATTTACATTAGCATATTTACATACAGTATACGGTAACTACATCCTTATGAGATCCTATCATTTTAGTTTTCTGTTGATTATTACACTTGCATATATATCTCAAGTACATTCAGGTAATCAACTATATTATTTTATATACATACACATATATAGTTTACCTATTTTTACAGGTCTCAAACATACTTATTTCATACTCTTACTCCTTAAATTTACAATTATTTACAAGGCTATCCAGTCTTACGATCCGTACCTTTTCTTTTTAACTTTATTTCCCAATATTCTTATTATAAGCCTTCTTTTCTTATTATCATGTTTTCTTTCTCTTTTTCTAGTTTTCTGGCGTAGTACTCTGAAAGTTTCGAAATTTAACTCGCCGTCGGCCATCATATTTAGCCATTGCAAAGTTTTGTTGTCAAGGCATTTTCTGACCACGATCATCTTAAGTGATTCCGGAACGCTTTTCAATTGAAAGTATTCAGTTATTCCATTAATGAATTGGACCGGACTGGTGGTAGCACTGAATTTAGGTAAAGGTAATTCGTTAAGTACCATGTGATATCCTGCTAAGTTATTAGATACATTAGTATTGGATTCTGAATTTGCATGTTGGCTACGAGATAGTGCAGCTGCTATAGGAGAAGCTGAAGCACCTCGTGAACTAGTGAAACCAGAGGATATTGTACCTCTTTCAGTTACATTATTTTCATGCATATTTACACGGTTTACATCATCAGTAATTGTACTATTGTCTACCCTAGTTCTATTATTCATGATTGAATTCTAGCTATATTCTAGTTTCTCAAATTTCTTATTGCTATTCTGCACTACAGATTCAAACTTTTCCTGCATTATTTTACCTTCCTTCTGAATTTCTGTAATTTCCCCTCTTATGTCTATTTGAATTTGCAATAAGTCTGCATTTGTATGGTCTATAATTTCCCTTAGTTCAGTTTTCTGACTATCCAACTTAGTACTCATTTCTTGACTATTTATGCTAATCTGACTAGCAATTTTACCTTCAACCCTTTTACACTGGTTATTAATCTGTTCTTCCATTTCAGCATGCATTGCTCTACTAGTATCGTTTAATTTCCTTTCTATTCTCTTAATTTCAGATCTGTTTTCCTTTAAGTTATTTGCAATCTGTCTACCTATTTCTTGGCTTTGCTGATCTAGCTTTTTATCTAGTGCTATATTACTTTGCCCCATTATCTCAAATTTTCTCTCAATTTCCTTGTTATTTTGATCTAATTTATTGTCCATGTCAGTTTTAAGGTCTGATACAGCCCTACGAATTGTCATCAGATTAAGCTGATCGTTACTACCTAATTCGGATATTTCCCTTTGAGTTGTATTGTCTTTCTGAGGGACTGCATTATCATGTAACCATGTATGTTTGTTGTTCATTCTCGTTTCTGTTGCGTGACCCTGTTCTGTACCTAACGGTATTTCTGCCCATACACACTGTTGAACTTCCATATTATCTGTTTCTGCTACTATATTTTGAATGTTACCATTAAAATTAGTTACATCGAATATATCTCTATCCAACGAAATTAAAATGCTTTCATTTGAATGTTCCCCTTCCATCTCTGTAGAGTGTCTATTTAATTGGATATTACTACTTGAGTTTCTCCTAATAATCTTACCACTTCTAAGTATCATTTACACTTCCATTTAATTATAACATGCACAATACACATTTACAAAAAAACTTTATCACTATTACTGTATAAAGTTTTTGTCTGACCTTTTTACTGTGATCTTACGGTGACCAAACGTAGAGCTGAGGTGTAGTCTTGTTGTTCGCAGTTCGTGCCCCTCTCTCATGAATAAAGTTCTTATAGACCTTAGATACTGTGGATGTGTTGGTTGTTTCTTGACGTTCTGCGTTGTTTGATGTCCTGTTGGCAGTCTGAAGATTTTCTTGTACCCGTAGTTTTTTTTCTTACTTTGCACCTTCATGATTTCTCTGCCGGGCTCTTCGCTGGGTTTCTCTGCTGGGCTCTGCGATGTGTTTCTCTGCTGGGTTCTTCGATGGATCGTCGTTGTTCCTTCCCTGCGTTCGCGTAGCTTTTATTTTTTTACAAGTCATACGATGTTGGCCTCCAAACTTGCTACATTAGCCTTCACATTCGGGCTCCAAACTTGCTACGTCGGGCTCCACGTTCCGGCGCCAAACTTGCTACTTCAGCCCCACGTTCCGGCGCCAAACTTGCTACTTCAGCTCCACGTTCCGGCGCCAAACTTGCTACGTCGGGCTCCACGTTCCTACTACATTATAAGAAGTAAATAATATCGCCTGCTTCTGAGAGCTTACATGTATCTTATTCACATTGCAGCACTTTATACTCAACCGCCCTGTCTGATGGAGACGTCTGATGCAGTAATTTGTATCACAAATTACTTAAATGTAAATAATGATTGTAATATGAATATGCATTTTTATGTGACATTGATTTGAGATGTTTATTGATTGTAATTATTGTTGAAAGTAAGTTTATACTGCCTTACTGAAACTGACAATAATAGCGTGTAATAATGCAGCGAGGGGGTGAGCTGTTTATCATTATTGGAAACGAGGAAGTTACGTAATGTTGGCGCGTTTAGAATCTTCTAGAACATTTACCTTGAACATATGTATTCATAATTTTCATTGGATATTAAAAATAGACGCTAATGTTGGCGCGTTTTATTAGCCAATTGCAGTTCAGTTATAATCTTTAGGCATATCTGGGTGAAAGTGTATAAAAGGTAGGTTAGAGGTAAAGACCCCGTCAGTTCATCAAAATTCTTTGTACACTACAGGTCGCATTCCAGTCAGTTCGTCGAAAATATTTTGTATGATACACGTCGCCTTCAGTCCAGCAGAAATATTACACGTCGGCTATAGATTCACAAGTTACGCGTAGCAGAATTATGAAAAATCTAAAGTGTTGTAAAGTTAATTATACAAAAGGTTGAAGTACGTGGATTAAAAGTGATCAGTAAGAAGTTATTATAACAGTTTCAGTTTGGCGAGTGTCAAGATCAATATGTAAATGTGATAGTTAACGTGTTCGACAATAAAAGTGTAAAACAAATTTCTTTCATCAGTGTTATCTTTGGATAAAAGATTCCTTTCCGTTTACACAACCTGTATAAAGAGAAGTGCTCGACCCAAGAAAAAGATAATAGCTAGCCGGAGGACAGAGAACCAAATTTAAATAAAATAACAGTAGCATTCTTTCAAGCGAACATTAATATTGCCGCAAATTGCTACAGATGGAGCTAACAAGCCTAACAAATGAATCACGTCACAAGATGGCTTCAACGCGTGAAGTAAAAACAAATACACAAACATTATAAGTAATACCATCGCAAATTGGCTACCACAACGTGGGGCTACAATAATGTTAAATAAATAACATTAAACCAACCACACGTCAGAACTAACATTTCTTCCCTTAAATATTTTAAACCTATTCTTCCTTAAAATTTCATTGTCTGTCTTCGTTCAGCTCGGAACCTTTCAGAAGACTTACCCGGCTATTGTTCTACGTTTGCAAGCATGTGGCCTCTCTACAAACATATGTTGTGTTCGCTTGTCGCATTTTCTATTTCACAAAGACTCAAGGTATGGCTTTTATGACCTTCCCGTACAAGTCCTTTTTGCCTGGGCCCTAATTCTAACACAAAGATATGTTTGTCGGCTTTTAACAAGAATTCCACAGCTCCAGCTACACTTGCACATACATAAAACTTATGCCTTAACTTCTATTTATACAAGTATTTTTCTTATTAATACCGTTTCACATTATAGTTCACATTATTATATATGGCATATATAACCATAGTTACTGTCTCATCATGTGCAACGTTTCATTGCTGGCTTACAATGCCAAGTCGCTATGCTTTGAGAAGGCGGAGGGTAGTGCTGTAATAAGCTGTTATTACTCATCCCCTATTAAAGAGATAGGAATAATAGGGAGTATTTCTGAGCTAACTGGGGTACTTTCAGTAACTCGACATTAATACAAAGATACACATTAAGGGGCATGACCCGGGGTAGTGCAGTAGCTTCGTTACGGCTCTCCTTTTGAGGGTCCGGGGATTAATTCCCGGCTCTAGCGTGGCGATTTTAAGTCGACCCTATCCACACCTTCATCTCTGACTTATGTGAAGTATCTCCAAGGTCCAATGATCTGAAATCCACGGTAAGAGCTGTAGGTCCTCTCATTGCACACATCACCCTACTATCAGAGGCAAGTATTCCGCCTGTTGGGTGCCCTTGGCCTTCAAAGCAATAGGCTCGCCACGAAGCATTATGTGTCGCTTTCCTATAGTTTTACTGCTCCAGTTCATTCCTTTCAGCCGTTCCCAGTAGCTTCTCCTTCTCAAGGGTAATTTAAACATGTCACTGGGCTTTTAAAAATGGCGGATCGATAAAAATATTTGGTCAAAATTATTTACAGGTGTCTTTAGATACTTATACGATAATTAAATAATCCAAAATTTTGTCATTTTAATTTTCACCTAAAAACCCAGTCCTAGTGTCCCTTAGCTTAAGATTGTGACCGACGCACGAAGCTACCGACATCTTTGATCTTCAGAACAATAGGTTCGCCACGAATTCTTTATGTGCTGCTTCTACGCAGTTTTTACTGCTCTAGACAATTCTTTCAGCCGTTTCCAGTGGCTTCTTCTTCTAGAACATTCCATTTTGTTTGGGGGATCTATATAGGAATATGCTCTACACAGTGAGAGAGCTTTGTTAGTGAAGCATTTACCAAGTTAAGTGCAGTCAAATCGAAGAGTTTGGACAGTTAAAAGTGGATAGTGTCGATTGCAGTCCAGTTATGAGTTGTGACACTGTAGTTCAGTTGTTAGTTGTGATTAGATTCGTCGGATCAATTGTGTTCTGCACTGCATGTGTGCCAAAAGCCTCAAGTGTAAAGTTTGTGCTAAATGGCTAAGTGTGTTTAACAGCAAATGGTGTTCTCATTTGTTACGAAATGTTTACGTGATACAATCTCAATTTTCTATATTCGTGGATATAGCAGTTGTTAGCTTCATTACATTCTTTGCTGTCTTTTGGAAAAGATTCAGCTGAAAATGACATTAAACTTCAGGGTATTTTTACTTTCTCTACCACGTATTTACTTCGCTAATTCGATATTGCGATTTCACCTAAAATCGATGTTTAGAGCTCCCTTGAATAAAAAATATTTTGAAAAAGTCCAAGTTTCTGTGTGCAGCATAACTCAAAACCCTAACCTCGGATAAATACCAACTTAATATTTAAGCTCAGAATCTTCCAAGGATACAACCCAAAGATTTTGAACAAAATCTTCCTTCCAACTCAAACTACACCTCACATGAAAGATGTTTCAAAAGTTTTGATTTTCTCAAAAATAGCTATAACTATGGAGATATTCACATGAACAAAAAAAGAGGATTTGAGTATTTATGCAAAAAATTATAAAATTTTACACTGTAGAGAAAATTGGAGAGAACATTTGCATGGAATGGAGGAAGCTGGTAACCCGAAAATGACCTTGAAATATGACCCTCGGGGAGAAGGAACGCAGGACGACCCAAAGGAAGATGACAATGACAACGTAACAGATCTGAGAGCCTAGTAGGTACTTCCAAGGAAGAAGAAAACATGAAAAACTGTATACAAGCTGAACCATTTAAGTTGAGACTGTACAAAATCTCCAAAACTAAGCGATGTAGATAGAAATGCTTTTAATAAAAATTTATTGATATTATGTGGGGAAGTAAATGTCATTAGTCATGTTTTGTTTGGAGGATGTTATGATAGTCATTTTAGGATCAATTTATTGTTTTTAAATGGAAACCCACAATTAGGGTAATTTACATTGACCCTAAAATTACCATCAAAACGTCCTCCAAATAAAACACGATTAATGACATTTACTTTCCTCCATACATCATATTACTTTTATTCAAGACATTTCTATCTACAACGCTTAGTTTTGGAGAATTGTACAGTCTCAGCTTAAATGTCCACCCGTTTATTGAATTCTCTAGGAATAACATCTGAAAGCCTCTTCATTCGGATGGAATTCTTTATAATTTTGTCTAACTGTTAAACCACAACACAACTTTTGAAAAGTCATCCTCCGTGGTCTAGTGGTACCATTTCTACAAACCCGGGTTCAAACCCGGTGGAGGGCGATGGATTTTTTTTTCGGGCGTAAAAATCGTTAGCAATGCTTCCTTTGAAAGGGAAGTAAAACCGTGATTCCGTGTCGTAGATTTACGGCACGTAAAAGAACCTCAAGCTTGGTAGAGGCCTCTGAACAAAATTTCCGATCCTTCACACCCAATATATAATAGGACGCTAATCACCAATGCAGTTAAAGAGCGACCATAATTAAAACTCAATTCAACTTTTTTAACTTTTGAAAAATTCAAAATCTAAAGTATAAAGAACTCTACTGAGCTGATAAATAATATTAAAAACTTAAGCATCAGTAATGAAAACTTACTCGTTTGTTTTGATGTTTCTTCACTTTTCACTAATGTTTATATAGACAGTAGGTATTCCAGATGTGTTAAAAGTATGGCTAACTTAAATTAATTTACAATAAATTGAAACCCAAGATCTGATTGCTCTTACACCTTGCTGTATATCTCAGGGTTATTTTATCTTTGAGAAGAATTTTTATAAACCAGTACATGTCTTGTCATGCGAAATCCTTTGTCTCCACTGTTAGCAGATCTCTAAATGAGTTCTATGGAAAAAAAAATTATTGCATTTTATCCAGATATTTTTAAAACTTGTTACTTTCTCTACTACTTTTGAGGTGCCGTGATGAATCCAAATAAAGCATTTTTGGAAACAGGTTTGTGTTCTGTCTGTCGATCAGTCTGCGAACAGCATAACTCCAAAACGAAAAGTTGGATAAATACCAAACTTGGTACTTGAGTTTACTATCTTTCAAGCATGGACACGTAGATTTTCAAGAAAATTCCCCACCCCAAATTACCCTATATATGGAATATTTTTCGAAAATTTTTATTTTCTCAAAAATGACTATAACGAATTTGATTAAAATATATATGCTTAAGATTATTCTGAATGACTTTCGCATAACTAGTAATCTATAAGAGATAGAGAAAATTGTACTGCACAAAAAATGTAGATCTTATTAAAGCATGTAATTTGTCATATACATTTTGTTTTGTTAGTGAACCATTTCCGAGGTATTCCTTGTTATTTGTTTGCGTTTTCCAGTACTTATACTTTTTCTCGAGTGGATTTGTTATTCGTTTTTTTTATGTCCTGGACATGCAAAGAGAATGAAATACTCGACATAGTAACCGGCTCTTAAAATATTTGACTATCGCTTAAAGCCTACCATATTCCCCTTGCACCTACAAGAAAATTAGCAATAAGATTAACATCTCGATATCTCCAATAACATGAAATAGTTGGAAAATAAGCGTTTGTAGAAATATTTTGTACAAGAGCAGTGAAAGTCATGTGAATGCAACATATCAGATTTGTTCAGTAATGTGGATGATGTATTGGCCATCATATCTCGGCGATTTACGGCTGCTCTGAACAGTCTTAATACAGAAGACAGGAATATTAAATTCACTGCGTAAATAGTAAAAGACTATGTTATCGTTTCTGGATTTAACAATAACAAGAAATGAGAATACTTTGAAATTTGGAATTTTCAGAAAGCCAACTCATGTGGACAACTATATAAAAGATAATAACCGTAATGCTATCTCTCATCAACATGTTTTTCGTTGTTGATTCATAGGTTACTTAATACACCCCTTGAAAACTAAGACTTTTAACAGTGCGTTACGGTGCATCAAGAACGCAGCCATTTAAAATGGATTCAATTCCCAGCTTATTGATAGTTTAGAAATATAAGAAAAAATCTGATGACTTTCTCTACCCTCTACCTCTATTAACGGGTATACAAACTATTCTTACTAACTATTCTTATTTTTATATTTACTACGTTTTATTCCATATAAACCTTTACAAAAACAGCTACATTTCGTTATAAATACAAAGAGAACAGCGATGGTCAAATGTTTAAGAACTGGAGTGAGGCAGTATTTTTAACACTAAAAATGATTTCAGTCTAATTGTATAATATATATAATTCAATAACAGCCCGCCTTAAAGCAATATGTGTATGTAACAATATATAAGGAGTGTATATAACAGTCATTGCATATGCTTATATTATTGTATCCATGTATAATAATCTAATGATGTAATAATGTAGGAGCTGTGAGAATAATAAGTTAAAAGTTGCTAACAATGAGGTAACAATGAGTTAACTTTGAGTCAATAATGAGTAAGCACGTTTAACGGTACTACTTGTGACTCTTGGAGGAATAATAATGTAATTTTAGTGCCAGTTTATAAAATAGCCAATCAACAACCAGAAAAAGCTTTACTTAAATGAAGGTATTCTATTGGAGTAGGATTAGCCAATCAGAAACTGAAATATAGCAAAATTTACAAATCTAGAAGTCAGTTGCCTGCAGACAGCGTTAGTAACCAGACGCAAGACACGTCCTCGAGAAGTATAATACGTATTCGTGTGAGCCGAAAATAGTTTACGTATTAAAAAGTGCAAGTATTTAATAAAAACATCTCACAGTTCCCTCTCTATGTCAGTGAAGAGTTATTTAAAATCGTATCAAGCATTAATAAAAGGAGTGAAGTAAAATTATAATCCGTGTAAGCCTACATTCTTAGTCGTACCACAACCCTGCTAAGAGAAACGTGTCTCTAACAATAATACTGACGCAGCCGAGGCAAACATAAATATATAATATTTAAAGAAACAGTAAAAATACATTTGGGGCGAAGGCTACCGGCAACTGTTTACTATACGTGTGGTTGCAACTACTGCAATTTCGGTTCCCCAACAGTTGAACTATAATACAACTCCTACTTCAAATCGGCTTTTCCATACGTAACAAACCACCTATTTCAGGAGTTATTCGCCAGTCTTAAAATTCCACACTGTGTCCATGCAATTGATACAAACAACTGAAAATCAACGAGACTTGAAAAGAATAACAAGTATTGAACAATTCTAACCTTTAATAACGGATATCTAGAAATGGCTTACGCCACGGAAAAACATACGTTAAGTTAACTGTGTGTTTTAGGTTAAGTTAACTGTGTGTTTTAGAGAGAGATCTACATTTTTTGTATGGTGCGTTTTGTTCTATGGCTTAACGTTTACCAGTTATACAAGATTGTACAAAATTCCTTCAGAATGAAGACTTCAAGGCTATTCCCAGAAAATTCAAGATATAAGTTTTATTTGTTATGTAAATATCTTTAATATATGACACTTTAATCAAATCGTTAGAGCAAATTTTTTAAAAAATAAAAATTTTCGAAAAATGTTACATGTAAAGCTAGTTGGGGTTGGGGGATTTATTTGAAAATCTTTGTGTCGCATTTTTGAAAGGTATTGAATCTACGACACCAAGTGTATATCAAATTTTTAGGTGGAATTTAATACCTTCTATGCCTGCTATGAACGTTATAGAGAACGTAAAAACAGATAAAAAACATTCAGTACTTTGGAGGATCCAAATACAATAGATATGGCTTATAAAAGCTTCACATATCACCCAGCTATGTCCACACAACTTGAAATTTTTAAGAGATATAATATTCAACTTGCATCTCATAAATCTTTAATTTGAGAAGTTTTATCACGTATAGATAATAGTGTAGGGAACTTGAAAAAATATCTGATGTGATACATTTACATCACCTTCTCTGCCCTTTATCTTTTATCAAGCTTATTTCTGTATCTGCTTCATTTTAATCCAAATAAACTTTTGCAAAAATAGCCACATTATACATTTCGTTATAGATACAAAGAGAACAGCTGTAGCCAACTGTTTAAGAACCGGACTCTATACATTAACCTTAAAATTCCATACTGCTTCCATGCAATCGCGAGAAACAACTAAATGTTGAAAGGACTTGAAGAGAATGAATGACTAAGAAATGAGCAATTCGGACCTTTAACGGATATCTCAGAAACGGTTCATACCACAAAAAAGTTATTTTAAACAAATTGTCTGTTTTAAAGAGATCTACTTTTTTGTGCAGTACGTTTTCGTCTATCGCTTAACGTTTACAAGTTACACAAGATTATACTAAATTCCTTCCGAATGAAGAGGACTTCACAACTATTACTAGGAAATCCAGTGTATAAATTTTACTTGGTAAGCAAATGTCTTAAGTATATGCATGTTATTTTAATAAAAATACAGCTATTTTTCAGGGAATAAATATCGGAAAACTTTCTGTGTAAAGGGTAGTTTTAAGTGAGGGGATTTTCTTGAAAATGTTCGTGTCATATCTTTGGAATATAGTGAACTTAAAAACCAATGTTGGTATTTATCTGACAGTTACCAGGTGGCCCAAATAAGCCGTCCTTTGCAGTTTTATGTTTCCCGCATACATAGGTGCAAACGAAGTTACTTGGTAGTTTCGTATTAATAAGCGTGGTCGCTTGCTTGGAGTTCGAGGCAGGTCATTCAGACAAAAACGTAATGTTCACCAAATAACGAATAAACGAATATGGTTACGATCTGAGGCTCTAAGACTGGTTTCTGAACATCTGTTTTCTGCGCATATTTTGTTTCATTTTTTTTAGTTTGTGTATTTATTTATTTATTTTTACGTACAGAGATGATGTTAAGAAATGAAAAATTCCAGCGTTCACAATAACGAATACACGAATGTGGTTACAAGCTGAGGCTCAAGGACTGTGTTCTGTAAATCTGTCTTCAGCGCAATTTGTTTTTAAGAAATGGAAACATCCAGGTAGAAAGTGGGCGTGAGAGGCCCTTACGTCAATTCGTCCACCAACGGGCGGGCATGGTTTTACACATACTTATTATGAATAGTGCACTAAAGGAAAATAATGTAATCCTAACGCATCTTTAAGAATACATAAATATACTGAAAATAGAATTTCGTTTAATCTTGTTAACTTTGCGGCACCAATTGGCGCCATATAGTTGTACTGAGTGTAGATTAATTTGCGGCACGTAAAAGAACCTCAAGCCTGATAAAGAGGCGTCTGAGCAAAATTAGCGATCTTTTACGCCCAACATAGAATGGGACACTAAGGACCATAGTAGTTAAAGAGCGTCCATAAATAAAACTTAACTTAAATTTACACCCTGGGCATACAGTGAAATGTTTTATTTTAAAGACAACTTTCTGGAGCCCAGCTGGAAATCGAACCCGAAACACCTCATACAGCAGACAGTTTCTCTACCGAAGGAGCTTTGGGACCTATAATAGCAGTTAAGATGTTCGTTTTCAAGCTTTGGTCTTTCATTTAGCGGCTCCTGTCTGTCGGTATGGAGTCACCTTAGTAGTGCTACTTAGGCAAACGTTTTGGCATCCGCGCTATGCGGTATAATCTAAGGACGGCTTGTGTGGGCCACCTGGTATGTACAGACTTTCCTTTAAAACGTTTTTTCTGAATTCAGGGTGTCTCAAAACAGTTTTGGTGAAATCTCGTACCAAATACACTACTCCTACTATAATTATGGATAAATAGTGGATAACGTTAAAATTTAATTTTTAGTGGATAGAGAAGGTGTAGTGGGTGTCGTAAATCATAATTTCCTTCATACTTTTCTCCTAAATTTTCTATGGAATATCCTATAGCTTGGTATGTCAGGTTGTAGATGATGATGGTGTCTCACGTAGGGTTCGTAATCATAATAACATTCTCTTTGGAATTATGAACCATTAAGCCAAGTTGCCTTTAAAATAAAACCTCTTGTAAATCTTTCTGACTGGTTTTATGCGGTGCAAACTTTATCATCTTTATGTACTGGTGGCTATTAAAAATACCATTTAGGTGGCGTTCATGTTCCCAGGCACAGAAATCTCTGTCCAGCGAGAGCGCTCTCCCTTCAGACTTTTCCTGTTCTCCGGTTCAAGAGATCGCTCGCTACAGAGGACATTCGTGTGACAATCGAGGCATGTAACGCGGAGATTTTGTACCACTTGTAATTTACATACCACATTTATCTTCATTCTGCCCGCAGTTCGCAATTCTCGAGCTCTGACCAAGCTTGATTACCATCGCGTAACCTCCTCCAGCGCAAAGAGAAGACCTAATGGTCGCTATAGAACACAATTACACAAATTTCTCCGTCTGAAACTCAATTCCATGCCAAGCAAGTGCTGATGCTGTTTTGTGCTCGGCGTATAAAGTTCACATGTTCACGTCCATTAACCCTTCGGCAGGCTCCATTAACCTAAATCCGCTAAGTCTATTTATCTTATATACCACGCCAGTAATTTAAGTTCTCGTGTACTTGATATTCTGGCGTACAATGACGCTTGCACTCTGTATGACGTTGAAGCCGGGTTTATGTTAGATGCTTGGCAACAATCCTACCTCTCACCGTGCCTTTTTTGTTTTTTTGCGCGCGTTGATGTAAAGAACATATGGAGTGAAAACTCATATACGTACATGCAGTAATTACTGTGCTTTTATTTATGAAACGCAGTGGTTTTAATTTTGAAATTAAACAAGTTTCATTTAACGAGTAAAGCACGCGCTAGTTGTAACGGGGGTGGGAACAGCAGCAGATAAAAATATAGAGAGATAAAGGGGAGAGACGTACAGGGAAGCCGTCTGTTCCTAGAAAAAGAGGAATTAAAAATCTCTCTTCTTCTGACGTTTCACTGTATTTCAGAAAATACCAATATCATACATGTATATAAATTTATAAGCGTGGTAAATAAAAGGCTACAATATTCGTAAAAGGGAAGGATACTGACGAAAGGAGGTGCCCCGAAACCAAGGCAGAGCATCGCATGCAGGCTATCGGCTCCTTGTGCCTCTCCCAGGAGGGATGAAGGAAGAAAAGGTCTACACGGAGCCGAAGCCCCCCTTAGGCCCAGGGGAAGACGTTTTCTTATGGGTCTTTCCATTAGGCCAGTACCTTTTAACTTAAAGTTACCCACCACTTGCGCAGGAACGGAAGTAAATATGCCACTTACGCACATCAACCCCAAAGGGGACCTCGGTAGGGCCGACAGCGAACTAGCACATTCTAAGCTATCCAGGGCGTTACCGGAGGTCCTAGAGGAGTCTCACAACCCTGCCTGGACGTCACCGCCCAGACGTACCCTATCCCCCATGGATATCGCTAACCTCTGCCCTGTCGAGACCAACCCAATCCGAACAGCTCCCTTACGGCAGGGGCTCAGGCGATCAGCCCGACGTACTTCTATTAAAGTCAGAAGTACCACGCGTGCTAGGGGTACGCGGAGACTCAATCACGGCAGCTGAAAGGGTTGGAACCACCCTAGGGGGATGAAGGAAGAGACTAGAAAGGGCGCAAGCATGGGAGGGGTCCCTAATGTTTCCAGATTGAATGCATCCAACGTCGCCCGGACCACACATAGGCCTCCAGCCGCAACCGGCCGATCACTGTCACCTGGTCCTACAACTCTGAAACAGATATCAAGGAAGATGATAGGCACAAGAAACGATGGGCAGGAGAGTCGTGGTAGTATATGAACCACCCTAGCATTCGTCTTGTCACTCAAGGAAACCACGAAAAACGTATGGGTCAGAGTGGACTGTCGCCGGGGATCGATCCCGGGACCTCACAAATGCGAGTCGCACATGCTACCGCGGCGCCACCTCAATTGGTTACAATATTCCTAACAACGAATAAGATAGTGATATGCGTTTACTGAATTGTCTAGCATCTACATTTATTACTAGAACATAATAAGTTTTATTGTACACGCGCCCTGTATGTGACAATACATGCGTGCCGAATTTCATTTAGGTTGAACAATAAATCTCTCTAAAAATCTTGAGTAGGAAAAGAGAAAAACAGTGAGTAATTATTTCCCAAAATAAAAGTTAATGAACAAGTTTCAAGCTTAAAATATAGTCAGAATTCTATGGAATTGGGGATTTGTTTTAGCATGTCCTGCATGTTTAATTTGTAAACGAAAATTAAATATGAATTATAAAACATTTTCTGATTTAGAACCCAAAATGTTATACTTTCTCTAGCATCTAATTATAGTAGGTAGAGGAATTATTATTTAAGGGTCTAGTTCGGTCTAAAATAATCATAAAAAATCTGATGTGTTACACTCACATGACTTTCTCTACTCTTGTACAAACTATTTTTACAAACGCTTATTCTCCATATGCTTCATGTTAATCGAGATGTTAATCTTATTGCTAATTTTCTTGTGGATGCAAGGGGTATTGGTAGGCTTTAAGCCTTAGTCAAATAGTTTAAGAGGTGGTTGCTATGTGGAGTATTCCATTCTCTTTGCATTATCAGGACCAAAAAAATGAATAACGAATTTGAGAAAAAGTATAAGTATTGGAAAATTTAAGGGAATAACATCTATATGAAATAAATTGTGCATTTTAACGCGATCTACATTTTTTGTGTAGTAAAATTTTGTCTATCTCTTATGGTTTACCAGTTATACAAAAGTCGTTCACAATGAAGAATGCTTTTGGAGACATTCCCAGAGAATTCGAGATATACATTTCATTTGTCATGAAAATATCTTAAACATATGATATTTTAATCAAAATCGTTAGAGGCCATTTTTGAGAAAATTAAAATTTTCGAAAAATGTTCCATGTAAAGGGTAATCTGGGGTAGGGGGATTTTCTTGAAAATCTTAGTGTCGCATCTCTGAAAGATACTGAACCTAAATACCAAGTTTGGTGTTTATCCGACTGTTCGTTTCTGAGTTATGCTGTTCACAGACACACACGGACATGTTTCCAAAAATGCTTTTTTTTGGATTCAGGGGGTCTCAAAATATGTATTTCCGGCGAAATCTCGGTATCGAAATTTTGGGTGGAATACAACACTTCCCCTACTTACTATACGTAGTAGAAAAAGTAAAAATAAACTAACAGAACAAGTATCAAAATTCAACTTCATTGGTCGTGAGATAACAATAACACTTAAACACATAACAACACATGAATAAATTTAATTACATAACCGGAACAATCAAAGAAACACTAAAAGCTAAAGCTAGAAAATAATAATTTAGCTATATAAAACAATTGCAATACCTACGGCTCGGACATACGGATCATCAACACGAACCATAAAGCTAAAATATATCAGCAGAAATGAAATTCCTTAGATCAATAGCAGGATCTACAAGAATGGATAAAAAGCAAAATAATGAAATAAGACAGTAGCTAAATATTTAAGAGCTTAACACTGTAATAACACAATACAGAGGAAACTGGAAACAACATTTACAAAGAATGCCGAGCAGAATACTTAAAGCCCCCAAAAAAGGCCAAAGCCAGGGAGATCCAACAAGAGATGGTTAAAATAGGAATTTGGAGCTGGAACAGGTTGAGATAACCTATACAGTGCAGTAGAAACGAAGAAGAAGAAGAAGAAAAAGAAGAAGATTATGGAAATTATGCTACAGGTCTTACGAATCAAGGGAAAGAATCTGATGCCATGCATTCACATGCATTTCTGTGCCCTCTATTTTATTAGTGGGTTTACAAACTATTCTTACTATTTTCCCTCTACTATATTTTAATGCAAATAAACCTTTGTAGAAATAGCTACATTACACATTTTGTTATAAATACAAAGATAACAGCGGTAGTCAACGTTTAAGAACTATAAGCTGGTCTTAAGCTATATGCTGGTCTTAAAATTCCATACTGTTTCTATGCAACCGCGAGAAACAACTGAATGTTGATAGAACTTAAAGAGAATGACCATGTAATGAACAATTCGAACAGTTAATAACGGATATCTCACAAATGACGTATGCTACAATAGCTTATTTGAAATAAATTGTGTGTTTTAAAGAGATTCACAACTTTTTGTAGTATCTTATCATCCATCCCTTGACATTTACCAGTTATGAGATTATACAAAACTCCTTCCAAATGGACTTCATAGACTGGTCCTAGAAAATTCAAGATATAGTTTTATTTGTCATGTAAATATCCTTAATAATTCACAATTTAATCGAAATCGTCGGAGCCATATTTTAGAAAATCAGAAATTTTGAAAAATGTTCCATGTAATGGGTAGTTTTGGCTGGGGAATGTTCTTGAAAATCTTCTTGTCGCATCTTTTAAGTTACTGAACCCAAATACCAAGTTTGGTATTTATCCGACTTTTTGTTTTCAAGTTATGCTGTTCACAAACACACTGACATTGCTTCAAAGCATTAATTTCCGGTGAAATCTCGATACGAAATTTTGGGTGGAATGGAATACCTTCTCTACTTACTAAGTGGTTGAAAAAGTAAAAAACATATTTTAGATACATTTATGTCTGCCTGTCTAAGTGTCTGTGAACAGCATGGTCTAAAACAAAAGTTCAGATAAACACCAAACTTCGCATTTTGAGAATGGGTCCGAAAGATTTTGAAGAAAGTCCATTCACACCAAACTTCCGTGTACATGGACAAATTTTTCGTAATTTTTTATTTCCTCAAACATTGTAGCGATTTCGATTAAAATATCATATGTTTAATATTTTGGATTTTTTTCGAATAGCCCTTAAATTCTCGTCATTAATTGTGTATAATTTAATAGAGTTGGTAATCATTAAGAGGTAGATCAGGCAGCTGAAGAAGCTACCAGACATACCGCTCAGGACATCAAGATTCCACAAATGGACTCCCTCAATTACATCAGAAGGACTTGATTTAATCAATGAAGACAAACATGGAAAGCCACATCTAGAAGCAAATTACAAGATGCCAGAGTCCAGACTTAAATACTATCATTTCAACCGCAAATACCAAGTTGTATTAACCTGACTACGTATTGGACATACTTCTATAACGCTGAAACGTCTCGTCAACCGTGACCCTCCTATGTGCGACCTCTGCAGATCTAACCTCACAGTTAATCGTTTTGTTACAGTCTGCCGTCGCTATGTACAACACAGAGAAAGATATGACATCCCCCAACAGCCTATTAGACCCCTAAACTCAGCACAACAATAAACTTTAAACCTCATGAAATCGACATAGTTGTACAATAGTGTGTAGTACATTTATCTAGTGAATTTAGTGTTGAACGTATTGTTACTGTTTCAAAATATTGCGTATTTCTCATTGTAATCATGTATGTATTCGTTGCGATATTATTATGCAGTTGAAGCGACAATCAATGAATAACAAAAAAAATCTGATGCGTTCCATTCATATAACTTTCTCTACCGTGTACCGCTTATTAGTGCGTATACAAACTATTCTTATTAAAGCTTGTTTTTCCCTTTACTACATTTTAATCCAAATAAACCTTCGCAGAAATAGCTACATTACACATTTCGTTATAGATATAAAGGAACCGGTTAAATGTTTCTGTCCTTAAAATTCCATACTACTTCCATGCAATCGCGAGAAACAACTGAATATTGAAAGTATTTTAAGAGAATGAGCAAGTAATGAATAATTCTGACTTTTAATAATGGATATCTTAGAAATAGCTTATACCACAAAAACCTACTTTAAATAAATTGTGCGTTTTAAAGAGGTCTGCATTTTTTGTATACTACCTTTTTGTCAGTCGCTTAAAGTTTACCAGTTATACAAGATTATACAAAATTCTTTCGAATGAAGAGGACTTCATAGGCTGTTCTCCGAAAATTCAACATATACATTTTATTTGTCATGCAAACATCTTTAATATATTTTATTTTAATCAAAATCGTTAGAACCATTTCTTAGAAAATAAAAATTTTGAAAAAAAAACTTCCATGTAAAGGATTGTCTGGGGTGGGGGATCTTCTTGAAAATCTTGGTATTTATCCGACTCTTCATTTTTGAGTTATGCTGTTCACAGGCACAGGCGCACACACACACACACACACACACACACACACACCACGCACCTTTTCTAAAAGTGCTCTTTTTTATTCAGGGGCCTAAAAACATATTATTTCCGGTGAAATCTTGATATAGAATTGTGGTTGGAATGCAATACTTGCCCTACTTACTATAATTAATAGAGAAAGTAATAACAAACAGACTAAGACTTGCAACACAAGAAGTGTTAATGGTCTGGATTTTTCAATTTGAAGTGCTGTCGTAATTAATTACTTTCTTGCGTTGTCAAAGCATATAGCGTAACAGAAAACGTGTCTCCTAAGTTTTGGGCAGCTGATTTGGAAAGGTGTTTGAGGAAAATAGGAATGGGGTCAGTATGGCAAAGAGCTGAAACAAATGACAAAAACGTATGGAAAGGTGTCAAAAGGAGACTAAGAGAAATCAACCAACAGGAAATAGAATCGGATTGTAAAATGAAACCATCTCTAAGTCTAGCAAATGAAATAAAATTGAATTGGGGTAAAGAGGCGTATATACTTAACTTAGGAAGAAAGGAAAGATCAGGAATGGCATGGTTTAGAGGGACTGGAGGGTACAGAAAATGACTGACGATTCTAGCAGGAGAATCTGCCCATTCTGTGATTTGGCTGAGGAACTGGGTACATATTTTGGCGGAATGCGCTTAGTAGGAGAACCAGCGAACAATTAAAATCAAAAACAAATTCTTACGTCCGTCGAGAAAGAGGTTGGAGTGTATCTACTGGCTGACCAGAGGAATTGGCAAAACATGGGCAATTCCTTGGCTAAAGTACGCGAAGTCAAATTTGTTCAGTTAGTATAAGGTAATTTATCTCTATTTCCTTTTTTCTTGTTCTTTTACGTTTTGTTTTCTTTTATTATTGTTTACTTTGTCACTATACTTGTATCTTAAATATGCATGTACGGTCAAAGACCCATGTACTAAATACTTGTGTAATAACTTCAATAATTTGAAACCAATAAAGATGCCTTACATATTTCAGTATCGCTTCAGTCTCCTGTATTCCCTTTGTACCTATATTAAATTGTAATTAAACTATTGCTATAAGCTCCATTAACATGAAGCAGATTGAAAAATATATTCTTTCAAAATATTTTGAAGAAAGTTTAACAAATCTTTTGTTTATATTCACATTACTTTTTCTACCCACTTTTCAAAATATTCTCACGGTTTTAAGAGAGGCAATTTTACTTTCACTACCACGTATATAGTAGGTAGAGCAGGTATTGCATTCCACCCAAAAATTCCATCCTGGAAATACATATTTTGAGGCCCCCTAGATCTAAAAAAATCTGATGTGTTACAATCATATGACTTTCTCTACTCTTGTACAAACTATTTTTACAAACTCTTATTCTCCATCTATTTCATATTAATCGAGATAAACATTTGCAGAAACCATCTTCTGACATGTAAAGAAAATTACATGGTGACTATTTCTAAGAATATTTGACTATGACTTAAGCCCTACTAAGTTCTCCTTGTTTTGCATTTGGAAGGGCAATACAGAAATACAGTAGCCTTTAAGCATCGACATATATCTTAATAGCTGGTTGCTAGGTGCAGCACCATTCCCTTTGCCACAGATTAATACTCTTTGCATATCCAAGATAAAAAAATCTGATGTGTTACACTCACATGACTTTCTCTACTCTTGTACAATCTATTTTTACAAACGCCTATTCTCCATATGCTTTATGTTAATCGAGATATCGAGATGTCAATCTTATTGCTAATTTTCTTGTAGATGCAAGGGGAATATGGTAGCTTTTAAGCGATGGTCAAATATTTTAACGCTGGTTGCTATGCGGCGCATTCCATTCTCTTTGCAAGTCCAGGACATAAAAAAATGAATAACGAATTTGAGAAAAAGTATAAGTATTGGAAAATTTAAGGGAATAACAAGCAATATCTCGAAAACGGTTCACTCAACAAACGAAATGTATATGACATAAGTTGTGTATTTTAACGAGATCTACATTTTTTGTGTAGTAAAATTTTGTCTATCTCTTATGGTTTACCAGTTATGCAAAAGTCGTTCACAATGTAGAATACTTTTGGAGACATTCCCAGAAAATTCGAGATATACATTTCATTTCTCATGACATTATCTTAAACATATGATATTTTAATCAAAATCGTTAGAGCCATTTTTGAGAAAATTAAAATTTTCGAAAAATGTTCCATGTAAAGGGTAGTCTGGGGTGGGGGGATTTTCTTGAAAACCTTCGTGTCGCATCTCTGGAAGATACTAAACCTAAATACCAAGTTTGGTGTTTATCCGACTGTTCGTTTTTGAGTTATGCTGTTCACACACACACACACAGACACACACACGGACATGTTTCCAAAAATGCTTTTTTTGGATTCAGGAGGTCTCAAAACATGTATTTCCGGTGAAATCTCGGTATCGAATTTTTGGGTGGAATGCAATACTTCCCCTACTTACTACTATACGCAGTAGAGAAAGTAAAAATGAATAACGAATTCCCATTTCAGAAAATAAGTATTGAAAAATTTAAGGGAATAACAAGCAATATCTTGAAAACGGTTCACTCAACAATAAAAATGTATATGACATAAATTGTGTATTTTAACGAGATCTACATTTTTTGTAAAGTAAAAGTTTGTCTATCTCTCATGGTTTACCAGTTATGCAAAAGTCGTTCAGAATGAAGAATACTTTTAGAGACATTCCCAGAAAATTTAAGATATACATTTTATTTGTCATGAAAGTATCTTAAACATATGATATTTTAATCAAAATCGTTGGAGCAATTTTTGAGAAAATTAAATTTTCAAAAAATGTTCCATGTAAAGGGTAGTTTGGGGTGGGGGAATTTTCTTGAAAACCTTCGTGACGCATCTCTGAAAGATACTGAACCTAAATACCAAGTTTGGAGTTTATCCGACTGTTCGTTTCTGAGTTATGCTGTTCGCAGCCACACACACACAGACACATACGGACATGTTTCCAAAAATGCTTTTTTGCATTCAGGGGGTCTCAAAACATATATTTCCGGTGAAATATCGGTATCGAATTTTTGGGTGGAATACAATACTTCCCCTACTTACTATACGTAGTAGAGAAAGTAAAAATAGAAGTTTTAGAAAAATATGTGTGTGTGTGTGTGTGTGTGTGTGGGTGGGTGGGTGGGTGGGTGGGTGGGGGTGGGTGGGTGTGTGGGTGTGTGTGTGTGTGTCGAACAGCATAACTCAATAACGAAAAGTCGCATAAATACCAAACTTGGTATTTAAGTTCTGTGTCTTTCAAAGATACAGCACAAAATTTTTCAAGAATATCCTCCTACACCCTGCTACCCCTTACATCGAGCATTTTTCAAATAATTATTTCCTAAAAAATTGCTCTAATAATTTTGATTAAAATACCATGTACTAAATATTTTTAAATGACAAACAAAATGTAATCTTGAATTTTCTCGGATTAGCCTGTGAATTCCTCTTCATTCAAAGGGATTTTATATAATATTTTATTACTGGTAAACGATGAGCGAGTGACGAAAACGCGCTACACAAAAAAAATGTAGATCTCTTTAAAACACACAATTTATTTGAAGCAACTTTTTTGTGACATAAGCCATTTCTGAGATATCCTTGTTAGGGGTTCGCAATATTCAATACTTTTCTCATTCCTTTAAAGTCCTAATGACACTTCGTGTTTCCCGCGATTGCATGGAAAGACTGTAATTTTAAGTCCAGCGTATAGTGTCCAGTTCTCACACATTTGATTATCGCTATTCCGTTTTGTGTCTGCACTGAAATGTGTAATACAGCTATTTCCGCAAAGCTTTGTCTTCGATTAAAAACAGGAAGTAGACATGAAAATAATTTACGTAAGAATAATTATTGATATACCCACTATAAGCGATACAGGGTAGAGAGTCATGTAAATACATCAGATGAAAAAAATATTAAGAGACTATGTAATAAATTATGAGCTTCATTTCCTTATTATTACTTTAATCCTAATCAAAGCTAAGCAAATTTATAGCTTTTAATACTTCTAAGAGAACTGTAGCTTTCATTCAAAAACCTCAGCCTTGAATAACAATCATCAAAATGTATAAATCTCGATCCATCGATATTGATTGTTGAGAAGATCATTTAGAGCGCTAAAGATTTCAACGTCTTCTTTCCGAACAAAAAGGGCGTCACATAAACAGGGTTGCTAGTTGAAAAAATTTGTAATTCTAGTATCAGAAACACAATATTGTACTATATTGAATCTAGCTACCTAGAAACACTCTTTACTTCAATTGACCTTCCACTTTGTAAACTAGGAATTCTAAGTAGTGACCTAATATACATGTGCCTACCTATATTTCCTTACCTTTTATGATGTGACTTTTGAAAATATTCGTCGAAGTGTAGGATTAAAAGAGCACTTAAGGAAAATGAAACACCTGGGGAATGTTTCATTGAGTTAGTTTTTCTCAATACCCCATTAATTTTTTATCCTTGCTTGTTCCCAGAAAAGTACACGCTTTGATATTACGGTAAGCTTTGAAAAGGTACACACAAGAGCTTGCAGCATATCATGTGGTTAAGTGTTCATTTACTGCCGTTGACATTTTAGTGATAAATAACTTCTAAGAATGTGCTAGCTTTCTCATTAAATCTAGCTCCAAAAGTGACCTTAATTTCTGCTTGTGTTGTTTATTTCATTTAAAATGTCCGTTAAATAATTAACCTAGGACAAAGGTTTCTACAAAAAGTTGAAGCAGGTACATGAAGTAATTTTAAAGTAAAAAAAAAATTCTGATGTGTCACATTCACCTGGCTTTCTCTGCCCTCTATCGCTTATTAGTAGGTATACAAATTATTCTTACGAAATCCTGTATTCTGCAGTGGTTTAATGTGTTATTTATATTTAACATTTGTTGAGCCCACATTTGGGAGCCAATTTGCGATGGTAAATTTATAATGTTATTTGTGTATGTGTGTTTACTTCATGTGGTGAAGCCATTTTTGTGACGTGATTCTTTGTTAGGTTTGTAGCTCCATCTGGTGTTAGCAATTTGCGGCAGTATTAGTTTTTGTTTGAAAGAATGTTACTTTTATTTTTATTTAATTTTGTTTCACTGTCCTCCGGCTAGCTATGATCTTTTTGGGTCGAGCACTTCTCTTTATACAGGTTGTGTAAACGGAAAGGAATCTTTTATCCAAAGATAACACTGATGAAGGAATTTGTTTTACACTTTTATTGTCGAAACACAGTCACTATCACATTTACACATTGATCTAGACACTCGCCAAACTGAAACTGTTATAACAACTTCTTACTTATCACTTTTAATCCACGTACTTCAACCTTTTTGTATAATTAACTTTACCATACTTGAGATTTTTCATAACTCTTATAAGCGTAACTCGCGAATCGATAGTCGACGTGTAATATTTCTGCTGGACTGAAGGCGACGTGTATCATACAAATATTTTCGACGAACTGACGGGGTCTATCTCTAACCTAGCTCTTTTATACTCATACACCCCGATATGCCTAAAGATTATAACTGAACTGCAATTGGCTAATAAAACGCGCCAACATTAGCGTCTATTTTTATATCCAATGAAAATTATGAATACATATGCTCTAGGGAAATGTTCCAGCAATTTCTACAGAAAAACGCGCCAATATTACGTAACTTCCTCGTTTCCAATAATGATAAACAGCTCACCCCCTCGCTGCATTATTGCACGCTATTATTGTCAGTTTCAGTAAGGCAGTATAAACTTACTTCCCAACAATAATTACAATCAACAAACATCTCAAATCAATGTCACATAATAATGCATATTCATACTATAATCACTCTTTTCATTTAAATAATTTGTGATACAAATTACTGCATCATATGCCCCACTAGAAACATAATTATAAATATTTACAACTTGTTTGGAAATTTTATAATTGGGTTTTTAGTCTCCTAAATCTTGGAACTCACAGTATTTATCACTTTCACTTAACACTTCACACGCATTTAACACATGACATATGTTTTTCCTTTATCTCGCCACTATTTACTGGCTCTGGTCTAATGTGTTTAGACATTAATCTGACATTTACAATTTTTATAGCAAATACTGTACCCTGAATTATTTAGTTACTGTTACAAATTGGTTTACTTTCTTAAGTTATTGACAAAAATGTGTGCATTTAAGAATTTTTGTAATTACTATACATATTTACTAAAATATTCACCCTCTACACAAATATATTAACATCTCTTAAATCTAGACACTGTTTCACATCTTCTGTTTGCTACATAAGTATTTGTTTTAATTAATTTTACCCCATTTTTGTTGTTTTGTACTTTATATTCACAATACTCTTGGAATTATATTTACGTACTTTTACTTTAATATCATATTAAGTTTCAATCTTTACATTCTTAATTTCAAATGCCGTTACAGTTACTAAAATTCTTTTTATAATTCATTTCTCTTTTCAAATGACATATATGAATAGTTAACCCTCTTACGTTCCAATACATTTCTCTGCAGGTCATCTTTAACTATCCAGCATTTACTTTACATCTCATTGCTATTTACTCTCCTGGATCAAATTGTCTGTGGCTAAACATTACTTGTAGCCGTATCCTAACCTTCAAATTTTTGTTCATGAATAACCTATTAAAGGATTCAAATGAAATTTCGTCCCTTGATATAATTTGAAAACAATCCGAAGTTTTCTGAACTACACATCTTTTAACAACTATCATTTTCAATTCCTTTACTATCTCTTTAATTTGAGAGTACTCTGACAAATCTGTAATAAACTGTACTGGATTGGAGTTTTCATTTTTAACAGCTTGGTACTTGTTAATTTCAGAAGTTAGCTTTTGATTATTTATAGGCAAAACTTTAAATTCTTCAAACAATTTATTTCTTTGCGTTTCTGATTCTTTCTGAATTTCAGATATCTCACCTCTGAAATTAACTTGCGCCTGATTCACATCTACATTCATAACCTCTTTTATCTCTCTTAGCTCACTTGAAATACTACTCACTTGACTTCCTAACTCTGTACATTCTACATCAACATGTTCACTTTTAGTATTAACCTCACTTTTTTTGTTACCTATTTCCCTGCTCATGTCTAGCATTTTCTTTGAAACTTCACCTATCTCATTTGCTATCATTTCCTGATTTTCATTTCTCATTCTCATCATACTACTATCTAGCTCCATGAATTTCTTTTCAATTTCTTCCCTGTTTTGTTCTAAGCTCTTACCAATATCTTCCCTTAATTCTCTCTTATTCTGATCTAGTTTTTGTTCTAAACTCCTATCAATATCTTCTCTTAATTCCCTATTATTCTTTTGCATATCTTCCCTTAATTTCTCATTACTCTGAGTTAATTTTTCTAATTTCTCATTATTCTTTTGCATATCTTCCCTGTTTTGATCTATTTTCTTTTCTAATTTCTCATTATTCTTTTGCATATTATCATTCATATTTCTCAGCATTTCCATCATCATACTAACATCAAAATTTACATTTCCTGCTGTTCTATTCTCAATTTCTGCACTAACATTTCCTCCCTCAAATCCTACATTGTTTGAACTATTTTCTGTAACCTGTATTGAATTACAGCTAACTGTTACACTATCTCCCTCCATAATTATTTCTTCAGTATTATTAGTGGACAATGTTTTCTTTATCCTACCGCTCCTAAGGTACATTTAAATTTTTTACCTTTTTTTTAGAATTAACATAACACTTTTCTAAACTTTATGATGCTATCCGCTGATGTAGCTTTGATGTCCAGCTTTCTGCCCCTCTCTCCTAGATTATATGTCGCTTCTGCGTCGTATTATGATGAATCTACGACGTTTTGGTGTTCTGTAGTTGAATTCCCCTGTTGCCTTTTAATCTCGGAATTACGATGTCCAATCATCCGCGTAGTCTGTCGTCCCTGTTGTTGTTTCTGGAATCTGCGTCTTGTAATTCAGTTCACTTCTCCATTCGTTCCACGTCCTGGTTCCTTCGCCCTTTCCTGGTTATTCTACTCCTTTCCTGGTCATCGTGCCCCACGTTCTGGGTGCCAATTTGCGGCGGTATTTATGTTATATTTATTTATTTATTGAGCCCCACATTTGGGAGCCAATTTGGGACGGTATTATTAATATTATTGTAGCCCCACGTTGTGGTAGCCAATTTGCGGTGGTAACTTAATAATGTTATTTGTGTATGTGTGTTTACTTCATGTGGTGAAGCCATTTTTGTGACGTGATTCTTTGTTAGGTTTGTAGCTCCATCTGGTGTTAGCAATTTGCGGCAGTATTAGTTTTTGTTTGAAAGAATGTTACTTTTATTTTTATTTAATTTTGTTTCACTATCCTCCGGCTAGCTATGATCTTTTTGGGTCGAGCACTTCTCTTTATACAGGTTGTGTAAACGGAAAGGAATCGTTTATCCAAAGATAACACTGATGAAGGAATTTGTTTTACACTTTTATTGTCGAAACACAGTCATATTTACACATTGATCTAGACACTCGCCAAACTGAAACTGTTATAACAACTTCTTACTGATCACTTTTAATCCACGTACTTCAACCTTTTTGTATAATTAACTTTACCATACTTGAGATTTTTCATAACTCTTATACGCGTAACTTGCGAATCGATAGCCGACGTGTAATATTTCTGCTGGACTGAAGGCGACGTGTATCATACAAATATTTTCGACGAACTGACGGGGTCTATCTCTAACCTAGCTCTTTTATACTCATACACCCCGATATGCCTAAAGATTATAACTGAACTGCAATTGGCTAATAAAACGCGCCAATATTAGCGTCTATTTTTATATCCAATGAAAATTATGAATACATATGCTCTAGGGAAGTGTTCCAGCAATTTCTACAGAAAAACGCGCCAATATTACGTAACTTCCTCGTTTCCAATAATGATAAACAGCTCACCCCCTCGCTGCATTATTGCACGCTATTATTGTCAGTTTCAGTAAGGCAGTATAAACTTACTTACCAACAATAATTACAATCAACAAACATCTCAAATCAATGTCACATAATAATGCATATTCATACTATAATCACTCTTTACATTTAAATAATTTGTGATACAAATTACTGCATCAATTCCTATCTATTCATTATAAACCATATAAATCGTTTTATAATACTGCATTACACATTTCGTTATAGATAAAAAAAACATACATTGCTAAAAGAAAACATCAGGCGAGAAATTCCTCAATTTCGTATATTGCACTGCGTTATAGCTTTTTTCCAGTGACTTCATAGGATTTGCAATGTTCCCACTTCAGTGCTAAATTAACCAAGCTGTTCTCCAAATATACTCTTGGTAAGATGTCCAATATAGCACATTAATTTGTATTACTTATACTGGTAGTTACTAAAGTGGAAGACTTTCATTTTGCAAATAAATGGTTAAGTAACATGGATCGAATCCTATCTCGGCAATATATCTGGGAGTTTATAGGATTACATTTGATCACTAAATATGTACTTTATGTAAATTTGTTGTGTTTTACTAAAAAATGACATAGTTACGTCGATCGGTGACGAATTATTATTGTATGAAGTACAGTATCGCTGTTGCAAGACGTATAAACAGTTGTTTTCCTTTAAATATTTAGAAAGTATTAACAATCAATAAATATATCGACATTTAACCATTAATTAGCTCTGATAAAATCCAACTATTTCCCCGCATACTTAAATATAATAATTTACAAGAAATTTTATCAATCAATAAGTAGATCGACATTTAATCATTGATTAGCCCTGATATAAAATCCAACTATTTCCCCACATACTTAAATATAATAATTTACAATCGTATAGCCTCCCCCTCTTTCCGTGTGAATCTCCCCTTTGATCTGTACAACAGGTTCAAAGTACCGAGTGTGAAGATAAAGAATAATTTGGATTCATTTACTCACCGAATGTATTTCACAAATTTAGAATAGGCCAAAGTAATTCACATGTTTACGAGTGCATACTCCTGTCTGCGCCGCTACCAGATCCCACTGGTCGTTCTCTCTGTCTACAAAAGATTGTCTCTCTTCACCGACGTACTTCGGGACCTGCTCACAGTAATTCGTTTCCAAAACACGCCAGGCTGCGGCCATGGGATTAGAAGATGTGTCCAATGAAGAATTCGTTGCGGTAGAAGGTTCTGGAGACGTGACCAATTTGTTATGGTTACCCAAATGGCCGCCATAGATGAAAAATCCTGTATCAAACTGTGAGGTGGGCGTACAAATGGTTACTATATCGAACCACCAAAAGTAAATGAAACTTCCCTGAGAAGATGCCAGAAATGTGTTGTAGCGGGTAACAGTCGTTGGGCGCCATTTGTAGAGGGAAAACGTCGTTCTTTGGGTTGATGCTATCTGCTGCAGTGTTGTTCCTCGGCTATGGATGCTGTTGAGTTTTCCATTCCTAGCTTCTCCACACACACACACACACACACACACATATATATATATATATATATATATATATATATATATATATATATATAACTCTTAGTTCTCAGGTTATTGTGGGCGAGGCAAATTAAAAATAAACTGCATTTCCCTTAATCAGTATAGTTTATTAACAATTAAAGTATTTATGGGCGGCTAGCTTATCCCATTATTCTAATCCCACCACTTTAAATAAGTCAGGAGCGTAACTATCTGTACACGCACTCCCACCCTTATGCACACACGTGCATCTGTCGCTAAGAGCGTAACACTTCGTACCGATGACAATTCTTGAGGATCGAAAGAGAGAGAGTGGGTTCTGAGGCCTTGTCTGCCCTTATATACCTGAGCCTAGTGACGCTCATCTCTGCATTTAAAAATGCAACGACGTTTCCAATTGGTCCTCAGTCCTGTTACCTTAACATGTATGAAAATATATTTCTCCAAATCCGTGCGCATACGCACCACCCTGGCGCGTTGTGAAGCGGGTTCAATATCTCCGTCTCTTTCTTTTCTCTATCTGTCTCTTTCTATTACTCCTGACCGTTAGCGGTTCCCTGCTCGTTGGCTTGGTGAAAGGTGTGCTCTACTTAGAATTATCTTTTACCTGGAATTTTGCTAGCTCGCCCGTTTCTTACAATTTGCTCTGTACAAATGTTGGATGTTGAATGTTTAACATGTTTCTTGGTTAATTATATTGTTACTGTACAATTCTTATATACGTATAGCATATCCCCTTTCATATGTACAATTCGTATATGTATAGTATGTTGCCTTTCAAAGTGGAAAGAGAAAAACAACATTTTCAACATCTCTTATGATAAACTATGTTTATAAGTTACAGTTGTAACTGTAACCATGAGAACGTCAGGCGGTTGCGGGAATATTATAACTGTTTCGCCGGGAGTCCGAGCTGCGACGGCCGGCATGCGAGTATCCATGCGGTGGACACAGTATGAATGAAAAACATTGTACAAAGACTAAACGCAGACCTGACCGTTGCAGAGACATTCCGTATCGGGTCCCGAGGTGGTCTCCTTTGTTACCTCAATTAAGTCAGCTTAAACATCTTATGCTGTGAGGCATCAGCACATGATCTAGACCAGCACGGGCCCCGATCTCAACACTTCTGAGCGTATTGCTTCCTTATGATGCCTAAGGTTTTCTCTTAGCCCTGGGAAGCTACAATATCCTAGGACTAGCTAATATTAATGTTTGAAATATTGTAAATATAATTACTCTGAATATTCTGTATGATGGAAATGGCACATTTTTAAAAACTCTTTCTAAGAGTGTTTCATCATCAACAAGCGAAAACAATCCGTGCGTGAGACATAGTAATATGCATTCATTTTATGAAGAAACCACAGGAAGAGCAAACTCAAACAGAAGTGTGACCCACTGTTAATCAAACAGGAAATGGGGAATTTAAAAACAGGATAAATGCACATCTGATCAATACATAATCGTTTGACAAGCTTATTCCATAATGATTTGGTTTGTTCAAATTGTTGTTTTACTCTTTCTGTTGTCGCAGTTCTCATGGCTCGTGTTATCTTATTTACTGGGCGCCTCTTGTTTTACTATTTTAAATTTGGGTTCAATGTCCTCCGGCTAGCTATTATAACTCAGTCGTGCAAGTATCTCTAAGCAGGGCGTGTAAACGGAAAGGAGTTGTTGCTGATAAAAAAAATTGTTTCTACACTTTTATTGCCGTCACACTTAATTAATAATTCACATATGTAATCTTTATACACGCCTGACTGAAACTGAGATATTTCCGAATGTAACTACTGTCGTTAAGTTGCCGCGCACCAATTACTTCGCGTACTTTACATTTTTGTAACTAACTCTGCGACGTGCACCTTGTGAGAGATTCTTCAGAACTGTATGACGTGTACCTCGTGAAAGATTCTTCAAGACTGCGCGACACTTGCTTATGGCTCGAGAATATATACTCCTTTCACCTCGAAATGCTTAAACATTATAATATAACTGCTATTGGTTACCAAATCGCGCCCACTTTAGCGTCTGTTTTGGTCAGCCAATCACTACTACTAATATATATACTCTAGGAAACATATTCCCTCCATTTCTAAAAAAAGGCACGCTACCCTGACGTCATTTGTTTGTCTCTTCTTAGTGATAAACAACTCACCCCCTCGGTTTATTGTTACCCACTTCTATTGTCAGTTTCAGTGAGGGCCGTGTAAACTTATTTCCTAACAATACTTATGGCTAACAAACATCTAAAATCCTGTACATACAATAATATTAATTAACACTACAATCACTTTGGCATTCACAGCATGTTATGATATAAAATACTGCCTCACTGTAGTTGATTAAGTTATTGTTAATGTGCTATTTATCTATGTAATGTACACCAATAGAGAAAAAAATCCCTTTCTTGTAAATGAAAGAAACAAAACTCTCATGAATAAATTATGTCTCAGTGATTTAAATACTGTTGCGCATATATTTTGCCTGATATTCCAGTTTTCAAATTTTTCTCCAGTATTTCTTTCAAATCTTGCAATATTTAAATTGTTCCACGTGATACAAATCTCAACCAGTTTTCCTGAAATTTTCAGTATTGTTAGAGAACCGTTAAACAAAGAAACTGACTTCTTTATGTATACAGAATGTGTGATAATTAATAGCGCAAACTGAAACGGTTGAAAATATACGATAGTAGAAGCAAAAATGTTCCAGTAAACATAGACCCGCAAACGAGCCATGTGCGAGATAATTTCAAATGTAGGATTACAAGCCGCCACTGACCTCATTAGCAATATCGTCAGAATTAGTACAAATGAATTTGAAAAGTAGACTTTTCGTTTAATAATTGCCACTCTAAGTTGCCTCAAAATTCACTCATAGTTTAAGTTAAAAAGGAACACAATTCTACTTTAGTATGTTGCATGTTATTAATACTGTACACTCCTCCCTGTTAAAGGAGGTATTCAAAGTGTCGTCCTTGCATCTACACTCGTCTCTGCAGTGAGTTTCGAATTCTTTCAAACACCCCCGGATCATCCCGAAAATCTTGACGAGCACGTACAATTCTCTGCTCCAGACTTCAACTGTATCCACAGGAGTGCTGTACACTACACTTTTGAGGTGACCCCAGACAGAAAAATCCAAAGGATTGAGAATAGGTGATCGTGGATGCCAGGATATTGGCCCTCATGGTCCTATCCATCTTGGACCACATCTCCACGTTGTAGCGGTGCTCCATCATGCATGTACCTCATACTCCGATGTTGTTCAAGGGCAACATCCTCAAGAAATTCACGCCAGTGGCGGCTCATAAGAGCACATTCGAAATAATAAATCTCTCACGAGGCTTGTTTGTCGTCTCCGTGGTGTAGTGGTTACCATCCTAGCCTCTAGAGGTCGCGGGTTCAAACCCAGCGGAGGTAGACGTATGTTTTTCGGCGTAAAAATCCTTAGTATGACTTCCTTCGAAAGGGAAGTAAAGCCGTGTTGTCGATTCACGGCACGTAAAAGAACCTCAAGTCTAATAAAGAGGCCTCTGAACAAAATTTACGATCTTACACGCCCAATATAGAACGGGACGCTAAGGACCACAGCAGTTAAAAAGCGTCCATAAATAACACTCAATTAAATTTTACATGGAAAAATCTTCGTTATTTTTAACTTTCCCAACCATGGCTCGAAGGATTTTGAGTAAAACTATGTGTTTGTGATATTTATATGACTGTTAAAATGTATCTTTTGAATTTTCTGCGAATAGCTTCTTAAGTCCTCGTTGTTCAGAAGGAATTTTCTGTACGTTTTTATAGAAACTGATAAACCACAAGTCATAGACGGAAACCTATTATACGAAAAATGTAGATCGTTACAGCACACAATTTATGTCAATTTTTTCTGGTACTAACCATTTTCGAATTAATTGCTGCCATTGGTTTAAGTTTTGCAATAGTTGATACATTGCAATGATAAAGGTACTATTCTTTTGTTTCTCGTCATGTAATCGAGGGAATGGTGTTTTTAAGCCAGCAGTAATGTATAAAAAAGGCATTTCTGAAAATATTGGTCTGAATTAACATATAATAGATAAGAAAGTAATTTTTGTAAGAATAATTTAATATAATAGAAGAGAACAGAGCGAGGTGGCGATGTGGTAACGTGTGCGACTCACATTCGGGATGTCCCGGGTTCGATCCCCGACCACCGCCCACAGACCCATGGGTTTTTTTGGTAGTTTTCCCGGGTCGTCAGGCGAATGCTGGGTGAGTGTATTCTCTACCAGGATTTCCTCTCCATTATTTCCTTCTCATCTTTCAAGTATGTCTCTAGGTTTCGTGGTGTAAGGCGTGTCTGATAGATGGCGCGGATGCATTCTCAAAGAAACGAGTACTCCCCGTGAACACCAGAGGGCTGCTTAGTTGGCGGGTGGTTCTCGGCGGATCCAGTAATGGGACGGGTCTTCAAGCTTGGAAGTGTTAGGGGCTTCCGCGCGTGTCTGTAGCCTGTCTGCCTTGGGCCTGTAGCTTCCTGTGATTCCTTCACTTTATCCCTTTCTCCTGAGGGTGGTCGACGGAATAGATCTACGCAGGTCACAGTGCGCGAAGTTTTTTCCTCCTTGAATCACCTATACCTACAATAAAAGATAGGAAATAAACGATAGTAGTTAGAGAAAGTAAATCTGAATGTAATAAACCAGTGTTTTAAATATTTTTATTATTTCCTTTCCTGAACGCAAAAAAGAAAGTACTCCAAGAGTTAAATCTCAAGGAGTATTTAACGCCATCCTGGACTTGTCATAACTTCGGAAAACAGCCAACATTTGAAGCAGTATTTTTAATACTTAATTAATATCAGTCTAATTATACAATAACAGCCCGCCTTAAAGCAATATGTGTATAATATAATATATAAAATGTATGTAAGTGTCATTGTATTATGTTTATATTATTATGTACATGTATAATAATACTATGTGAATGTATTAAATAATTTAACAACGTAGGAGGGGTGAGAATAGAAGCCAAAAGCTGCTAACAATTAAGTAACAATGAGGTAACATTGAGACAATAAGGAATTGGAAAGTTTAATAATGCTACTAGTAATTCCTGGAACAATAATGTAATATTTAAAACAGTTTATAAATAGCCACTCAACAACTAGAAATAGCTTAAGTTAAATAAAAGTATTCTATTGGAGTAGAATTAGCCAATCAGAGACTTGAAATAGAGGAAATATATGAATTTAGGCGGTAGAAGCCAGATGCTAGAAGACAGCGTTCCCAGCCGGACGCTATTAGGCAGCGTTCCCGAGAACTTCAATACGGTACAGGTTAAGTATGAGACATAAAACTTCATTATGACGAGAATAAAAATAAAGTTTACGTGTTAAAAAGTGAAATTAATAAATAATCTCACAGTTCTACAGTTTGATATATCAGTGAAGTGTTATTTAATCGCGTGAAGGATTAATAAAACAGTGAAATAAAAATACTAATTTGTGTAAGCCTATATTCTTTAGCCACACCACCCCTGCTAAGAGATACGTGTTTCTGCAAGTTACTGCTGACGCAGCCGAGGCATACAAATATAATATTTAAATAAAACATTCAAATTACACCGGAAAAGTGAACTTGGGACGAAGGCCACAGGAAAGTTTGTATCGTACGTGGTTGCAACTATTTCAAGTTTGGCTCACCAACAGTGGAACTACAATACACCTTCTTCACATTCCAAGTAGATTATTTGCACCAGATTTATTACAAGATTCAAAGATTACAAAATTCCTGTAATTTAAGTAACTGTTTCGAGGATCATGTTCTTATCTCCAATAATTAAGAAGTAGTCGGTTTTGCTTATATCGTATCATCTACCTTCTTTACTCCTTTGAGGGCAAAAGGCAGGACATCTGTTTTGTTATTAATTATTGTAATTACTACATTCACACAAGAGAGAAATACTTTCAGTAATTATTAGTATGAAACAACGTAGGAGCTATTACACTTATTATTAATAGTATTATTATTGTTATTCTGAATGAGCCCATGTAGAAATACGCAAAGTACTTGGAGACTTTCTTTGTTTTCCTTAGAACCCATAGTTCTCTCATTCTTTGGCTGTCCTGTCCATGTTGTTCCAGTTTTTTCTTTGGTTTGTCCTCTTTGTCTATTTTCCACTTCTGTACTTTGATTCTAAATGTATCTCTGTTTAGGAAATCTTCGTGCATAATTCCTGCCAATTTTAAGTCATGTTTACTTCATAAATCCGCTTTATAGCATCTACTTGTGCTTTACTTCTGTTTTCGTAGAATAACATTACTTGTTTTGGAACCTGTTTGTGTTCATTCGTTTTAATATGTCAATAACATTTTAACGTATGTTTTCTAATATCGCTGTAAATGTCGCTACATATTTATATTTCGTTTTCACTTCTGAGTCTGTATTTTTTACCTATTTATTTGTGGACTTAAAAGTTTTCCTATCATTTTGCATTCCTTTTTCATATATTCTCGGTATCTGCTTTTCTGTTCAAAGTTAATATTTTTGCTCCGTATAGGTACCCTGGTTTAATTACAGTGTTATGTCTTAATGCTGTATGGTAGGACATTCACTTCTTGTTAAAGGTGTTTTGAATAAGACCATATGTTTCCATTTTTGGCATCTACTTTTGTTAGCTTCGATTTCTTTTTCCTGAATTACTTTAAGGTATTCAAATTCTGAAGATTTTTTAATTTATTACTATTATTATACCCATTCTTTTTAGTATATATACCTATTGATGATGCCACAAGAGCTTGGAACAATACAAATCTCACATACCCTTCTCTACTCTTGTAAAAACCATTTCTACAAACCTTATTCTTCATATACTTCATGTTAAACGAAACAAATACTTGCAGAAACTATCTTATTGCTAATTTCTTGTAGGTGCAAGGGGAATATGGTAGGCTTTAAACGATAGTGAAATCTTTTAAGAGCTGGTTACTATGTAGAGCATTCCAAGAAAAAGAAAAAATCTGATCTGTTACACTCACATAACTTTCTCTACTCTTGTACAAACTATTTTTACAAACGCTTATTCTCCATATGCTTCATGTTAATTGAGATATCGATATGTTAATCTCATTGCTAATTTTCTTGTAGATGCAAGGGGAATTGGTAGGCTTTAAGCGGCAGTCAAATATTTTAAGAGATGGTTGCTATGTGGAGTATTGCATTCTTTTTGCATTACCAGGACAGAAAACGGAATAACAAGCAATATCTTGAAAATGGTTCACTCAACAAAAAAATGTATATGACATACATTGTGTATTCTAACATCATCTACATTTTTTGTGCAATAAAATTTGACTATCTCTTATGATTTACCAGTTATACAAAAGTAGTTCACAATGAAGAATAATTTTGGAGACATTCCCAGAAAATTCGAGATATACATTTCATTTGTCATGAAAATATCTTCAACATATGATATTTTAATCAAAATCGTTAGAGCCATTTTTGAGAAAATTAAAATTTTCGAAAAATGTTCCATGTAAAGAGTAATCTGGGGTGGGGGATTTTCTTGAAAAACTTCGTGTCCCATCTCTGGTAGATACTGAACCTAAATACCAAGTTTGGTGTTTATATGGCTGTTCTTTTCTGAGTTATGCTGTTCACAGACACACACAAACATGTTTCCAGCAATGCTTTTTTTAGATTCAGGGGGTTTCAAAACATGTATTTCCGGTGAAATCTCGGTATTGAATTTTTGGGTGGAATGCAATACTTCCCCTACTTACTATACTTAGTAGAGAAAGTAAAAATACAAGAAAGGAACTCAGCTTAATTTTATAAGTTCATGGCTGTCCCAGTAATACTCTGTGAGAGATAAAGTTAGGCTTTAAAACAGAAAGATAAGTGTCATATTCAGGCAGCAGAGATAAGATTTTTGAGAGCCGTCATGGGTGTAACAATAAACAAATAAGAGAATATTTAAGGATTAGTCCTATAGGAGAAATTATAGAAAATCACAAACACAAATTGAAAGACCATCTTAACGGAATATAAACAAGCAGGATACCAAAGAATGTGTTAAATTATACAGCAAAAGGGAGAAGATCCATAGGCAGACTTATGCTGAGATGGGAAAGAGACAGGAAGAAGTCAACGGCCTAAACCATGAAAGGAAAATCAGTGTATTTCACATGAGTGACAGCTGGTGTTTAGAAAAGAAAGTCTGTTACGTTCTATCAGCCTTTATGCGATTAGATCTTGCTCTGCCTATGACATGGTAGGACCCATAGACTATAAATCACCATTTTTATAGCAGATATCATTACTTGTTTACATATAAATGAAGGGATGTATTAAATAATTTTGAAGTTGTAATGCTCCAAAAGCACAGTTAAATATATTGAAATACAATGGCTGGGTTGCAGAAGTGCATCGCAAAAGTGGGATGCGAATTGCTGAGGTGTGTTTCTCGCACGTCAGCACTGGGGAACCAGCCAGTGTATATGTACACGCTGTCAGAGCAGCTAACTTATGTGGCGAGAACGCGATAGTCATTCTCGAGCTGCCCTCACACCACGTCCCTTCTTGTGCTCTCTACATAAATGGATTAAATTATCGTTCCTGTAAGAATGACCAGGCTTCATAACGTCCTCTGTGACATCCGCAGTAACACAATTATTCCATTCATCTATCTATCTGTTGCACGTCTACAGGATTTTATAATAAGGCTTTAACAGTAATTCATTACAAAGGAAAGCTCTTATAACAGTTTTACAAAACGTTAATAATGAACAATTGTAGAATGGTGCTTTAACCCTAGACAGGTGGCGCGGGGTCACTCGCGACCCCAGGAATAAAATTGTTGTAAATGGACCGAATTAGTATTGCTTACATATACCGAGTAATACATCATGTATTAAAATAACTGTTGGTTGTAGAAATCTACTTTAAAAAATAAAACAAAAACTTTGAATTGACAGTTCCTTGTAATTTGTACTGATGCGCAGCACAAAAAATATATTTAAATGTTCACTTCACTCATAATCATAAAGTATCACAGTTAATGCGTTTTTTTTTTTTCATCTCGACAGTAAGAACATATGTTGATGTTCATATTATAATTCACACACGACTACACTATGGTCTTTGCACACCTGCTGCTTGCATTTTACACACGAAAGTTTGTCTTTCTGTCTGCATTCTCAGACACACATTACACCTCATTCGTTTCTTCACTGGCAATTCCCGTTCTTGATGTTTTGGTTGTACTGCATTTATAAAATGCCGTATTTTCTCAAGCAATAATTCTATAGGAGATTTTGCATTTTTAGCTGCAGATTTTACACCTGGTAAGTGAGTTACTATCTTGTGGGAGGGAGTACGTTAATTTTGAGGAGGCTGAACCATTTTCCATGCCGTAACTTGATCCTCTTCTGCACTTTGCTCACTTTCACTATTTGAACTCAGTATTTCGAGTTCATCTTCGGTTTCGCTGCCTTCACCACCTAATGCTTCCTCTTCTTCCACTTCCCTTATTAGGGCTATAACCTTGCCTGATGTTCCTCATAACACATATTGATGTAAAAACAGTACTACGTTTAAGACTAAAAAAATACGTAAATATTATAACCACAACATCTCGAAGGTTCAGCTGAAAACACTCTGTAACTACAGAAATAGTATGCAGACGAGACACATCAGGCAACGGGAGAGGTGGCGTGGGGTATTTTCTGCCCTCATTTCAGCCGAAGAACACAAATAGCCTATATTCTAGGAATATATGACCTGTATTTCAATGCTAATGACCTCTAACAAAAGCCAAGGAATGCAGCAAAAGGTAAGGGAAAGGCAGGGTTCAGGTATCCGAAATCATTATATATAACTTGCAAATAAAACTGACTGGGGTCAGAAAATACCCCGCGCCACCTCTCTAGGGTTAAAACTGTAAAGCTTTATGCTCTTTAAATTTACAATGTGTTAAGTTCAACTGGCTTTACATAATGAGCAATATAAATAATATAACTTTAACTCTTCACTGCAAACACTTTCTGATAAGTACAGTACAAGAATGATATGGATTTTGTTGCGTCGTTAGCTTTTCGCATTTTAAGAAAAGCAATGACATTATTTCAAACCAACGCCTACATATTTTCTTTCAGGACGATATTTGAAATACTATTCATGGCACGAAATAGGAATTTTGACATTTACTCATCGGAAGCATAGTTTATGGTAATTTTGGCAAAGGTCGAAAAGCAACATGAATGCATGCTACATCGTCCTGCCCGCGCAGCTGATAGCCTAAAATTCCAGTTGCCTTGCCGCCGCCGCTGGATATTGGCGCTGTTATCGCTGTTGTTCCATCAGGCTACCAATCAGTGACTTGTAGCATGATGACGAAGCCAAAATTAGTGGTGTTATATGAAAGACGTCATATATCATGCTCCCACCACTTGCGCAGCAATTATTATCGATCTGGAATGCATGTCTTGCAAGCGATGTAGGGGAAGGGGTTTGTACCACCATCTAGCTGTCTATCTGTCTACGTATCTATCTAATCTCCCCGTGGTGGTAGGGGCTGTGACCTCTTCAGCTGTATTGATGCGGGCACTGCGAAGCCGTGGCACTCGTGGTACTTTTGACGTCACTAGAAGTGCCTCCGGCCAAACATACGAGTCGCTTCCTTAATGGGCTGTTCCGATTGGGTTGGATTCGGAGGGCCTGGATTTCCGATACCTTTGGGTGTTTGATAACGACTGGACAGTGATGTCCAGGCGTAGGCCCAATCTGGTATACTGATGGTTCTAGAACCAAATCGGGAACGGGGGCTGGGCTTTACTGTAATGGCACCAAGATTTCTTATAGTCTGGGTACCTTAGCTACAGTTTTCCAGGCTGAGGTTTATGCAATCCTAGCCAGTGTCATGGAAAGCATTAAAAGGAGATATAAGAATAGAAGTGTTCTTATCCTCTCAGACAGTCAAGCTGCTCTTAAAGCATTTGAATCACCATCAATAAAATCAAAGCTCGTCTCAGAATGCCGGGAATCCTTAATGACACTGGCTGAACACAATAAGGTTCAACTTGTGTGGGTGCCAGTACACACAGGTATACCAGGCAATGAGAAAGCAGATGAAGCAGCCAAGATTGGCAGTGAAATCCCATTTTTTGGTCCGGAGCCTGTACTGAGAGTGCCCTACAGACCAGTGAAACAGTCTATTAAGTGCTGGGCTCAAGCAGAACACAAGAACTACTGAAACTCCATTGAGGGTTGCAGACATTCCAAGTTGTTTATTACAGATCTGGATAACAGCCGGGCAAAATACTTGCGCGGTCTTAGTAGAAGAAGACTTGCATGGGCAACAGTATTCATTACAGGACACTGTGCCCTAAAGTTTAATCTATACAGAATGGGATTGTTTAAGAACTCTATCTGTAGTAGATGTCTAGAAGGAGATGAGACTGTTACTCATCTACTATGTGATTGCCCTGCTCTTGCGAATCAAAGAGCAAGTATTTGGCAATCACTTTCCTAAGATAGATGAACTATCGAAAGCCTCAGTTAGCAGTCTGGTTAAGTTCATATCGAGCAACAGACTACTTAACTGATGAAAGGGGGGATGCGCAATAGATCTTAAGGTCGCAGTGCTTGGGCATAAAACCCATCCCTTTTCAAACTAGAACTAGATGTCCAGGCGTTATTACGAGACGCCCTTTGGGGTTAACTCGGGGTAAGAGGCGTATCCAGTTCTTCTATTGCTGCGAAAGAGGAAGGGTTTTTTTTTAACGGATCATGTATTGCCTCATCGTGAGTATTGGAATAAATAAATTATTGCCAGGCAATCCGATTAATTAATTCAGGATTAGGCGGTAAGCAGAGCAAGATTCTATTGATTCTAGATAGATCTAAACTCAGAGAAGTTGGTTGCCACCTTATGGGCCACAACACAGCAGGCATCTGCATAATAATGGAACTTACTCAAAACCGGACATGCGGAAAGTGTGAAAGGGAATATGAAACCTTTCACCAAATGCTGTGCAACTGTGAAGGTTTCGACATACATAGATTCCTCAGGCTCCTTTTTTTCTTGGAACCTGAGGATATAAGAAGGGCAAATATCAAAGACGTGGTCCGTAATATTGGGACCATTGTTTTTTAATAAAAGCCCAGACTATGAGGCACAAAGGGCTCTATGGGTCTACGCCCGGACTTTTAATTAAGACCATTCAGTTTTTCATCAGCACCTGGTAGATAGATGAAGTATTCCACCCCAAAAATGCAATAACTTAGTTAAAATAACAAGATCTTACCGGAAATACATGTTTAGTAGTTCCCCTGAATACAGAAAATATATTTTTAGAAGCATATCAGTGTATATGTCAAAAATATTTTCAATAAAACTTCCCTTCCTACCCTAAACTACCCTTTACGTGGGAAATGTTCTGATTTTTGTTTCTTGAAAATGGTTAATGATTTTGTTTAAAATTACATCTCTAAGATATTTACATGAGGAATTGAATGTTGTCTTAAACTTTCTAGAAATAACCTGTGAAGCACCCTTCAATCGTAAGGATTTTGGTGTAGTTTTGTATAATGAGTACAACAAAGACAAAGCTTACTACACTAAAAATATAGATATCTTTAAAACGCACGATTTATTTCAAATAAGTTTCCGTGGTATCAACCATTTCCAAAATATCCATTATTATTTGTTTATTGGTTTGGATGTTTAATACCTCGTCATTTTAAAGTGCTGTCGCTATTCAGTTGTTTCTCTGGTTGCCATGAAAAGAGTATGGATTTTGCCCAGCGTATAGCGACCTACTTTTAAAATTCTGACTATTTATTAGGTTTTTACTATGCCCTTGTACCTACACTGAAATATGTAATGAATCTACTCCTTCAAAGATTTATCTCGAATAACATGAAGTACATAGAAGAACAACTTTCGTAAGAATAGTTTATACAGGCTATATAAAAGTAAACGATAGTGGATAGTGAAAGTAATGTGAATGTAGCGGATAAGATTCGTCTAAGGTGTTCCATAATGTCAGTTAACTCTGAGCTCAGTGCAGCTGGGTTCTCTTTAGCATCATCTCAGACCTAAGTTGGTAAAATGGACGTTAAAAATTTTCAGAAAATGTATCCATCTGTCTATATTAGTTCAATTTCACAAAGCTCTGTGGTTATTCTAAACTTCGAGATGATGTATATCCCTCTTGCTATAGTATACGTATTCAAAAACATTATGTACCGGGTGGAGTTGTAGTCTTCCATCGGACAAATCCCTGGTGGTGGATAGGTGAACGCTCACCAGATATGGCGGGTACCGGGCGGACCAAAACTAGATCTACTGAGTTGTAGAGAGATATTGGATTATCAAAAACTAAAGAAAGAAAACCTTGATTAAACCTCACCTGGTCCTCCAGGTTAGGGGATAATGCGACGGACCAAATCTCCGTTCATTGAGAGAAAAGGGAAATGTTAAAAAAAATCAAGGAATTACAGCCGGCAAGATTTAAGAATATTCGAAAAAGGCTACGGAAATGAACGATGACACTCTTAACATGGAACGTACAGGGTAATAAATTTGGAGAAATATGTAAAGAATTAGAGATTATAAACAGGAAATTCATACAAGAATACAACAAATGGGGCCTAAAAGTAAATATGGATGTATCCAAATACAGAGTGTATCTTTATTTGTGCCATACATTTGGGGGACGTGTTCCTGACAACAAAACAGTAACAAACTTCATATGAACATGGATCTAAAAATGATTTATTTCAGAATAACAACACAAAATCTAAAGTTACAAAAAATGTTCAAAGTGACTTCCGCTTGCTTCGATGCATGCAATAAGCCTGCGTTCCATGCTCTGGCGTAATCTGTTGAAATTCCTGGTGTGTTTCATATTTGTACAAATCCAGTTTGGATACTTGCTCTCAAATGTCAACATCAGGTACAGGAGTCCATAAACCAAGGACTTCAAATGTCCCCAGACGAAGAAATCCATTGGATTCAAATCTGGCGATCGGGCAGGCCACGCAATGGGTTCCTTTGACCAGTCCTTCTTTGTGGAAATCGATCATTCAAAAACTTCCGAACTATCGTACTGAAATGAGCTGGAGCACCATCGTGTAAAAACCACATTCGTTGGGTGATGTCCAGAGGCACATTATCAGTTAAGTGTTGCAACCCATTTATGAGAAATTGGAGATAATTTTGTCCATTCAGACGCAGAGGGAAGAAATAGGGACCAATAAGTTGATCATGAATGATTCCACCCCAAAACGTTGAGAGAACTTCTATTGATGGTTGTCTGTCGTACTTCATTAGGATTTTCAAAAGTCCAGTTATGAATGTTATAAAAATTGAAAGTGCCGTCGCGAGTAAAACCAGCCTCATTCGTGAATAAAATACAGGCTAGGAAATTTATGAACACAGAGCATTGCTGTACGTCTTCCTGGCTCAAAGTCCGCCTCATTTAATCCTTGCACACGTTGAAGGTGATATGGGTACAGAAGAGTTTCATGCAGAATTCTCCAGATGGTAATATGACTAACTCTTTTCCCTTGCAGCCATACTTCTTGTATTTTGTGATGGATTGGCATCCACAGCTCGAAGTACTCGTTCTTCAAACTCAATGCCTCGTACTGCTCTTGGTCTCCAACATCCTAGTACTCCTCTCAAATGCGTCATTCTCTCTCAAGCGTTGGTGAATTCGTGCGAATGTTCTTGCACACGATAACGGCCTATCAGGGTACCGTTCTGCATAACGTTCACGTGCTCGTGCTGCATTGCCGTCTGCACGGCCATATGTGTAGTGCATATTCGCGTGTTCACTCATGGAATACATCTTCTTTGAGCTATAAAAACGAAACCGTTGATTTTCAGACCCATATACATCTGAACTTTTTTTACTGATTTGATGTCAGGAACACGTCCCCAAATATATGATTCCAATAATGATACAGCCTGTATATAGCCATTGGAGATGTTGATCAAGATTTGATACTGTAAGATGAAATGGGAATAATTAAACACACAGGGAAATACCTGGGAGTAAAGATTACACAAGATGGGAAACAAGAAATAAGATTAAACCCAGAAAAGTATAGTATACCTACTTTGAGTGGTATATCGTAGGATAAACAGATCTCAAAAGAAATTAAAATTACAATATTTAGAGTACAACAGAAGTATCATAACCTATTGCTCCGACGTGTGGACTGTGCCATATCAGTTAAAAAGAGAATTATTGGCAACAGAAATGGATTATTGCAGGAGATCTGCTAGGATATATGAAAGATAAACAATTAAAAATTAGATTATGAAAGAACTGCATAGCACCGGATTCAAGGAATTAGAGAGGCAGTGATGGATTGGGAAATTGAGAAGGATTTATGGTCCAACAGGCAAGAATGGAGAAAAGTGATAAGAAGATACTAAAAACTGCAGTCTTGAGTGTTTGTACATTGCAAAACCACAAATATATTACATAATATGTACTACTTAAATGTCTGATTTATATTTTGAGGAGATAGTTTGTTACTGCTACGTATGGAAAGTCAGTTTGAAGTAGATGATATCTTTGCGTTATTTGCACCACGCTTTGGGCGTCAATTTGAGAAACGTGTATTTTAGGAGTTGTATCGTATTTCAACTGTTAGGGAGCCGAACTTGTAGTAGTTGCAACAGCACGTATAGTAAACAGTTTCCGGTAGCGTTCGCCCCAAATGTATTTTTACTGTTTCTTTAAATATTATATTTACGTTTGCCTCGGCTGCTTCAGTATTCGTTAGAGACACGTTTCTCTTGACAGAGTTTTGGTACGACTAAGAATGTAGGCTTACACAGATTATAATTTTTACTTCACTCCTTTTATCCATACTTGATAGGATTTAAATAACAAGAGAGCTATGAGTTTCTTTTTATTAATTAATTACACGTTTTAACACGTAAACTTATTTTTCGTCTCACACGAATACATATTATATTTCTTGAGGACGCACAAGCAGCGCATCCAGTTATGAGCACTGTCTGCAGGCAACTGAATTAATTTCAACCGTCTAGACTTGTAAATTTCTGCATTTAAGTCCCTGATTGGCTATTCCTACTCCAATAGAATACCTTCATTTAACTAAAGCTTTTTCTGGTTGTTGATTGGCTATTTTAAAACTGTCACTAAAATTACATTATTGTTACTCCAAGAATCACAAGTAGTACTGTTAAACTTTCTTACTCATTATTGACTCAAGGTTACCTTGCAACCTTGCAAGGTTAGCAACTTTTAGCTTATTATTCTCACAAAAGTGAAATTGAGTTTTATTTATGGACGCTCTTTAACTACTAAGGTTCTTAGTGTCCCATTCTATATTGGGCGTGAAAGACCGTTAATTTTGCTCAGAGGGCTCTTTATCAGGCTTGAGGTTCTTTTACGTGCCGCAAATCTTAGCCGTGCTAAGGATTTTTACGCCCGAAAAAATCCATCGCCCTCCCCCGGGTTTGAACCCGCTACTAGAGGCTAGCACGGTACCACTAGTCCACGGAGGACGACATTATTCTCACAGCTCCTACATTATTAAATTACGTAATGCATTCACATAACATTATTAAACATGTTTACAATAATATAAGCATATGCAATGACTGTTACATACATTTTACAAATTATTACATACACATATTGCTTCAAGGCGGGCTGTTATTGAATTGACATATTATATAATTTGACTGAAACCATTCAAGTATTAAAAATACTGCCTCAATTTTAACTAAATATAACTTCAGGAAATTGAAATGTAAATAAACCAATGTGCTGCATACAGTTTCGTTCGCGATAGTCTAAATATCTTCCTGATTTGTTTTAAGTTCCATTTATACCCTGCCTTTAACTACATTGGTTTATCGACAGCCTTTCCTTTGAAACTTGTTGCCTGCGGCAATGGTGTTAACTCGTTTTCACTTGTCGTTGGGTTTCCTGCACTTTAGGTTTTTATCATTAGATCACACAAACACATACATTCACACTCTCATTCATACTTCCAGACTTTGGGGATGGTGCAGAATATTCTTGGCTAAAGAAAAAGTCCCACCCCAGCCGGAAATCAAATCCGGGACCTTCGCACAGCATGTAGGCGCTCTACCGACTGAGCTACGGGGCCAGCCCTTCCTGATTTGAATTAAAGGTTTGAGGATGAAATTGAAATCATATTGTATTGAACAATAGGTTGTGGGTATTCAAATTGAATATCGTATAAATTGCAAAACAACCAAGTAACTCATTTTGATGTAATATTGTATATATTCAGGTGATTTTAGTTATAAGAATTTGTTAAAAGATAATAAATGCCTCACTAAATCTGTAAAAGAGAAAGCGAACATCGTAACAAAAGATGTGCAGCAGATACCGAGGGAAAAATATACCTTAAGCTTAAAAAGTCCTAAGGTAAAATGTTTTGCCTCCAGTTTATAAATTCGAAATTGATGATCTAGATTGAAGCCAGGGAAGTGTGGTGTTTTTTTTTCAAATATTGAATGGAAGTTTTACTATAAAAAGTATGCAACAGCAACTTGGATTGGCTAACAAAATTAGACGCCCGATTGACCGTGAAGTTTCAGCCAATGAGAAAATAATTATAATGATAAGGCAATTCAATGTTCATATGTATCTATTTTCAAGCAAAAATTTAGCATCACCTAGTTCTTAAGATTACCTCACGGGGTATATGTCGTTCAGTCAGCCAGAAATGTGCAATTAAAGGAAATAATTACGCGAGAGGTAATTAGTGCGCGGAAATCTGACATATTGCAGGTTACCTGAATAATCAAACGGCTTCAGTCAGGCACATAGCAATAATACTGTGTGTAAACTTTATTTGAAATGCAAAGCATTCTTTCTTCCAGAAAGGTGTATATTATGAGATCATAAAAATATTTAATACTCTCTCTAATGATCTTAAGAGAAAAGTTGACAATTTCAATGTCTTTAAAACTGCTGTTAAAGAGTACCTATGCTCAAAAGCATATTATTCTGTACAAGATTATCTGAATGACAAATTATCCTGGTGATAATACACATATAACTCTCTAAGTAGTATTAGTAAATATTAATGACAATTGCCAGTTATATTTGATGCCTGCCAGAATTAATGAAGCTATTTAAATATATGTATATTTAGAACTGACAGTAAATGCAATACATTACAAATCAAATAGAACAAAATGTTGAGATGAACAAAGGTACAAGCCTAGTGAAAGTTAAAATAACTGTTCTTATCTATAAATACGTTAACCTTATAACGGTAGGGAGGTATTCGACTTTGTACAAAATTACTCCTGATTTGTTTCATTTTGTGTATAATATGTTTTTATTTTATTTTAAATGTTCTGTATTCTATGAAATATTTATGTATATATGTAACTATATTGTCCATTTCCTTGACACGTATATAGAATGTCTCTTTTTTCAAATGTTCTATATTCTGTGCAATATTTATGTTTGTATGTAATTTTTTTACATTTTCTTGACATGTTCTATGTTCACAAGCCTTTATGGCTGCTAGTGAACTCACAGAATGCAATCCAATCTAATCTAACAGTAAAAATTCGCAGATTTGACTCTCTATCAGTGTTATGTTTCAGTAACCAATGGCTCCTTTTTGATACACACCCTTCCAAGAGATTCTTGCTCGAATGTGTAACTAAAGCTAGCCTGAGGATGAAGAAATAGAAGAATAAACCTGATGTGATACATTCACATGAACTTCTCTACCCTCTATCTTTATTAGTGGGTATACAGACTAATCTTACTAAAGCTTATTTTTATATCTGCTTCATTTTAATCCCAATAAACGTTTGTAAAAATAGCTCCATTACACATTTCGTTAGGGATACAAAGGGAACAGCAATAGTTAAATGTTTAAGAACTGGACGCTATATGCTGACCTTAAAATTCCATACTGTTTCCATGCAACCGCGAGAAACAACTGAATCTTGACAAGATTTTAAAATAATGCCTTTAAAAAAGTTAACTAAAACAAATTTTGTGTTTTAAAGAGAGATAAATTTCTAGTGTAGTACGTTTTCTTTCGTCGCTTAACGTTTACCAGTTATATAAGGTTATACAAAATTCCTTCCGAATGAAGAGGACTTCAAAGGCTATTGACAGAAAATTTAAGATATACATTTTGTTTGCTATGAAAATATCTTTAATGTATAGTATTTCAATCAAAATTGTTAGAGATATTTTTAGAAAATAAAACATTTCAAAAATCTTCCATGTAAAGGGTATTTTGGAATTGGGGAATTCTCTTGAAAATCTTTGTATCGCGTCTTTGAAAAATATTGAACTTAAATATCAAGTTTGGGGTTTATCCAACTATTCGCTTTTGAGTTATGTTGTTCAGACACACACACACACATATATATACACGGACCTTTTTCTAAAAATCTTTTCTTCTTGGACTCAGAGGGCCTCAAAGCATTTATTTCTGGTGAAATCTCGGTATCGAATTTTGGTTGGAAACAACACTTCTCCTACCTACTATTGGTATTAGGTAAAGTAATAAGAACAATAGCGACCCAGTTTCAAATAACTGAATAATGACAAAGAAATGCACTCATTCCATTGATTTTTTTTATAAAAATGGCAATATACTATATATTTGAGTATTTCTGCATTTTTAAATTTTATATCGCCTTTGGTTTACATACTTATTGATTCTTAACGCATTTGAATATACCAGAAATAATAATTTTGATTAATTTTGACATCAGCCTGCTATGTAACAAAAGAGAATTTGTATTCCGAAATACATTTCCTCCTTCTACTGTCTTTTATTGCTTCGCAAGGATTTAATCAACAAAAGTGGACATTATTTTCACAGAGTGTACCGCTCCCAATTACCAGTCCAATTGAGATTTGAATCCCACATTAAAGTGATAGACTGTTGCCGGCGAAACTAGTTTCAATTTGCGCTTCGGTCGATGGACTACCACTGAGTTTGTATGAGTAGTAAGCAAGCGGAATCGTACATTTGAAGGGGAACCTGCAAAGCATAAAGGAACAGTAGCGGCTTGTGAGTAGGCGGCCGGCATCGTGGGTTCGATTCCCGCGGTCAACCTTCCTGGCCTTTTTCAGGGGTTTCCTAGGGTCGCTAAGTGAATGCTGGAAAGGTTCATTGCATCCTCCAAATTTTCGGTCCCTCTATTTCACCTCCATTCTCATTTCACTTCAACTTTCATCTGCTTGGTCTGTTGTTGTCGGAGGGATTCTCGGGGAAAAGGATGCTCTATGTAACACTTTGTCCCCAGAATGCGGACGTTCTCCGAGTCCTGGACCCCTCTCGGGGAGTACAAGCCCGCTTGAACCAGCTGCCATCTGGGGAGTTTCAATCTATAAAAGGTAGGGACCCTGCCCTCCGCACCGTGGTGCCTCCTGGTCCGCCTGCTCTCTGTCATTTCTCACCTCACTCTTCCTCCCGGTACACCAGGGGCTTCAGGCATAACAGATCTTGTAGGCTAAGGCCCCTTCCGCAATTAGTCCTAGTCAGATAGAAAATGTGAAATAGTATCTGCTACATAATAGTTATTATGAACGAATCAGTACAACTGCAGCTGATCCTAACAATAATAATAATAATAATAATAATACATAACTTGTCTCACGAAAGAAACGTTTGCTTTTGTGGATATTTTTTGTTGTGTACATAATTAAGTACGCCAAGTTAGGACAAGAACGAAATAGTGTATAAATCAAATTGTAGCTGAGATTATGGACGTTATGGAGAAACTGGGAGAAGTTTCCGTGCTTGTGTACTTTACCTAACCACAGTAGTGTGCTGTCACCTGGTGGCATTGACGTAAAATTGTAGTGATAGTGGAAACAGTGCAGGTAAAACTTCGCGCGCTAGGGCACTTCTTCAAGTGTGCACGACTCGTACGGGTTTGGCTGCGTAAGGTAATTAAATCATAATAGTTGCACACATGCAGAAACACTCCTGTAAACGAGCACCAGTCAAGATGTGCCAGAGACCCTGTTGCTATATGCATCATTGAGTTTAGAGCAGTAGCACGGTAGAATTAAATGCCGTAGTTTTTAAACTGCCGCTTACGAGTATACGTTACATTTAATGGCATCAAATAAAAAATAACCAATAAATCCGGAAGATGTTAAACGTTAGGCTGCTCACGTGCCCTTGTACTCTTATACAGCAGACGCCACTGCATTGGAATGACCTCTAGCTTGTATTAAACGGTGCAGCCTTAGCAACGTTAAAGATACAAGGAAGTTCTGTTTCTTTCTGAAGCAGTTTTTGGAAGTTCACAGCGGTTCGTAACTTTTGGACTTCAGGCTTCGATTCGCTCTGTGTGTAACCTCAACAGTTTGTTGAGATATTTCTTTTAAGATACTTGCTGCTAGCTACACGTTGTTACCAAAATTCTGTACCTTCTGCTGCCTGACTAATGCTTAAGATAGTCTCTCTCGAGTACTAATATAAACTATAATGATTATTGTTATTGAACTCTGTTCCTGAACTGTAAAACAATGTCTAGAAAAAAATAACACTATGACTTTGTCCCGTTTTTACTCTCACTTCACTAATGCAATTTAGTTCAGTTCTCACTGTCGCTTCGTCGTCCGGAAATAAAACCAGTGGTCCCGTGTCATAGATTTACGGCACGTAAAACAACCTCAAGCCTAATAAAGAGGCCTCTGAGCAAGATTTCCGATCTTTCACGCCCAATATAGAAAGGGACGCTAAGAACTACAGCAGTTAAAGATCGTCCTTAAATAAAACTCAATTTGATTTTTTTTCACTGTCGCTTCATCAATGTAATTTAGCTCAATTTTATTGTCACTTATTTTTCTCGCGCGTAGTTGTGCAATCAAATATGCGCGAAACAATTTTTTCTTCCTCGCTGGGGCGTCGAACACAAGGCTTCTCTAATCGCACGTCGAGCAGCGCTCACGTTCACCACCTCACTCGTAGAACCTGAGTAATCAGCACTTTGTCGCATCAAGAGCAACTCATACCCCATTCACTCATTGATTGACACTTGCGAGTACGCTCGCTCATAATATAAGCGATGGATTTTTCGAGAGAGTTCTAGAAAATTCACGGGAGGCGGGGAGAAAGAAGCTTCCAGAAGAATCTGGTTATCTCTCGATAGTGCTCCGGTGTTTACGCTGGGCGAAAGCGCTACTTCCAGGTTTTAGAGATATGTTATGATTTTACTTCCCGTGAATAATTTATTTTTGCCTGGTTTATTGTCAATGTGTTTTCCCTATTTTATGTAATGCTTTGATAATTAAATTTACACATATGCATTTGAGCATTAATTTTTCATTTCGTGAAGGACTTTTACATGCTTAACACTGCTGCTAGACTTGTTACATGACAAAGAGTAATTCTTGAGCAGTTTTAATGGGATAGAACCAAATGATACACAGTCTACCCCACAAACAGTCGAATAACTCCATACAATCAACGAAGCTATGCGGTCACAGATAACGCGAGTATACAGGCTGTATCTTTATTGGTGTCATATATTTGGGGTGGACGTGTTTCTGACATCAAAACAGTACAAAGGTTCGTATGTACATGGGTCTGAAAATCGACCGTTTCGTTGTTATAGCTCAAAGAAGATGTATTCCATGAGTGAAAAGACGGATATGCACTATACGTATGGCCATGCAGACGGCAATGCAGCACGAGCACGTAAACTTTATGCAGAAAGGTACCCTGACAGGCCGTTACCGTGTGCAAGAACATTCGCACGAATTCACCAACGCTTGAGAGAGAATGGCGCATTTGGGAGGAGTACTAGGGATGTTGGGAGACCAAGAAGCATTGAGCTTGAAGAACGAGTTCTTCGTGCTGTGGATGCAGACCCATCACAAAGCACAAGACCTAGGGCTGTAAGGGAAGGACTAGTCATATGACTAGCTGGAGAATTCTGCATGAAAATCTTCTGTACCTGTATCACCTTCAATGAGGCGAACTTTGAGCCAAGAAGACGTTCTGTCAACGCATGTTACAGTAGTGCGCTGTGTTCATCAATTTCCTAGCCTGCATCTTATTCACGGATGAGGCTGGTTTTACTCGCAAGGCATCCTCAATTTTCATGACGCTCATAACTGGGCATTTGAAAATCCTAATGAAATACGACAGGACAACCATCATCAGAGGTTCTCTCTCAACGTTTGGGGTGGAATCATTCATGGCCACCATATTAGTCCCTACTTCTTCCCTCCGCGTCTGATGGACAAACCTATCTCCAGTTTCTCACAAATCAGTTGCAATCATTTAACTGATAATGTGCCTCTGGACATCATCCAACGAATGTGGTTTTTACACTATGGTGCTCCAGCCTAACTTCAGTATCATAGTTCGTTAGTTTTTTAATGGTCGATTTCCGCAAAGATGGATGGGTCGAGGGGAACCCATTGCATGGCTGCTCGATCGCCTGATTAGACTCCAATGGATTTTTTCGACTGGGGACATTTGAAGTCCTTGGTTTATGCGACTCCTGTACCTGATGTTGACATTTTGAGAGGACGTATCCAAATTGGATTTAACAAAATGCGAAACACACCAAGAATTTTCAAGAGAGTACGCCAGAGCATGGAACGCAGGCTTACTGCATGCATCGAATCAGGAGGAAGCCACTTCGAGTAATTTCTGTAACTTTCAATTTTGTGTTGTAACTCTGAAATAAATGATTTTCGGACCCATATTCATATAACCCTTTTTTTACTGTTTTGCTATCATAAACACATCCCCCAAATATATGACACCAATAAAGATACACCTGTATACTTGTATTTAAGTAAGATGGCTGTGAAGATGAGTATATACTCATGTGAGGTAGAAGATTTTTATTCTTTCGAAATCGAGTATGTTTCATTAAGTTGAGTACATAATCACAGAAAGTGTTCATACTCATTAGTATGAACTTTGAGAAAGTACTAGCGTTTTATTCATATGACCCGATGAACTTGCGTGGCAACTCTGTATGGTACAGCCAATTTACTATTTCGCAACAGCATTGACAGTTTTGGTAAAAAAGTGTCGCGTGTAAATACCTTAAAAGTGCGACATCACTGGTTAGACACTCTGAAGCTAACATCAAAAGCTTTTCTCACGATGACGCTATTGTGATATTCGCTCTCATAACAGCAAGTCGTGATATCAGAAGCATCATGAGAACTATTCTTATATAGAGGAAATGTGAATAAGAAGAATGTACAAGAGAAAAGCAGGTTCTGCATCGCCACCCTGAACAAATGGCGGAAAACTAGGCACTCAAGATCAAACGTTACTATATGCAGGTCATTCTACTGGGTGTGGAAAAACAATATATAGAAACATGTAAAGTAGAAAGGCAATACCAAGCTAAGTATTTTGAAGTTAGGAACATGAGTCGGAGATGTAATATATGATACCGTAATTATTGACGGGAAGATATAAATAAATGATAGTAAGATAAAGAAATATTGAAATAAATAATTTCTGTATATTAAACCAGTGTATAATGTAATAAGCTTGAGCTGAAATATTTTTCCGGAAAAAACAGCTAATTAGCAAGCCATCTAAGGAAGACATTAGTAACAGCCGAAGATAGAACAGATTAACTTAAAGATACTTGGAATGCATTAAGGTTTAGCTTTGCGTTTGCAAAGTCGCGTAAGCAGCAAGCATTGTTTAGTGCCCCGGGGGAGTGAGGGATGAAGTGAGGGGAGACTGAGAGAGGCCCAACCAGGAAGTATGACAGGCAGGGGTCAGGATCTCTACCGTTTACAGATTTAAACTCCCCGAATGGCACTGCACCCGGCTCCCCTCTCCCCCTGTAGGCTTACACATCCCCTGGGAGGCTGGACCCGCAGACAATCCCCATTCCGGGGGAAGAAGTTTTACTCGGAGCATCCTTTTCCCCTGATAGGCAACACCGAGACTCCCCCGACACCTTCAACCCTGAAACAGATAAGGAAAAAAGTAAAGTGAAATGAGAATGGAGATGAAATGGAGGGACGAGAAATTCGTGGGATGTAATAACACTTCCCATCGGGGAAACCCCCGAAAAACTCATGGGTCAGGAAGGTCGGCCGCGGGAGTCGAAATGATGACCTTCCAAATGCGGACCACAAACGTTACCACCTTAGCCATGTACCCTTTTATTTATCGACTATCTGGGACACATCAATGACATAATTGTCCAGTTATGTCTTATTATGTCCAGTTTTTCAACTGACATTTCGCTCAGTTTTCATTATCATTGTTTTAATGTAGTTCAACTTTCAATAAGACTTTCCTTAGTTCACACTGTCATATCACTGATGTGAACTAGTTCAATTTCCCCGTCACTTCACTTTCTTGGCGACCCAGCCTCTTCTTCCGGACGGTTCACTCGCTGGGGAGTCAAACCAATATTTCTATGCAGTAGCATTCGCTCTACGTCACAGACGTCGTCACCAACTCCCTCGGAGAACCGCACTTGATATCACAGTAGAACCACGCTAACCAACTCGCTTACTTGCTGCCACAGTTCTCATGGCTCGTGTACTCTTATTTGCTGGGTGCCTCTTGTTTTATTATTTTTAAATTTGGGTTCTTTGTCCTCCGGCTAACTATTATAACTCAGTCGAGCAATTATCTCTAAGCAGGGCGTGTAAACGGAAAGGAGTTGTTGCTAAAAGATAACACTGATAAAAAAATTTGAATCTACACCTTTACTGCCTTCACACTTAATTAATAATTCACATATTTAATCTTTATACACGCCTGACTGAAACTCAGATATTTCCGAATGTAACTACAGTCGTTTTAGTTGCCGCGCACCAATTACTTCGCGTACTTTACATTTTTATAACTAACTCTGTGACGTGTACCTCGCGAGAGATTCTTCAGGACTGTGTGACATGCACCTCGTGAGATATTCTTCACAACTGTACGACACTTGCTTATGGCTCGAGAATATATACTCCTTTACCTCGAATTGCCTAAACATTATAATATAGCTGATATTGGTTACCAAATTGCGCCCACTTTACGTCTGTTTTGGTCAGCCAATCACTACTACTAACATATATGCTCTAGGGAATATATTCTCTCAATTTCTAAGAAAAGCACGCTACCCTGACGTCATTTGTTTATCTCTTCTTAGTGATAAACAACTCACCCCCTCGGTTTATTGTTACCCACTTCTATTGTCAGTTTCAGTTAGGCCGTGTAAACTTATTTCCTAACAATACTTATGGCTAATAAACATCTGAAATCATTGTCATACAATAATATTAATTTACACTACAATCACTCTGGCATTCACAGCATGTTATGATATAAAATATTGCCTAATTACTGACTGACAAACTCAGCTGACTGAGTCTTCTTGCGAGAGCGCTCGCTTATAAAGTCAATGGGATCTTCCACAGAACATTCTAGAACTTTTTGACACATGTTCTAGAGCAGGGGAGAAGAAACGTCGAGAAGATTCTGGTTATTGTAACGAATAAACGTTGAGCATCATATGTAGCGGGAAATCGTTGGTCCTCTTGGTTGATGCCCTCTGCTGCAATGTTCTGGTCTTCGGCTACCTCTGCTCAGCAGCTGATGATTTCTCCACTCCTAATAAATTACCTAACTAACCAATTTCACTGGACTCAAAGTTTTCGTAGGTGAGGCAAATTAAAATCCATGTATTTCCCTTAAATTGTGCTTTATTATCAATAACATACCTATGGCGGTTACCTTTTCCCATCTTTAACAATTCCCACCATAATAGTAAGTTAGAAGCCTAATCTAATTCACACGCTTCCCCGCCCATATGCACACACGTGCATCAGTCGTCCAGAGTATAAGAGAGTGGGGCCAGCTTCTCCCTTTTATATCTAAGCCCAGTGACGCTCACCTTCGTGTCTTAAAATGTTACGACATTTCTAATTGGTCCTCAGACCGTGTTACCTTATTACCGTATTATGTATGAAAATATTCTGCTCCAAAAATTTTCGCACACGCGTCTTAGTGACGCATCCGGAAGCAAATACAGTGTCTCCGTCTCTTTCCTTTCTATATATGACTCTTTCTATTTCTCGTTATTTCTTCAAGTTCCTTGCTCGTTAGCTTGGTGAAAGGTGTTAGACTCTCCTAGAATTACTTTTACCTGGAATTAGCTAGCCCTTCCGTCCCTTACTTATCTAAGTTACAATCTGCTTTGAACATATCTTGGATGCTAAATATTCTAGCAACGTTCTTGCTGAATTATATTCTTATGTACAATTCTTGTTTGATATTGATTTATATGCCTATACGTATGTGTGTGCGCGCGTGCGTATACGCGTGTGTGCGTGTGTGTGTGTTTGTGTGTGTGTGTGTGTGTGTCCCCTTTCAGTACCTACCGTTAGCGCTTCTGGTGTTTGTCGGGAGAGAACGTGACTCATTTTTATTTCCGACTGCATGGCGTCGACTTCCTGATAACCTTGGACCATAGTCGAAAAATATCGACGCCGCCGGTGAGCCGGAATTTCGTCCCGAAGGAGTACTTGTACATGCTAGTAAATCGATTAACATGGGGCTGTCGCTTTTAAGCACACTTAGAAGCCATCGGTCTGGGCGTGGTTTGAACCTGCGAACTTGGGACCAAAAGGCCAGCGCCTAACCAACTCAGCCACACAGACAGACATCTGGTTAATAGCCAGTGCATTACATTATATAATAAGGTTGCACAGTTTATTTTTAAACTCGATTGACGATTAATTCCATTTACTACCCCATTCGTTATGTAATTATTGTAAAATAATCTGGAGAATTTTTATGGTGAATTCTCCCGTTTACCCCTTACAATTTAATTCTGTACAGACCCGATTTTTCCTAATAACCGATGTCAAGTCACTTGATATTCACGCAAAATAATATGAAACATCGACGCAATGTCTGACTTTCTTAATCTCCCCCCGACGGTCTTCCAAGTTGTAATAATGCTGCATAGCCTGTAAGTATCCTATGGCTGTTGAAGAATCATCAGTCGGAATGGTCCAGTAATTTTTTAGATAATTACAGTGCCTGAAATTTTACACTTTTGTACATTCTCTTTGGTCCAGTAATTAATATGAAATGCAGAAAACAACACATACAGCGAAATAGAAGTAAAGCTGGAAATATTAAGATTCCGCACTCCCAGGCAACCAAGTTAACCTCTTTCGAAAACAGATAGTCTACGACCATCGAGAAAATAATATTCTGAGTTCTTAATAATTGTAAAACATCTAATTCTAATGTTATCAATATTTATACAATTATTTAGCACGCCCTGCCAACGAACTTTATCACAACTTAACTATAAGGGAAATAAAGCAAAACTTTCTTACATGAGGGGCGCTTAATATTTTAGTGTTCGTATCGCATCGTATCGTAACCGTATAAGCAGATGTGCCTTTCTTTTGTTTTGCTCGTCTTTATATATATATATATATATATATATATATATATATACCTTCTAATCATAAAATGGTTTACAAATAGTTGTTCATTTTATAACGAGGAGTAATAAAACAAAATAAAAAATGTTGGTTCCCAATTACGAAACGTGATGCAGTAATTTGTATCACAAATTACTTAAATGTAAATAATGATTGTAATATGAATATGCATTTTTATGTGACATTGATTTCAGATGTTTATTAATTGTAATTATTATTGGGAAATAAGTTTATATGGCCTTACTGAAACTGTCAATAATAGCGCAATAATGCAGCGAGGGGGGGTGAGCTGTTTATCATTATTGGAAACGAGGAAGTTACGTAATGTTGGCGCGTTTTTTTCGTTTAGAAACTTCTGGAATATTTTCTCCCTAAAGCATATGTATTCATAATTTTCATTGGATATTAAAATAGACGCTAATGTTGGCGCGTTTTATTAGCCAATAGTAAGTCAGTTATAATCTTTAGGCGTATCTGGATGCAGGAGTATAAATAGGGTAGGTTAGAGGTAGCTTCATGCTCAGTTCATCAAAATTCTTTGTGCACTACACGTAGTCTTCAGTTCGTCAGTTCGTCAAAATATTTGTATGAGATACGTCGGCTATAGATTCACAAGTTACGAAAATCTAAAGTATTATAAAGTTAATTATACAAAAAGTTGAAGTACGTGGATTAAAAGTTATCAGTAAGAAGTTGTTATAACAGTTTCAGTTTGGCGAGTATCTAGATCAATGTGTAAAAGTGATAGTGAACGTGTTCGACAATAAAAATCATAAAACAAATTTCTTCATCAGTGTTCTTTTTGGATAAAAGATTCCTTTCCGTTTACACAACCCTGATCAAGAGACATGTTCGACCGAGAGATAATAGCTAGCCGGAGGACAGTAAAAAAAGTTTAATTCAAATAACAGTCGCATTCTTTCGAACACTAACACTGATGCAAATTGCTAACACAAGATGGAGCTACAAACCGAACAAATGAACGACGTCACAAGATGGCTTCAACACACGTGATGTAAACAAACATTATAAGTAATACCGTCGCAAATTGGCTACCACAACGTGGGGCTACAATAATGTTAAATAACATTATAACACTTACAAATTGGCGCCCAACGTGGGGCTGACAAATACAAACATATACAAATAATATTATCGCAAATTGGCTACCAGAACGTGGGGCTACAATAATGTTAAATAAATACAACATTAATACCGTTATAAATTGGCACCCAGAACGTGGGGCAGAGTAACCAGGAAAGGAACACGATGACCAGGAAAGGAGCAGAGTGACCAGGAAGGAGCAGAGTGACCAGGAAAGGAACCAGGATGTGGAACGAATGCAGCAGTGAAATGATCTACAAGACGCAGATTCCAGAAACAACAGGGACGACAGACTACGCGGATGATTGGACATCGTAATTCCGAGATTACAAGGCAACAGGGAAATTCAAACTACAGGACAACAAAACGACGCAGATTCATCGAAGCGACATACAAATCTAGGAGAGAGGGGCAGGAAGCTGGACATCCATGTAACAGCAACAGACAGCATCACAAAGGTCAGAGTATCGTAATTTTGTTTTAGAAAACAAAATTGTAACCTTCAAATGTACTTAAGGAGTGGTAGGATAAAGAAAATAATGGCTACTAATAATATTGAAGAAATAATTATGGAGGGAGATAATGTAACAGTTAGCTGTAATTCAATACAGGTTACAGATAATAGCCCAAGCAATATAGGATTTGAGGGTGAAAATGTTAGTGCAGAAAGTCAGAATAGAATAGCAGGAAATGTTAATTTTGATGCTAGTACGATGATGGAAATGATAAGAAATTTTGGTGAAATACTAAACAAGAGTGTAGAACAAAACAGGGAAGATATGCAAAAGAGTCATAGGAAATTGAGGGAAGATCTTAGTAAGAAAATAGATCAAAACAGGGAAGATATGTAAAAGAATAATGAGAAATTAAGGGAAGATATGCAAAAGAATAATGAGAAATTAGAAAAACTAACTCAGGATATGGAAACGAATAATAGGGAATTGAGGGAAGATATTAGTAAGAGTTTAGAACAAAAACTAGATCAGAATAAGAAAGAATTAAGAGAAGAAATTGGTAAGAGTAATGAGAAATTAGAGCATAAATTAGATCAAAATAGGGAAGAGATTGAAAAGAAATTTATGGAGCTAGATAGTAGTATGATGAGAATGAGAAATGAAAATCAGGAAATGATAGCAAATGAAATAGGTGAAGTTTCAAAGAAAATGTTAGACATGAGCAGGGAAATATCTAACCAAAAAAGTGAGGTTAATAATAAAATAGAGCATGTTAATGTAAAATGTACAGAGTTAGGTAGCCGAATGAGTAGCATTTCAAGTGAGTTAAGAGAGATGATGGAGGCTACAAATGCAGATTTAATTCAGGTGCAAGTTAATTTCAGTGGGGAGATATCAGAAATTCAGAAAGAATCAGAAATGCAAAGAAATAAATTGTACGAAGAATTAAAGTTTTGTCTGTAAATAATCAAAAGCTAACTTCTGAAATTAACAAGTACCAAGATGTTCAAATTGAAAACTCCAGTCCAGTACATATTATTACAGATTTGTCAGAGTATTCTCAAATTAAAATGATAGCAGAAGAATTGAAAATGACAGTTGTTAAAAGATGTGTTGTTCAGGAAACTTTAGATTGTTTTCAAATGTTATCATGGGATGAAATTTCATATGAATACAAGAGGTTATTCATGAACAAAAATTTGAAGGTTAGGATACGGCTACGAGTAATGTATAGCCACACACAATTTGATCCAGGAGGGTAAACAGCAATGAGATGTAAAGTAAATGCTGGATAGTTAAAGATGACCTGCAGAGAAATGTATTGGAACGTAAGAGGGTTAACTATTTATATATGTCATTTGAAAAGAGAAATAAATTATAAAAAAAATAACAATTTTTAGTAACTGCAACAGTATTTGAAAAGAAGAAGGTAATAATTGACACTTAATATGATATTAAAGTAAAAGTACGTAAATACAATTCCAAGAATATTGTTAAGATAAAGTACAAAATAACAAAAATTGGTAAATATAAAAAAAAAATATTTATGTAGCAAACAGAACATGTGAAACAGTGCCTAGATTTAAGAGATGTATATATATTTATGTAAAGGGTGAATATTTTTTGGTAAATATGTTTAATAATTACAAAAAAAATTTTGAATTGATAAATTTTTTTGTTAACAATATAAGAAAGTAAACCATTTTGAAACAGTCATTAAATAATTCAGGGTACAGTATTTGCAATAAAAAAATGTTGTAATGTCAGATTAATGTCAAAACACATTAAACCGGAGCCAGTAAGTAGTGGCGAGATAAAAAAAAACATATGTCGTGTGTTAAATACGTGTGAAGTGTTAAGTGAAAGTGATAGCGTGTGTTCCAAGATTTAGGAGACTAAAAACCCAATTATAAAATTTTCAAACAAGTTGTAAATATTTATAATTATGTTTCTAGTGGGGCATATGATGCAGTAATTTGTATCACAAATTACTTAAATGTAAATAATGATTGTAATATGAATATGCATTTTTATGTGACATTGATTTCAGATGTTTATTAGTTGTAATTATTATTGGGAAATAAGTTTATATGGCCTTACTGAAACTGTCAATAATAGCGCAATAATGCAGCGAGGGGGGGTGAGCTGTTTATCATTATTGGAAACGAGGAAGTTACGTAATGTTGGCGCGTTTTTTTCGTTTAGAAACTTCTGGAATATTTTCTCCCTAAAGCATATGTATTCATAATTTTACTTGGATATTAAAATAGACGCTAATGTTGGCGCGTTTTATTAGCCAATAGTAAGTCAGTTATAATCTTTAGGCGTATCTGGATGCAGGAGTATAAATAGGGTAGGTTAGAGGTAGCTTCATGCTCAGTTCATCAAAATTCTTTGTGCACTACACGTAGTCTTCAGTTCGTCAGTTCGTCAAAATATTTGTATGAGATACGTCGGCTATAGATTCACAAGTTACGAAAATCTAAAGTATTATAAAGTTAATTATACAAAAAGTTGAAGTACGTGGATTAAAAGTTATCAGTAAGAAGTTGTTATAACAGTTTCAGTTTGGCGAGTATCTAGATCAATGTGTAAAAGTGATAGTGAACGTGTTCGACAATAAAAATTATAAAACAAATTTCTTCATCAGTGTTCTTTTTGGATAAAAGATTCCTTTCCGTTTACACAACCCTGATCAAGAGACATGTTCGACCGAGAGATAATAGCTAGCCGGAGGACAGAAAAAAAAAATTTAAATCAAATAACAGTCGCATTCTTTCGAGCACTAACACTGATGCAAATTGCTAACACAAGATGGAGCTACAAACCGAACAAATGAACGACGTCACAAGATGGCTTCAACACACGTGATGTAAACAAACATTATAAGTAATACCGTCGCAAATTGGCTACCACAACGTGGGGCTACAATAATGTTAAATAACATTATAACACTTACAAACGTAACTTGATCCTCAAATGACCATCCATGGATGGTCCAACCATTCATTGCGCTCTTCGTACACAGCCTTTCAGAATTTTCCTTGTTATTTACGTTGGTTTGAGAACAATTGCAAAGTGCTTTATACAAATGCTGTTTAGTTTTTTATGAGGAGTGAGAAAACAACATAAAAAGGTAGGTTCCCATTTAAAAAAAATTAAATGGACCCTAAAATTACCAACAGAATGTCCTCCAAATAAACCACGACTAATGACATTTACTTTCCCCCATAATATCATGCAAATTTTGTTAAAGACATTTCTTTCCACAAGGTTTATTTTTGGAGATATTGCACAGGTTCAACTTAAATGATCCACACTGTATATACACTAGGTGATCAAAAGTTTCCACATGACTAGAAATGACGTACAAGTTCGTGGCGCCCTTCATCGGTAATGCTGGAAGTCAATATGGTATTGACCCACCCTTACCTTAGATGACAGCGTTCACTCTCGCAGGCATACTTTCAATCAGGTGCTGGAAGGTTTCTTGGGGAATGGCAGACCATTCTTCACGGAGTGTGGAACTAGGAGAGGTATCGATGTAGGTCGGTGAGGTCTGGCACGAAGTCGGCGTTCCAAAACATCGGAGAGGTGTTCTATAAGATTCAAGTCAGGACTCTGTGCAGGCCAGTCCATTACAGGGATGTTATTGTCGTGTAACCACTCCGACACAGTCCGTGCAGTATGAACAGGTGCTCGATCGTGTTGAAAGATGCAATCGCCATCCCCGATTTGCTCTTCAACGGTGGGAAGCAATAAGGTGCTTAAAATATCAATGTAGGTCTGCGCTGTGATCGTGCTACGCAAAAACGCAAGGGGTGCAAGTCCCCTCCAGGAAAAACACGACCGCACCATAACACCACCACCTCCGAATTTCACTGTTGGCACTACACACGCTGGCAGATGACGTTCACCGGGCATTCGCCATACCCACACCCTGCCATCGGATCGCCACATTGTGTACCGTGATTCGTCACTCCGCACAACGTTTTGCCACTATTCAATCGTGTAATGTTGACGCTCCTTACACCAAGCGAGGCGTTGTTTGTCATTTTCCTGCGTGATGTGTGGCTTATTAGCAGCCGCTCGACCATGGAATCCAAGGTTTCTCACCGCACGCCTAACTGCCATAGTACTTGAAGTGGATCCTGATGTCTTGTGTGATGGTCTGGATTGATGTCTGCCTATTAATCTTTACGACCCTCTTCAAATGTCGACGGTCTCTGTCAGTCAACAGACGAGGTCGGCCTTTACGCTTTTGTGCTGTACATGTCCCTTCATATTTCCACTTCACTATCACATCAGAAACAGTGGACCTAGGGATGTTTAGGAGTGTGGAAATCTCGCGTACAGACTTCTGACACAAGTGACACCCAATCACCTGACCAAGTTCGAAGTCCGTGAGTTCCACGTAGCGTCCCATTCTGCTGTTTCACGATGTCTAATGACTACTGAGGTCACGGATAATGAGTACCAGGCAGTAGGTGGCAGTACAATGTACCTAAGATGAAAAACGTATGTTTGTGGGGTGTCCGGATACTTTTGATCACATAGTGTATAATTCGGCCGCATTTAGTGGAAAAGAAACTTTTGTTTTATCAAGACATTGCACCAGTTCACACATCCAATATCGCCATGGCCACAATCAATGAGTTAAATTTCGAATTGCTTCCTCATGCATCCCATTCGTCAGATTTAGTCCCCTCTGATTATTTTCTATTTCCAAGGTTGAAGAAATAGCTTCGTGCTAAAAGATTTGCCAACAGTGAAGAGCTGGAGTCTGCAGTTGATGACTATTTTGCAGAACTCTATGTTTCTCACTACAAACAGGGTATCGAAGCTATTGAACACCGCTGGGAAAAGTTTATCGAGCTGAAAGGAGACTATGTAGATAAATAAAAATGTTTTTTGCCAAAATGTTTGTGTTTTCTTTGTTAGGTTGAGTACTTCTGGGACAGCTCTCGTAATTAATTGAATGAAATTAGAAAGCGCTTTACAAATTCTTTCCGTGAGAAAGAACTTGGCGTTTTACTAGTGAAAGAGTTATCAAAATTGCTTAAGTGGTTTTTGAGATTACCCTACACACAGACACCCGCATATGTTGCATATTTATAATATTAATATAAATATTATGGGTTAATCATGTTACCCCTGTTAGAATAGCACTAGGATAATGCAGCCTGAATTGATGCGTGCTGTCCTTCAACCTAAATACCTGTGGCTTTGGCGTCATAAAACCGTTTCAGTTTGTTAATCACCTTTCGCGTACTTTAAACAACGCAACACATAAACACTAACGCAACACCACAGCTGTTGACGGAGAGGACATTACGATACGTGAAACCTTTTTGAATCTGTTTGTTATGCAGACGTTTATTGCCGTTCATAATATGTGTTATTATGGGCGCAATGTCCTACCCGCATTACCTCAAAGGTAATAACATGTCGTTCCGTTACATACAGGCTTTCGGGTTTGGATAAATAATTATTTCAGAATCCTGTTTGCGCTTACAAATACGGCTTTCAGTGCTAGTTTCAGCGGCGATAGTATAAAAATCTAATGTGTTACATGCACATGACATTCTCTATTCTCTATCTTTATTATTGGGTATACAAATTTTCTTTATGATATATATTAATTTCCCTACCATGTAAATAGTAGGTAGAGGAGGATTGCATTCCATACAAAAATTTGATACCGAATATTCAACGGAAATACATGATAAAAAAAACATTTTGAGAAAAAGTTCTGTGTATATGCCTTTGAACAGCTTAAATCAAAAACGAAAAGTCGGATAAATACCAAACTTGGTATTTAGGTTCAATATTTTTCAAAAATGCGACACAAAGATTTTCAAGAAAATTCCCCCTACCTCAGACTACCCTTTACATGGAACATTTTTCAAAAATTTTCATTTTCCCAAAAATTTCCCAACGATTTTAATTAAAATATCATATGTTTAAGATATTTTCATGGCAAATGAAATTTATATCGCGAATTTTCTGGGAACGTCCCCAAAAGTCCTCCTCATTCTGTATGGCTTTCACATAACTGGTAAACCGTAAGAGATAGACAAAATGTCACTCTACAAAATATGTAGATCTCATTAAAATAAATAATTTATGTCATATACATTTTTTTTGTCCAGTGAACCATTTCCGAGATATTCCTTGTTATTTGTTTGAATTTTTTAACACATACTTTTTCTCAAATGGGAATTCGTTATTCGCTTTTTTATGTCCTGAACACGCAAAGAGAATGGAATGCTCCACATAGCGGCCAGTTCTTAAAAGATCTGACTATCGCTTAAAGCCTATCATATTCCCCTTGCACCTACAAGAAAATTAGCAATAAGATAGTTTCTGAAAATGTTTATCTCGATTAACATGAAGCAGATAGAGAATAAGCGTTTAAAAAAATAGTTTGTACAAGAGTAAAGAAAGCATATGAATGCAACGCATATTTTTTTTCATGGTCTGCAAAATGCATAGCATTTCAAATCAATCACATAGCAATACCCTTTTTAAAACTCTGGCCATTGCTTTAGCCTACTGTGTGCTTCTTATGCGTACAACGAATGTTTAATAACATGTCATGAAAGCGTATCTCTGTTAACAAGAAGTAGACGTAAAAATAATATTTTTATAGTAGTATGTATATGAGTGAGTAGAGAAATTCTGTGAATGAAGATATCATAATTTTATATAATTAATCCTCCGCATATCCTTCAGCATATGCCTATAAATTTCGTAAAAATAACCTGACTAGGCAGGCTTTGATTTCATAGCTCCTCATCTGTCTCTGACTTTCTACATACCTTGCAGGTAGAGAAGGTATTACATTCCACCCAAAACTTCCATTCCCAGATTTTAGTGAAAATACATGTTTTAGCCCTTCTGAATCCAAAAAGAAGCCTTTTTAGAAAAAGATCCGCTTGTGTGTGTGTGTGTGTCTGTGTCTGTGTCTGTGTGTGTGTGTGCGTGTGTGTACGCTAACAGCATAACTCAAAAACGTTGGATACTAAAAAAAATAGAATAAATGCCAAAACTTGGTATTTAGGTTCAATACCTACGTACCAAAGATGTGACACGAAAATCTTCAAGTAAATTTGCCCACCCCAAACTACCTTTTACACTGAACATTTTTCGAAAATTTTAATTTTCTAAAAATTGTCGCTAACGATTTTGAATAAAATAGCATATATTAAAGATATTTACATTAAAATGTATATCTTTAAATTTCTGTGAATTACTTGTGAAGTGCTCTTCATTCGGAAGGACTGTTTTATAATCTTGTATAACTGGTAAGCGTTAAACGATAGACAAAAATGTAGATCTTTTTAAAACAAAATTTATTTTAAATAGCCTTTTTTGTCGCATAATCCGCTTCTGTGATATCCTTTATTAAACGTTCCAATTCCTCAATACGTATTCTTTTTAAGGGGACAAGGTACTCTGAAACGGTCAAAAATAACATTTTTTGTTTTAGGTGCTAATAAAATCTCTATTATTTCCAGTTTCGAAAAACATATATACTTTTTGGGAGTTAAGAGGTTTTTAAGATATTTAAATACCATTTAAATGCTAGTCTGCATTCCTTTAAAGCTGTCATGCAATGCCCCTTTTTAGAGCATTTTTGTATCTTTCAACAACGAATGACTATATCATGCCCAGCAAGCAGTTCAGCAATTGACAAAAGAGGCCAAAACCGAGAGAACGCAACCAGAAAATCTGAAGCAATCCAGGAATGAAGGTGTATATGATTATGACCCTGGAATGCACTGAAGTGTGTCAGAATTTTAATGTTCAAATTTTAAATTCAGTTTTCTCAAAACCACATTTTTGGATACTTATGCACCTTTTTCTCAGAAAGTATGAGAGGTAGAGAGCTGAAATTTTCAGCACACGTAAACAATACGCAGTTAAGCTTTCTGAACCACCATCGTAATTTATAAATATATTAGTGATATTAAGAAGGCAGCAAAGTTGCAAGTTTTCCAATATTCTTACTTTTTTGACTTTGTAAATAACTTTTTTTTCAATTTCTGATGAACTGACATACATAACTAAATAATTGAGATTCTGAAGACAGCTGATTATACTAAAAACATGCATACAAAACTGTGATTCTGTATTGCAAGTAGTATCAGAGAGAAATGTACATGAATTCACGTGTTTTAAGAGTAAATTTTATTATTTTTCTCCTGAATGAAATAATTTTTACGGTCTCAACTACATAAGCTATCAACGCAAAGAACCACTTGAAAAAAACGTTCATGATTTATAGAATGATTCATAAACATTTCAGGATAAACCATTGAGAACTTCAAGAGCAGTGGTAATTTAACACGCTTAAGGTGTAATTTTCATGTGCTCCGACCCCTTGTCCCTTAAGTTCCATCGATTTCGTTATTTCACGCGATTGCATGGAAACAATATGGACGCATAAGGCGTCCAGTTCTCAAACATTTGACTATCGCTCTTCTCTTTGTATTTACAACGAAATTTGTAGTGTAGCTATTTTTTCAAAGGTTCGTTTGGATTAAATGTAGTGGATAGAAAAAAAATCTGATGTGTTACACTCACATGACTTTCTCTACTCTTGTACAAACTATTTTTACAAACGCTTATTCTCCATATGCTTCATGTTAATCGAGATGTTAATATTATTGCTAATTTTCTTATAGATTCAAGGGGAATATGGTAGGTTTTAAGCGATCGTCAAATCTTTTAAGCGCTCTTTGCATGTCCAGGAAATAAAAAATTCTGATGTGTTACACTCACATGACTTTCTCTACTTTTGTATAAACTATTTTTGCAAACGCTTATTCCCCATATGCTTCATGTTAGTCGAAATATCGAGATGTTAATCTTATTGCTAATTTTCTTGTAGATGCAAGGGGAATTGGTAGGCTTTAAGCGATAGTCAAATATTTTAAGAGCTGGTTGCTATGTAGAGTATTCCATTCTCTTTGAATTACCAGGACGAAAAAAAATTAATAACGAATTTGAGAAAAAGTATAAGTACTGGAAAATTTAAGGGAATAACAAGCAATATCTCGATAATAGTTCACTCAACAAGATATATATGACATAAATTGTGTATTTTAACGCGATCTACATTTTTGTGTAGTAAAATTTTGTCTACCTCTTATGGTTTACCAGTTATGCAAAAGTCCTTCACAATAAAGAATGCTTTTGGGGACATTCCCAGAAAATTCGAGATATACATTTCATTTGTCATGAAAATATCTTAAACATATGATAATTTAATCAAAATCCTTAGTCATTTTTGAGAAAATTAAAATTTTCGAGAAATGTTCCATGTAAAGAGTAATTTGGGGTGGGGGGATTTTCTTGAAAACCTTAGTGTCGCTTTTTTGGGATTCAGGGGGTCTCAAAACATATATTTCCGGTGAAATCTCGGTATCGAATTTTTGGGTGGAATACAATACTTCCCCTACTTACTATACGTAGTAGAGAAAGTAATAAGCTTTAGTTTATACAATCACTAAAAGACCGAGTGTAGAGAAAGTCATGTGAAGATATTAAATCAGAATTTTTTTACATATTTGCATATCTAATATAGTTAATTAAACGCCGTGTAAGTTCAATTACACAAAAGCTGTGATAGCTACGAAACAAAGAGTAGAACTGAGCAGGTTTTGTGCTACATTTTCAATAACATTATTGAAGCATTACTTTCCCTCTTGTAAGTGGACCATGTCCAGCGTTTCAGTGACCTGGCTTAGAAGTTTGCACTAGCAGTTTTAGATACTTCGTGCTTGAGAACAAAGTACAGACTTAGCAGTGAGTCTGTAAAAACTAGGAGAGTCTTAGTCTATGTTATTTCGGTCATGCCTGCAGCATTATATGAAAACTTCCCAGTGCAGAAGCGGAACTTCCCTTAAACTGATCAGTACGCTGTCTGCATTGTTACGGTTCACTTGTGTTTTAAACTTTGTTTCGAACGTTACTTTCCCCGGCCGGTGACGTTCCCCGTTCAAAAGTGAGGGTGTCTTTCGTCAGAAGGATCCAGCGCAACTGCCAAAAAAATTATCAAAATGCCTATATGTTGATAATTCAAATACCTAGGTAGGATAATAATTGAAAAGGGTGGTGTAGTCCTTGAAGATATTATACAGGGTGAAACACCTAAAACTTGCACCGCAAATATTTCGGAAATGGAAAGTGCTATTGATGTGCAGTTTTCACAGCATTGATTGGTAGTCAGGGGCTCGTACATTTAGCCTATAAACAGACTTCAGTAATACTGAGAAAGTGTATTTTTGAGCAAACATACAATTTTTAAATAGTGCAATGCCTGGTTTCATCAACAGAATAAAGGTAGAATGGCGTTTTTTGCAAGATTCTAGTGCAAGTGGTTTACGAGAAATCTTATTTTGAAACATTTACGCACAGACACTTGTGGTAGCACAAACTAAGGAAAAACAAAAGGGTATTACAATATTTCTGTGGATTCTTACAAGTAAAGAGAACATAGCCCTTCAAAGGTTGTGTTCAAAATGACCACCGGCAGCTTATACACGCTTCCAGTCTGCCATGGAAAGACTGCTGCACACGTTCTAGCATTTCAGCGGAAATTTCAGAGCAGGCAGCAGTAATACGTCGTTTCATATGAGGCAGTATTTTTAACACTTAAAATGATTTCAGTCAAATTATATAATATGTAAATTCAATAACAGCCCGCCTTGAAGCAATATGTGTATATAATAATTGGTAAAATGTATGTAACAGTCATTGCATATACTTGTATTATTGTAAGCATGTTCAATAATGTTATGTGAATGTATTACGTAATTTAATAATGTAGGAGCTGTGAGAATAATAAGTTAAAAGTTGCTAACAATGAGGTAACCTTGAGGCAATAATGAGTTTAAGAGTTTAACAGTACTACTTCTAATTATTAGAGTAACAATAATGTAATTTTAGTGACAGTTTATAAAATAGCCAATCAACAGCCAGAAAAAGTTTTAGTAAAATGAAGGTATTCTATTGGGCTAGGATTACCAATCAGAGACTTGAAATACACAAATCTACAAATTTAGGCGGTAGAAAACAGTACAGTTGCTTCTAGACAGTGCTCATAACCAGACGCGAGATGTGTCCTCGAGAAATTAAATACGTATTCGTGTGAGACGAAAATAGTATACGTGTTAAAAAAAGCAAGTATTAAATCAAAGAATCTCACAGCTCTCGATATCAGTGAAGTACTACTTAATTTGTGTCAAGGATTAATAAAAAGGAGTGAATTAAAACTTAAAATCTGTGTAAGCCTACATTCTTCAGTCGTACCAAAACCCTGCTAAGAGAAACGTGTCTCTAACAAATACTGACGCAGCCGAGGCAAACATAAATATTAAATAATTAAAGAAACAGTAAAATTACAAAGTTAATATTTTTAAAATTTTTTGTTGAAGACTACCGGGTACTATACTTGCGGTTGCAACCAACTTTATGTTCGGCTCGCCAACAGTTGAAATATAATACACCATCTACAAACTGACTTTCAATACATAGCAGCAACTACCTACTTCAAATTGACGTCCATACGTGGTGCAAACAACGTAAAATACAATACAAACCAACTTCTTCACATATCGTCTTCACATATCGTAGTTGGAATATCCTTGTAGACAGTGTCTTTCAGCCTTCCCCACAGAAAAAAGTCTAAAAGGGTCATCCGGTGAACCGACCGGCCAAGGTACAGGACCTCTTCGTCCAATCCAACGACTTGGAAACAATCCGTTAAGACAAGGTGTAGTACTACGTGCACTATGGGCTCGACAGCCATCATGTTCGACAGGTTCCTCCTAGTCTGCAAAGGAACGAACGTCTTCAAGCATCTGTGGCAGATGGTCTGTCAGGAGGCTGCGATACTTGTGCATTGTTCCTTCTATGTACAAAGGGCCTATGAGCTGATGGTTCACTATCCCACGCCACACGTTTAAACCCCATGGATGCTGACGTTCCACCTGACGAAGCCAACGGGGATTGTCAACAGACCAATAGTGCATGCTTCTGCGGTTTACCTGGCCATGATTAGTAAATGTTGCCTCATCACTAAACAAGATACATGATGTATCTGGAGTATCATGTCTTAATACCCATGTACAAAAGTTAACACGATTCTCAAAATCGTTTGCATGCAGCTCTTGATGGAGAGAGATGTGATAAGGATGGAACCTATGTCGATGGAGAATGCGCAGTACACTTGCCTGACTTATGCCACTTCCACGTGCGATTGTGCGGGAACTAATTAGCGGATCTACTGCAACGGCAGCCAAAACATTAATTTCTGCCTCTTTTCCAGTCACTTGTTTGTTTCTGTTACGTTTTCTAGATGTTACAGTACCACTTTCACGTAATTGGTTGAAGAGGTTGATAAATAATTTCCGAGATGGTTGACGTCTATTGGGATACGTTTCCGCATACACCGTGCAGGAACGAACTGCATTCTTCGTACACTCTCCATACACCATGAGCATGTCGGCTTTTTCTGCCTTAGTAAGCCCCATCTTCCACTCACGACTTACTGCTTCAACTGTCACAAACTAACTGACCAGAAAGTTGCAATGCAATCAATGAACAGAAAACACAATGCAAACAAACATAACAATATCGTAGCTAGCAACTAAGCAGATTCAATGGGACAAACAATTATCGGGGTGGAAACTTTTCAAATACGATTTCTCGTAAACTACTTGCACTAGAACCCTGCAATAAACATTCTTATTTACCCTACCTTTATTCTGTTTATGTAAATAGGCATTGTATGTTTTCTCAAGAAATACACTTTCTCAGTATTATTAAAATCTGTTTATAGGCTAAAAGTACGAGCCCCTGACTACCAATCAATGCTGTGCAAACTGATCATCAATAGCACTTTACATTTCCGAAATATTTGCTGTGCAAGTTTTAGGTGATTCATCATGTATATTCCGGTTTTAAAATGTACAAACATCTTTCCTCCGCCCAAGACTACGGTTTTTAACATATCATTTTTCTACATTCCTGGCTGTTGAACTATAAATCTTCCTCAATTTCCCAATCCATCATTGCCCCTTTAATTCCTTGAAGCCACGTGCTATGCGGTCTTCCTTTTCTCCTCCTTCCCGGTGAGCCCACTCCATTATTCTTTCTTTATTCCTTCATCTTCCATTCTTTTAGCATGTCCATACCATTCTAATTGTTTCTATTAAATAAAATCTAAAATTGAAATTCTTAATTCATATTTTCTTTTATAATCTCATTTCTACTTTTTTCTCTTTTAGTTATCATAGCAGGTCTCCTCCAATAATCCATTTCTGTTAGCAATAATTTTCTTTTCAAAGTCCCCACATCGGAGCCATAGGTTATAATTAAGCCCCGGAATCTTAGGTTCTGACCTATTTTATTCCTGACCTCCTACACTCCAAACTTCGGTTTATTTTAATGTTTTAGTTACCAACGAGTAATATACTTCAATTTTATAGAGCCTAAATTAACCTAATTTTACGTTAGGACCTAATAAAACCTATTTTTCGTGATAGAACCTAAAAGTGCCTAATTCGATTATTTAAGCAAATAAGAGTAGATTTATGAATATAAAAGTATTTTTAAAACGGAGGGAGACCGTTCGAATAAGGAAACTATTAAATAATTAGATTATGGAACCTTGCACAATACATTACAATAATAAACTTTAATTAAACCGTCCGCCACAATAATAAAGTAATTAAAACGTTCGCCTACTTCAGTTATCATTTTCTAGCTATAGTCGAAAGAGGTGGTGAGTGGCACGCGGCATTTCTGAAACGTGTGGTGTTTACGTGCCGCAACAATAGGTGAAAACTAGAGGCAAACATTTTAATAGCGCTGTTGAGTAGTATGCATTATTGCTTCTTCTGTTATAGGGAGTTTCTAACACGACACTTTTGAATTTGGTACTTTCAAATACATACTAACGTTACAGTTAATTTAACTTTTTACAATTTAAAGTTAGTGTTTTAATCAGAGTGCCCAGTGATTTGCATGAATATATGTATTTACATATACCAAGGATCCTATAAATTCCTAAATTCAACATATAAGATCCTATAAAATCCTAATACACTGATACATAGAACCTAATTTTAACTTTTTAGAACCTTAAAATCCGGGGCTTAGTTATAATAATACTTCTAACTATTGTTTTAAAAATTTTATTTTTAGTTTCCTTTGAGACATGTTTATCCCATAATACGAGTATACCATTCAAATTAGATATAGCATACTTTTCTGAGTTTATCTTTGATCTCGTTTCCTTTTCTTGGTTCATATATTTTGTAATCTTTACTCCCAGGTATTTATATTCCCCTGTGTGCTTAATTATCCCCCATTTCATCTTTCAGTAGCAAATCTTAATGAACATCTCCAAAGGCCATATATTTAAATTTATCCATATTCACTTTTAAGCCCCATTTTTGTATTCTTGAATCAATTTCCCTATAAGTATTCTTCATATTCCTGGGCCAGAACTGGACATCCGCAAATTGCAGGGAGTTATTGTTGAGTTATCTCTTTTGGAATTCCCATAAAGAATAAAGCAAATAGTTTTTTGTGCTATTATATCCAATCTGTGAATTTAACGTTGTATCAAAACACGCTAAAATTAAAATTTTCAACAATCATGTGAAATCAATTTGGCAGTGAAACGTGAAAAACAAATAAAATCATTCAAAGCAAATTACAAACATTTGTCAGTAAATGTTTAAGAATAATTATAAGAATAGGATGGCCAGACACAATTCCAAATTTAGAATTATGTAAAATAACAAATCTAAAGAAATCATAATAGGAATAAAAACCGGAAGTGAAATTGAATATGACACTAAGAAAAGAAGATAAAGTACTGGATAGAATAGCTTTGGATGGAAATCCCCAGGGTAGTAGAGGAAGAGGAAGGCCAAGAATCACGTGGAAGAGAACAGTTATCGAATAAATTGCTAAAGAAGGGAAAACATGGAATGAAGTAAGGCAAGAAATAGGATCCGATGGAAATACTTTGTGAGTGTCCTATGCTCCTCATAAGAAGAACAGGAGACTTATTTATTGATTGATTGATCGATCCTGTATGTTGAGGGATATCATCGTATGCATTGGTAATAGATAAATCCATAAATGTGTCGCTCAACATAGGAATTCTAATAGAGGCAGACTTGAAAAAAAATATATTTATTTCCATGATGAACGCAATGACCATCGTCATGATGAGGCCATATGGTTTCTTATAGATAGTTTATGTAAGACATTTGTACTAAGTGGTACCTTTTAAATTTTATTTTTGTAATTTTCACGTGTTAGTACTATGGAATTATGGTTGATCGAACATTCTAAAAACATAATAAAATTTTACTTTCTCTACTACTTCGATATACTAAGTAGAGGAAGTATTGCATTTTACTGAAAATCGATGTCAAGATTTCACCGGTAATAAATGCTTTGAGGCCCCCTGAATGAAAGAAACATTTTTACTTTCTCTACTACGTATAGTAAGTAGGGGAACTATTGTATTCCACTCAAAAATTCATTACCAAGATTTCACCGGAAATACATGTTTTGAGACTCCCTGAATCCAAAAAAAGCATTTTAGAAACATGTCCGTGTGTGTCTGTGTCTGTCTGTGAACAGCATAACTCAGAAACGAACAGTCGGATAAACACCAAACTTGGTATTTAGGTTCAGTATCTTCCAGAGATGCGACACAAAGGTTTTCAAGAAAATCCCCCACCCCAGAATACCCTTTAATGGACCATTTTTCGAAAATTATAATTTTCTCAAAAATGGCTAACGATTTTGATTAAAATATCATATGTTTACGATATTTTCATGACAAATAAAATGTATATCTTGAATTTTCTGGGAATGTCTCCAAAAGCATTCTTCATTGTGAACGACTTTTGCATAACTGGTAAACCATAAGAGATAAACAAAATGTTACTACACAAAAATTGTAGATCGCGTTAAAATATACAATTTATGTTATATACATTTTTTTTTTGTTGAGTGAACCATTTTCGAGATATTGCTTGTTATTCCCTTTAATTTATCAATACTTATTTTCTCAAATGGGAATTCGTTATTCATTTTTTTGTCTTTGATATGCAAAGAGTATTTAATCTGTGGTAAAGGGAATGGTGCTGCACCTAGCAACCAGGTATTAAGAGATATGTATTTCTATATTGCCCTTGTAAATATTCCCCTTACATCTACAAGAAACTTAGCAATTAGATTGAGTCTGCAAATGTTTATATCGATTAACATGAAGTAGATGGAGAATAAGCGTTTGTAAAAATAGTTTCTACAAGAGTAGAGAAAATCATGTGAGTGTAACACATAAGATTTTTAGAAGAAGTTCCGCTGTGTGTCTATGAGCAGCATAACTCAAAAACGAAAAGTCGAATTAACACCAAACTTGGCATTTTAGGTTCTATACCTTCCAAAGATGTGATACGAAGATTTTCAAGAGAACCTCCATTCCAAACTACACTCTGAGTGAAACATCTTTCGTAATTTTTTATTTTCTGAAAAACGACTAACAATTTTGATTAAAATACCAGCTATGAAAGATACTTACACGAAAAATAAAGTGTATATCTCGGATTTTCTTGGGAATACCTGTAACATTGTCCTCGTACGGAAGGAATTTTGTATAATCTTGTACAACCGGTAAACGTTAAACAATAGACGAAAATGTACTGCACAAAAATGTAGATCTCTAAAACTCGAAGTTTTGTTTTGTAGTATCAGCCATTTCTGAAATATCCGTTATTAATGGTTCGATTTTTTCAATAATTGGCCATTCTTTCTTTTAAGGTCCTGTCAATTTGCAGTTGTTTCTCGCGATGCCATGGAAACAGTATCAAATTTTAAGGCCAGCATATAGCGTTCAGTTCTTAAACATTTAACCATCGCTATTCCCTTTGTATTTATAACAAGCTGTGTAATGCGGCTATTTCCGGAAATGTTTATCTCAATTAAAATGAAGTAAATAGAAAAATAAACTTTCGTAAAAATAATTTCGTAAAACCACTAATAAACAACAAAAGAGAGATAGTCATGTAAATGTAACACATCAGATTTTTACTATCTCTGCTGCTTTCCTATAATAAGTAGAGGAAATATTACATCCACCCAAAATTTTGATGTGGAGATTTCATTGAAAATACGCATTTATGTCTCCTGACTCCGATAAGGCACTTTTAGAGGGAAAATTTAATGTGTTAAATCTACACGACTTTCTCTGCCAACTCTTTTATAAACTATTCTTATGAAAGTCTATTCTTATATCTAATTTTTCTTAACGGAGATGAACCTTCATTTGCTCATCATTCGTTGCGGTATAAGTGGAGTACAAAAGCTAAAGTGATAGTCATATATTTTCATAACTGGTCGCTATGTGATGGCTTTGAAATTCTATTGTCTTTTCATGAACAGAAAAAGAAAGGAGGAAATGAGAATAGCGATTTGCAATTAGATTCAAGTCAATAACAAATAATATCTCGGAAATGGTTTATGCCACAAAAATTTTATTTGACATAAATTGTGTGCTTCAACGAAATCTGCATTTTTGCTTTCTCCACTACGTATAGTAAGTAGGGGAAGTATTGCATTCCAGTATTGCATTCCACTCAAAATTTGATTCTGAGACTTCACCGGAAATACATGTTTTGAATCCTAATAAAGCATTTTTGGAAACATGACCGTGTATGTATGTATGTATGTGTGTGTTTGTGTCTGTCTAGTGTCTGTAAAAGCATAACTCAAAAACGAAAACTCGGATAAAAACCAAACTTGGTATTTAGATTTAGTGGCTTCCAAAGATGTCACCCGGAGATACTCAACAAAATCCCCCCACCCCAGAATACCCTTTACATGGACGATTTTTCGAAAAGTTTTATTTTCTAAAATATGGCCCTAACGATTTTTATTAAAATACCATATTTTAAAGATATTTACATAACAACTAAAATGTAAACCTTGAATTTTCTGGGAACAGCCTGTGAAGTCCACATCATTTGGAAGAAGTTTTGAACAATCTTGTATAACTGCTAAACGTTAAGCGATAGACGAAAATGTATTACCCAAAAAAGTAGATCTCTTTAAAACTCACTATTTATGTAACATAAGTTTTTTGTTGTATAAACTATTTCTGAGATGCCCGTTATTAATGGTTTGAATTGTTCATTTCTTGGCCATTCTCAAGTCCTTTCAACATTCAGTTGTTTCTTGCGATTGCATGGAAGCAGTATGGGATTTAGTGTCCAGTTCTTAAACGTTTAATCATCTTTTTCTCTTTTTTTTACTCTATCTATTTTATGTCGCTTCAACTACATCCGTCATAATACGACAGATTTGTTAGTGGATAACCCTTAGGTCAAGGTATGGCAGATAGCTTTCTAGATCGCATTCCTGTAATCACACGCTTTGTCGTGTTCACAGGGACCCTAACGCATAGTAACCGGATCTTCTGCTTCGCCCCGTGCAGATGGCATTAGGGTGCCGTCCATTCTAACCGCTGCTTTCATATAGAAAGGCAGACAGTTAGCCTCCTAAGTCTCATCCCTGTAACCATGCCATCTTGCTTCGTCTCGTGTCCACAGAGACCCTAGTACATAACAGCCGGATCTAGTGCTTTCTTGCGGTACAGATGGCGTTAGGGTGCCGTCCAGTCTACCTGTTTTCATTTTCTGTGGATAGATGGCACAGCATTAGCTATTACCACCTATTGTTCATTTTTAGTATTATTTTAGACTTAAGGTGGAACTTTGGGTCGTGGTATTAAATATCCCATCCGCTATTTACCTTAGCGGCAGAGGGAAACCACGAAAAAACCTCAGTCAGATTGGTCGGCCAACGGGATTTGAACCTGCGACCTCCTGAATGCGGGTCACAGACGTTACCGTTCGAGTCATCTCGCTCGGTTATCGCTGTTCTCTTTGTATCTATAACGAAATTTGTAATGTAGCTATTTCTGCAAAGGTTTATTTGGATTAAAATGTAGTAGATAGAAAAATAAGCTTGAGTAGAAATAATTTGTGTACCCACTAATAAACGATAGACGGTAGAGAAAGTCATATGAATGTACCGCATCAGTTTGTGTAGTAAGTCTTTGTCTATCTCTTGCTGTACACCAATTAGACCAAAATGGGTTAGAATAAAGAGGAACTGGTTGTAAATCGTCTTCATTACCGGCTATTAATGCTATATCATCTGCATAAAGAGTTATATCTAAGGATTTTCTTCTATTCAAAGGTAATATCCATGTGGAAGTTCTTTCCAAATGTTAATCATATGTTTAATGTGGATTGGGAACAGCAATGGAGAAAGTCCATAACCTTGTCTTACACCTGCGTTTATATTTACCAATATCTCGATGTGCATCCAACCAGAAGTGTGATATTCAGCGATCGCAGTAGTAATGGGACAGGACACCTTTTTCATTCCATTAGGAATTCTGAATCCAGGTGAGAGTGGACTTCACTATCGATCTTGGGAGTTACAATGGCTTTCTCCAGCTGGCAAGGATACGATTTCCGACACCTTTAACAGCGCAAGTGGTATGAACCACAAATAACACAAGCGCATTAATCGCTGAAGCTCTATAATGACCAGTGATTCTGTTTTTTAAATTGCTGAATTTATATTCCTCTACCACCTTTATTAATATAAGCCAAGAACCCTAAGATAGCAGTGTAAGTAACACAAGGAAAGGACCAGATAAAAGTTAGTACAAAGTAAACGATAATAATGAGGGATTCAGAGTTTCAAAGCTAGCCTGAGGTAAAGATGACACAAAGCAGAGCTTTTCCTGTGCCACATAGAGGAGTATGGGCAATGACAAAGAGGAAAAGAGAAAACATGATACTTTTGAGATTCTCCCAGAAGGACGATGGTGAAGTATCCCGGACAACAAAAAGTAAAGACCTAGAGTTGAGAGAATATTGGTAATACATAATGGAGGTAACACAGAAATCCATTTCCACACAAATATCGCAGCAAACAGCAAAAAATTCTGTTTCAAAATAAGCAAGTTTTATCTGTTTTTGACAATTAGGATATCTAGTAAACCTGGAATGGTGCTATTTCCCAGATGGGAAGACGATTCCTGAGGTGCAGAGAGTTACAACATATGGACGTTTTCGTCGATCTGCCCACCAAATAAAGTCATCAAGTATATTAGAATATTCTAATGGTTATATTTTTTATTTTATAAGAATTGATAAATCTAATTTTATTAAGGGGACAAGGTAGTCTGAACATTGTAAATTACACCTTAAGTGGTTAAGTTACCACTGCTCTTAAAATTCTCAATGGTGTTTCCTGAAAGTTTTATGAGTTATTCTATAAATCATTACAATTATTTCAACTGGCTTTTTGTGTTGATATCTTATGTAGTTGAGTCCGTAAAAATTATTTCATTCAGCAGAAAATAATAAAATTTACTCATAAAACATGTGAATTCCTGTACCTTTTTCTCTGATACTACTTACAATACAGAATCACACTTTTGCATGCTGGATCTTGGTATAATCAGTTATCTTCTGAATTTCAATTATTTAGTTATGTGTGTCAGTTCACTAGAAATTCAAAAACAATTACTTGCAAAGTCAAAAGGAAAAATGTGGAAAATTTGCAATGTTGTTGCTTTCTTAATATCACTACTATGCATTATAAAATTATGATTGTGGTTCCGAAAGCTTAAATATGTGTTGTGTACATGTACTGAAAATTTCAGCTCTCTACTCCTCATACTTTCTGTAAAAAAGGTACATAAATATCCAAAATGTTGTTTTGAGAAAACTGAATTTAAAGTTTGAATATTAAAATTCTGACACACTTGAGTACATCCCAGGGTCATAATCATTTGCACCTTCATTCCTGGATTGCTTCAGCTTTTCTGATTCTCTTCTCTTGGTCCTGGTCTCTTTTGTTAGTTGCTGAACTGCTCGCTGGGCATGATATAGTCGTTCATTGTTGAAAGATACAAAAATATTCTAAAAAGGGGCGTTGCCTGACAGCTTTAAATAAAGCAGACTAGTATTTAAATGGCATTTAAATGTCTTAAAATCCTCTTAATCACCAAAAAGTATTATTTTCTGAAAATGAATATAATAGAGATTTTATTGGTGCCTAGTTCTACTCTACATTAATAACAACACGTCTACCAATGATAAGCTTGCAAGATACAAGCTTACCTGGGGTGCGAAGAAGGTTGGGCTGTTCCCGCCGGTTCTTCCGGCGTAGCTGAAGATTAGATTAAATATTAAAAGACTGAGTGTCGCAGATTCCTGTTAGCTCGGGTCTTGCAGAGAGAGAGGACCATCAAAAACTCTTAAGCTTAAATACCACCGATCATGTTGAGCTAGTGCTTTAGACATGACTGACATAAGCGTCGTCAGCATATTTGCTGATACACTCGCGAATATTCGGAAAAGGTATCCTTAAAATCACACGATACTTCTCTGCTCCCATAAGCATCCAGGAATGACTTGCCAGAATTCTAAAGCAAATTTTATGGATTTCCTTAAACAAATTTTGTCCTGAATATCTCTAACTTAATAAAATTAGATTCATTCTTGTAAAATAATATGATAACCGTCACAAGATATATGTTTGCATTTTATATGACAAAACTCACGGCTGTGTACTTACCTATCATAATGTTCGTCAGTCACAGGAATATAGATATTAAAGAATTACATTTTTAAGAGAGAATACCCTTCATTACAAAACTCACGTTAAAAATCCTATGAGATAGGTCATGTGGACTATGAGAGACCATAACCAAAAACGTAAGCGCCAATATCAACCACAACATATCTAAGCCAGAATCCTGAAACCACAGCACAATGTGTGATGCACATGGACATCTGGTTGAAGTGTAGAGTAGCTGTCTTTTCTTATGAATAACTCCCCTGTAACGCTTACCAGGACCGTCCATTTCAGTCAGTTAATTAAAGCGTTGTTAGCTATAGTATACACAGACTGACGTGTTGCTGTATTTCTAAACCTTAAAGTAATATTTATGATTAATCTATTCTGTCATCAAACTTTTAAAGCAGGTTTCGACATGAAAGATTTGATATTTCCCTCGTTAATGCTATTATACGGCATCTGTATTCCAATGACGAAGTGAATTTGCAGTAGGTACGTAAGACTATTTATTATTAAGCTGACCGATGTCACCACTGTGACGATTCTTTGTAGTTAGCTGGTACCTTAAATGTCTCAAATTAATATTGAGACTATATCAGCATATTCTAGTAAAAGAAGTACAGGTTCGTCCTCATTTTAATTCGTGTAATAATCTTCAATATACACTTTCCAATTAGCGGCTTTCAGAATACGCCCTACATAAGACATTGCCGAAGAAGCAGGTTTTGTAGCTGTACAAGGTCCTCCGGATTTTCCATTGTGCAGATCACAGATTGTACTCTGCATCTAAAACTTACCACAAAGCTATATAGCTGTCAAGGTTGTTGGAGGTTGTGCTGAAAACCTACTCCTACTCCTCACATCAGCGACATCTTGAAGAATTTTCAAATTATTGTACAATGAGCTTCCGTTTTTTAAACGTCAAACCTGACCCAGCGATTTATTTTCACCATCATAGTCACGTGTTTGTCATAAGAGCCGTACGGGTGCCAACAACTGTTGAGAGAATCCCATACCAACACTCCAAATATAATTCAACTTAACTCTGAAAGCAATACGCAAATAAGTTTTTTGACAGGCGCTCTAAATAATTTCTAGGGCAGTGAACAACGCAACAACTCTCCCAGTTTTGCATTTTACATATATGCTTGCTTTAAGGTCTGAGATAAACTGATGTACATTTCAAGCAATACTTCACTTCGTATACTCAGCATGCTCCCAGTTGGTACCCGAAGCAGGGTTAGTTTCAATATTGAACGTTTTGTTCTCTATGCTGTCCGCTTAGACCTGAAACAAGAGGTGTGACGTAGCCTTGCGGGGCTTCTTGACGTAATACACCAGTGAGATAGGAATGTTTAAGCTAAAGAGGAATCTAATAGCTTTGGTCTAGTATGCATAAGCTTCCATTTTTAATTTGCTTCTTGTAAATTAGTTCGTACTTCAATATTTTTATTCTGGGAAAATCTTAAAGATGTCTTCGTAAATCTAGTATTTGTTTGCTTCAAAGTTTCCAAATTTAGAATGAGAGTAAATATATTGTGACTTTGTCCAGTTCAACTGTCACTTAGTTTTGACTACCTCTGTTTTTTTACTTTCTCTACTACGTATAGTAAGTAGGGAAAGTATTGTATTCCACCCAAAAATTCGATACCGAGATTTCACCGAAAATATATGTTTCTAGACCACCTGAATCCAAAAAGAACATTTTTGGAAACATTTTCGTGTGTGTGTGTGTGTGTGTGCGTGTCTGTGAACAGCATAATTCAGAAACGAAAAGTCGGATAAATACTAAACTTGGTATTTAGGTTCAGTATCTTCCAGAGATGCGACACGAAGGTTTTCAAGAAAACCCCCCACCCCAGATTACCCTTTACATGGATCATTTTTCGAAAATTTTAATTTTCTCAAAAATGACTAACGATTTTGATTAAAATATCATATGTTTAAGATATTTTCATGACAAATTAAATGTATATCTCAAATTTTCTGGGAATGTCTCCAAAAGTATTCTTCATTGTGAACGTCTTTATTATAACTGGTAAAGCATAAGAGATAGACAAAATTTTACTACACAAAAAATGTAGATCGCGTTAAAATACACAATTTAAGTCATAAACTTTTTTATTGAGTAAACTATTTTCGAGATATTGCTTGTTATTCCCTTAAATTTTCCAATACTTATACTTTTTCTCTCAAATGGAAATTCGTTATTAATTTTTTTGTCCTGGTAATGCAAAGAGTATGGAATACTCCACATATCAACCAGCTCTTAAAATATTTTACTATAGCTTAAAGGCTACCAATTTCCCTTGCATCTACAAGAAAATTAGCAATAAGATTAACATCTCGATATCTCGATTAACATGAAGCATATGGAGAATAAGCGTTCGTAAAAGTAGTTTGTACAAAATTAGAGAAAGTCATGTGAGTGTAATGCATCAAATTTTTTCAGATAGCCAGACTGCACTTAAGGCTCTGTTAAGTCATAAGGTAGCGTCAGGTTTTAAATTGCCTAAACATTCTCATAAGCTTGGTGGAACAGAATGAGTTCAACTCATCTGGGTGCCGGGTCACAGTGGTATAGAGGAAAACGAAAAAGCTGATGAACTTGCAAAACTAGGAATAGCTTCACGCCAGAGCCGGCTCTAGGAACATCTCGACGTTTAATAACCTCTCGAGAGTCTATTAAGAACTGGTCCAAAGTACTTACTTTACTTACTTTTAAGGGCTTCTCCACTCTTCAGTATTCCCATTCGCCATTCTTCCCGATTGAACAAGTCATGCTCCTCCAGGCACCGATCATACATCATTCTATGAATCTGTCCTCTCCAGGTTGTTCTTGGTCTACCTCGCTTTCTTCTTCCACGAGTGACCATTCTAAAAAGGTTTTAGGGCACCTATCATCCTCCATTCCTTTTACATGCCCATACCATTGAACACCCGCCTTTCAATTCTCTCCACCACTGTTTCCTCCATATCTATCATCTGTCTCACCTCTTCACTTCTCCTTCTTTCCATCCTTGTGTAGCGGGAAATAGTCGTTGGACGAGGTTTGTAGCGGGAAACGGTGCTGCACGCTATTTGTAGCGCGAAATCGTCGATCCTTCGGTTATTTGCCTGTTGCGGTGTTCTTCTTCCTCGGCTACTGGTGCTCGTCGGTTGTTGCGTATTCCATTCCTAACTACATCTAATTATTAATTCTCAGGTTATAGAGGGTGAGGCAAGTTTAAGAAATACACTGCAATTTTCCCTTAAAAATTAAGTTTATCCACAATTGAAATAATTATGGGCGGCTAGCTTTTCCCATTATTATTATAATCCCACCACTTTAAATTAGTCAGGAGCCTAGCTATCTGCACACGCATTCCCACCTTTGTATGCACCCACGTGCATTTGTAGCACCTCATGTCGACGTGAATTCTTAAACATCAGTTAGCGAGAGAGAGTGAGTGGTCTTTGAGACCTTGCCTGCCCTTATATACGGGAGCCTAGTGACGCTCACCTGCACGTTTAAAAATGTAACCACGTTTCTCATTGGCCCCCAGACCGCGTCAACCTAACATTTATGAGAATGTGTGGCTTCAGTTCCGTGCGCTTAAGCGCCATCTTGTGGCATTGTGAAGCCAGTTCCATATCTCCGTCTCTTTCTTATCTCTATCTGTCTCTTTCTATTTCTCCGTACCGTTACCGTTTCCCTAGCTGTTGGCTTGGTGAAAGGAATTTTGCTAGCTCGCCCGTTTCTTACAGTCAGCTCTGTACAAATGTTAGATATTGAATATTTTAACATGTTAGTGAATTAAAGTATTACTATACAACTCTTATATGTATGGTTCCCCTTTCATATGTACAATTCCTATATATGTATAATATATCCCCTTTCACTTGATACTCTAGCACTACGTCTCATTCCATCCACTTCCACTGCCAAGATCTTAGATTTTTGTCCCTCTACCAAAGTCCACACCTCGGCACCATAGGTCATTATACTTTCTACCACAGTCCTCAAAAACCTCTTCTTTGTACAAATCGACATGGCTGTACTCCAAAAACCCCATTCAACATTTTTATAGCGCTTCGTGCTTGTTCTATCCTATTGTCTACATCCACCTTACAGCTCCCTACTTCATCAATTAGCGATTCCAAATATTTAAACTTTTTAACAGCTTTAATAATTCTTTGGGGTAGTGAGATGTCCCGTTCACTTCCTCCTACTACCAGGTACTCCATTTTATTCACATTTATTCCAAAGTAAAGCATTATAAAACCTGGTTTAAAACTACAGGAAATAAACATGGTATACTTTTTATTAGAAAACCATGTAAGAAAAGAGCTGAAACTTACTTAAATGTAACAGACTTCAACAATTCAATGAGAACAATTCCTGTATTTCCCACAGGACATGCTTCTATTAAAAAGCATCTTAACATGATGGGAGTGTTTCAGGGTAATTTTTACTGCAGATTGTGCAATAAAGAAACTGAAACATCCAGCACATTATATGCTTCGGTGAGACCTTAGCTTATAGAAGATATATTGCTTGTGAGAAAATGTTTTTAGAACCAGAAAAAATTAAACCATTGCAGTTATGAGAGTACTCCTTGATAAAGGTGCAAGCATAGTGAACTGGCTTTAAAACGTTATAGGTGCCACAATGAGCGCAAGGCTGCAGGGCTTCCGGAGGAATGACGGAAATCTCTATCGCATAAGACAAGACAAGACATTACTCAAAAGTAACTTTGTTTTCTCAAGTGCTCTTCGTATCACAATAGTATAAACAGTTTTTAGGCTTCTGTAGTATCGAAATGAGAGAGAGGGGGCTAGAGAGACCTGTAGAAGGAGAAATATGAGCAACCACACAGAGCAATTGCGAATGTTTGCTTTGAGAGATGATTTATGGTGTGCAAAATGGAAGACCAGTATGCAGCGAAGGATAGCAGGTTTGATGGCATTACACGGGTGGTGGATTAACCATTTACGCTCAAGAGGAGACATGCAATGCGTTTGAATTACTGCACAACAATGAATTAATTTTCCAACAACATACCCGTATCCTAGACAGTAAGCAAACATCTCCAATTTTTGTGGTGTTTGCTTTTACTAGAATGCAGTTGTATCAAATAATTAACTTTAATAACAGTAACCGCCGCTTCGCTCTCGTTATCTCATTGGATCGTTAAATGCTTCTCTCTTTCTCTTCCGCATTCACTCACTTACTCTTTCTTTTTCTCTTTCTGGTATCCATTCTTGTAATATTTCCAAAATCAACAATCAAATTACTTTTGGGGGGCATTGGTAGAAATCCGAACATACGTATAGGTATAGGTTACACAACGAGGGGAAAATCTCGCGCACTGCGACATACATAGATCTATTGTTTCTAACATCCCCCAGGAGGAAAGGATGAAGTCAAGGAGCTACAGTAGGCTACAGGATACAGAGACGCGCGGAAGTCCCTAACAGTTTCAGACTCTAAGACCCATCCCACTGCTGGTAGCTGCATAGAGAGCGCGATGAACGACCTGTTGAACAGGCAGTCCTGAAGTTTTCACAGGGAGTACTCTTTCCTTTAAGCATCACCGCCATCTGCCAGGCACCGTCACGAAACCTAGAATCACACTTCAAAGATGAGAAGGAAACGCAATGAAATGGAAATAATTAAAAGGAAATCGTGGTAGATGAGAAATCATCCCAGCATTCGCCTACCGATCACAGAAAACCACAAAAAACCAAGGTCAGTGTGGACTGCGAATGCTCCCTAATGCGAGCCTCACACATTACCACGGAGCCGTCTCGCTCGATAGAAAGTACGTAACTAGCATGATATTGCAGCTAATACGCATGAAACCAAGAGAACAAACCAAGAAAGGTAGGTGAAGTTTGATGATGCTACGTTTGGCAGCCATCAATATTGAACGGTCTCAGCAAATTTGTAAACATGGATAAAACTGGTCATCTTACAATACTATCATTTGAATGGTCTTAGCCCAATTAATAGTAAAGTTGAGCTAGATTCTACTCTACGGGAGTCTCCTCCTTCGTTTACAACAGTAAAATATTGGGTGGCAGAGTTTAAGCGAGGTCGTAGGAGCTGCTAAGACTAACATTGCAGTGGTGACCAAATGAGGTGACCACGACAGAAATTGTGAGGTAAATCCACAAAATGGTATTAGATGACCGTCGACTGAGTGAGCGAGCTAGCAGACATCATAGAAATTTCAAAATATGCTGTACACCACACACTGACTGAAAATTTAAACATGAAAAAGCTGTGCGCAAGATGGATGCTGCGTTTACTCACAATGGAACAAGAGCAGCATCGTGAAGATGTTTCAGTTGAGTGTTTGGCGATGTTTTGCTGCATAAAGCGGAGTTTATGTGTCGATTCATAACCATGGATCAAACATGGGTCCATAACTTCACACCTGAGATGAAGGAAAAGTCAAAACAGTAGATTGAAAGGGGAGAATCGGCTTCAAAGAAGGTGAGACAGTTCCATTTGCAGCCAAGGTCATGGCGTCAGTTTTTGGAATGTGTATGGAATAATTTTCATTGATTATCTTCAAAAAGGAAAAGCAATCAATGACGACTATTATGCAAACTTATGGTAGCATTTGAATGATGAAATCAAACAAAACCGGCCGCATTTAGTGGAAAAGAAACTTTTGTTTCATCAAGGCAATGCACCACTTCACACATCCATTATCGCCATGGCCAAAATCAATGAGTTAAATTTCGAATTGCTTCCTCGTGCACCGTCTTCACCAGATTTAGCCCCTGCTGCTTATTTTCTATTTCCAAAGTTCAAGAAATAGCTTGGTGCTAAAAGATTTGCCAAGAATGAAGAGGTGGAGTCTGTAGCTGATGGCTATTTTGCAGAACTCGGCGGTTCTCACTATAAACAGGGTATCCAAGCTGTTGAACATCGTTGGGAAAAGTGTATCGAGCTGAAAGAATATTATATAGAGAAATAAATATGTTTTTTCCCAAAATTGTTGTGTTTTCTTTGTTAGGTCGGGTACTTCTGGGACAGCCCTCGTAGGTTAGATAAGTTAGATAGGTTAGATAGAGAGGTTGGGTAGGTAGGGTAGCTAGACAGGTAGGTCTAACGTACAACACTCGCACGACTGTTCTACGGATTACCAATTCGAGATAATTTATAGAAATGGTGCTAGATTAGTAAACCTTCCACGTACATTACGAAAACCAATTCAGCCGTTTATATCAAGTCATTTTTATGCTGATGAACTCTTGTAGAAAAAATAAGATCCCTACCCTCTCAAATATATTCTATTACATTATGTTTCGCGCTGAAAAATATAAACATACGACTACGAATTCGGCCACGATCTGAGCTTGCTTGAAGAAGAGCATCAGTGCTTTTGTTGACAATGCCTAACATCTTCGAGGCTAGGGATCAGAGGGGAGTGAGGGGCTAGGCGATAGGGGATGTAGTGTTGCACAACGAAAACAGTGCTATATTTTGCAGACCTCAGGCTCGCTAGTAAATGGAACTCAGAACTGGGATGTTTTCCTTACCACTGTCCTTTCGATGCACCGCCCACTTGTTCCATAACTGTTTAGTTTCTCTTCCCACCCAGCACTCATATCCTGGCCGACTATTATTCTTAAAACAGCTAAATTTAATTAACACAAATTGTGTATGTCGATGGCTGCTTCATTTGTTTCTGTTAGTTTCCAAGTTAAATACTTTCAGTAAAAAATAAGAGAACATCGAAGAATATTAACAAATAACTCAAGATACACTTTTTGGCACTATAATATGTAACAGTAAACCTAATATTTAATCAAAATTCACCATTTTATTTTACAGAATACGAAATATATGGTTTTTTCAGGTGAGAGATTTGCTTACTACTCTTCACCTGACGTCCTCGAACGACACCTGATTCACGTATAACATTTGATATCAGCCCGACTTTTTTATTTTGAGTTCTACTAGTCACACATGCTAATTGGCTGGTCGAAATCGAATTTTAGGGGTGGATTATAGTACTTCCTCCACGAATGCCATGATAATCAGAGGAGAGCTTTAGAAAACTAAGAGACATCAACCAACAGGAAATTGAATCGGATTGTAAAATTAAACCTTCCCTAAGTCTAGCAAATTAAATAAAATTGAAATGGGAGAAAGAGCCATATATACTTAACTTAGGAAGAAAGGAAAGATAAGGAATGGTATGGTTTAGACTGGGGGCTGGAGGGCACAGAAAATGACTGACGATTCTGGCAGGAGAGTCTGCCCATTCTGTGATTTGGGTGAGGACTGAGTACATATTTTGGCGGAATGTGCACAGTGGGAGAACCAGCGAACGATTAAACTGAAAGAAAAATTCTTAAGTCCCTCAAGAAAGAGATCGGCATGTTGGGAGCTACTGGCTGACCAGAGGAACCTGCAAAACTTGGGAAATTTTTTGACTAAAGTGCGCGAAGCTAGGTAAAATTTGTTCAGTTAGACAAAGCTAATTTATCTCTATTTTTCTTTTTTGTGTTCCTTTTTAGTTTTGTTTACTTTTTTGTTGTTTATTTTGTCACCCTACTTGAATTTTAAATATGCATGTACGGTCAATGACCCATGCACTAAATATTTGTGTAATAACTTCAGTGATTTGAAACCAATAAAGATACCTTATCTATCATTTTCGGTGTGGAATCTAGACAAAGTTCATGTAACAACTGAAAATGCTGAAGCTGAAAGTACAGGGTGGGCGAGAACTCTCCGTACCCTCTGGTATCTAATGCTGATTGATGTATTTTAGCACAAGTACTTACGTATTAAGTGTCCATTATATCTGTATGTTCCCCATCTTGCTGTAAACACAGTTCCATACGCCTCCATGTTCTTCTTGACATATTCTTGAGCATGTCCGGTGTTATAGTGTGAAATGCATCCTCAACAGCATTGCGTAGTTCTACGTTTGTAGCATAACGACATGCAGATACATGCACCTTAATGGCTCCCCATAACGAGTTGTTAGGTGTGGTGAGGTCAGGATTTCTTGAAGACCATTTCAAGGGAGCTGGTGTCACTGATGAACCACGACATATCCGCCGTTCTGGAAAGTATTCATTTAGGAACTCGCGCACTGCAAGAGTGTAGTGAGGAGGTGCTCCATCTTGCTGCAACCATATGCGTTCTGTGAGGCCCCTTTCCTGAAGATGCGGTATTAACCATGTTTGTAACATATGCTAATAATTTGCGCCATTCACACTTCCTTAAAAGAAAGTACGGTCTAAGCAGATGTTGTGATGTGAACGCTGCCCATATCATTACTTGAGGCGGGTTCCTTTCTAACTCGACTGTGTAATGAGGATTCTCTTTGGCCCAAAAGACAATATTTCTAGAACGTGATCTGCAATAAATCGCACATTCATCTGAAGACATAAACTTGGCACGGTTCACTGCATTTAGAAATTGAGTTAACAAAGCACGGCATGCTAAAACGCGCTCATTCTGGTCTCTCGTTTACGAACGTCGGTCGAAAAGGTCTGAGCTTAAGGTACTTTTTCATGTGATCTTGCATTGTTCCGAAGTACGTTTACATTCGACTTCATAGGAGATTGTTCAATCGAAGCAGAGACTCCGTTACGTGTTTCTTCTCGTGTCTTCTTCCTTCCACTCCGCTGTCTTTAACACTGCCAAAAGCAAAAGCAAAAGCACGTCTTTTCCAATCCGGAAGTGTTGCTTTCCGCGGTGGAGCCTTATTAAATATTTCCTGGAATGCTCCCATAATCTGTCGCATTGACCGCTCACATCTGCCATGGCTACAAATTACAACTCGACTGTGAAAACTTCTAACCACAATTCCAAGAATTAATAAGAACTAACATAGCTACATAGCATAATAACATTTGATACTCACATTGGTATGGGGTACGGAGACTTCGCCCAACTTGCATATCAAAGATTTAATCTTACATGCTACTGATAAAAACACTTTATTTCAAGTTACGAGAAAATATTAAACCACGAAACTCTATCCAGTTTGGAATTCAGAACTACATTGTGTCCCGTGGTGTTCAACACTGATAGGACCTTAAAGTTTTCGCAGATATAACAAAATAATAGTAAAATTTTTAAAATGACTGACGTAGAAGATTAAACAAACTTTAGGATAAAGCTTATTGTTTTTCTGTTTTCATAATATATACAATGTCAAAACCATTTAGTTGGACAAATCTTGATGATAATTTGTCTTAATATATATAAAGGTCTATGTATATCCTATAAATATGAAAAACCATGACAATCAATAAATACCGGAAGCTTTTTCTATAGAATGTGAATTGAAAGTTTATCTGGATCACAAGAGTAGGTAGAATAATAAGCTTTTTTAAGAATAGTTTGTATAAGAAGGCTTTGAATGTGCACATCAGACTTATTCTTTACGGTACACAATATAATATTGAATCGGAACTAAATTGGAGAGTATAGTTATGTGAGCTTTAATTCTACATTCGCAGTTATTTTTTACCTTTTTCTCTTTTTTGCGTCCTTTAACCGGCTAGGTTATATGAATGGGAGAGATGATGCTTAAATGAATCGGGTCCACCGAGCTTAAAAATTTATCCGACATTCGTCTTTACAGGTTAAGAGAAAATCCGAAAAATTCCCGAACAGATCTTACTTTAACCAAGATTCGAACTCGGGACCTCTTGAATGTGAGACAGACGCGCTACCCCCACCCCATAGAGACGGGCAGATTTTATTTTGTTTTATAATCATGGCAACGAAATAAACCGTGTGGTAACTGGATAGTGAAAAGATCTTTGTATCTTCAGAACTCGCAAAACATATTTCAGCGGACGCACAGAGGAATATTTGGCTTACCCTTTCTGGTAACAATCATATGCAAAAATCGGGAGTCTCTGTAAAGAAAAGAACACCGGCCACAGTGTGTGTCAGATGAGAATGTGGAGGGAGTCAGAATGGTTGCGGCGTGGGAGTCGAGAACTAGCAATTCCAACAATGACAGTGTGGAAGGTGTTAAGAAAACTTGCCACCGCTATAACCTGTCTCAAACAAGAACGATCCTCTTGTAAGCATATGGAAGGGAAGACAGAAAAATAGTAAGATATATCCCTGATAGTGAAACGGACTTAGGCCACTGATTGGTGGAGGGAATTTTATGGGCGGTATGCTGCACTTACTTCGTCGACTTATCCTCCTCGTATTACACCTACTTACAACAGTGCCTAGGGTCCGAGATCTGTAGAGGAGCAGACGAACACTGAATCTGAGAATGAAGAACCCGGAACAGGGAATCGTCTCGTAGCCAGGCATGAGAGTGAGGGAAAAAGATATAAAATGAATGCGAAATGGATGAAAGGAAAGGTGATGATGGAGCAATTGGTGGAATGAACGGCAGGGGAAACCGGAAAACCCGCCGCTTCGACCACCGCAAATCCCACATGCGTGTCCTTGGATCGAACCAGGGACCTCTTAGTGGGAGCGATCTAACCACTCGGCCACGGCGCCGCCTACTATTATATTAGAAAAACAAAACGCAATTTGGCAACTCGTTTAAAAGAACACAAAAGAAACATTAAACTTAAGCAAACTGAGAAATCAGCTGTTTCTTATCATTTTTGGAATAACCGGCTCGAAATAGGTCAAGACATAGAATTGCTAAAACCTGTGCAAACCTTAGCACAGTTGGATGCCCGGGAAAAAATATTCATAATTAAAAATGCTCAACATGCTTTAAACTTTGAAATTCCGCCATTGGATGGCATCACACCGAGTAGGTTCAACCACCGAGTAAGTAAGGTGAAGGTCTCCAACTTATCAAGAGGGAGCAGTGCTGCAGCAACCTGTTCTTCCTGTAACAGTTCAGGAAACCTCCACCTGAGGCCCTTCCATTAGACTCCTTCGACTCCATGGGCTTCTCATGTCTTTCTTCCTGATTTTGTAAGTTAGTCGAACTCTCAACCAGCTGAGGATGAGGCCGCTGATGCTTCGAAATGATCGTTCAATTATCCAGACCATCATAATGAAGGTTTTTATATAACATGTCGACTCTTAATTAATAGTATATTATGCAACGAAACTATAATGGTAGTGATTAAAACGCGAGTATTATTATTAACCGAGCGAGCGAAGCGATGCGTTTTAATACCCATTATAGTCAAGGTTCATACGACGTTTATGCTCGACCATGTATCTAAATTAAAGGTTTCATAAGTATTCGTTTCTGGTTTGAGTGATGTGTTACAGTCGTTATTCCTTTATCTATGGTTACAATATAATGACCTTGTAGCACCCCTGTCAAACAAAGTTGCTGGCGTTGTGAGACCTACTACGCAGAATAATCGATACTTGCGCTTTCACAATGTTACCTGGCCACTTCTGATTGGTCGAATACCAATACTTTAAGGAACAGGTGTACTTTAATGAGGCCCATTAAAATACTGCTACCAGTCGTATAAATACTACATTTTGGCATGGTCGAGCATAAAAATAATTAACTTATTATTGTTAAATAATATGCAGCCTAACTTTGTATTACTAATGCAGCAGTTGTATAATAAGCTGTATTCCTATATCATACGGTCCTCTCGGACCAAAATACATCTCGAGGTGAATGCTGAAGAAGTTATTGTCTTTAAGTTGGAGTTGTTTATTTATTTAGCTCCTCGTGGACGCCAATTTGAAGTACGTATTTTGTTGTATTTTTATTTTTATTTGCCCCACGCTTTGAAAAAACCGATTTTAGATGTATTTGTATTGAAGTTCAGCTATTGGGGAGCCGAACTTGTAGTTTCGTCGCAACCGCACGTATCGTAAACAGTTTCCGGTAGCCTTCGCCCCAACTATATATTCAGGTGGCCTTTGCCCCAAGTTTAAAAAAATATGAACTTTGTAATTTGACTGTTTTTTTAAATATTATATATTTATGTTTGCCTCGGCTGCGTCAGTATTTGTTAGAGACATGGATTTCTTGGCAGGGCATAATGCGACAAGAATGTAGGCTTATGCAGATTTTTAGTTTTAATTCACTCCTTTTTATTAATCCTTGACATAAATTAAATAGCACTTCAGTGATATAGAGATCTGTGAGATTCTTTAATTAATTTATTGCATTTTTTAACTCGTATACTATTTTCGTCTCACACGAATACGTTATTAATTTCTCGAGGACACATCTCGCATCCGGTTACTATCACTGTCTGCAGGCAACTGACTTGATTTCAACCATCTAAACTTGTAAATTTCTGTATTTCAAGTCTCTGATTGGCTAATCCTACTCCAATAGCATACCTGTATTTAACTAAAGCTTTTTCTGGTTGTTGATTGGCTATTTTTATAAACTATCACTAAGATTACATTAATGCTTCCAAGAATCACAAATAACATTTAAATTCTCAAACTTATTATTGCCTCAAGGTTACCTCATTGTTAGTAACGTTTAACTTATTATTCTCACAGCTCCTACATTATTAAATTTCGTAATATATTCACATAATATTACTAAACATGTTTACAATAATATAAGCATATGCAATGACTGCTACATACATTTTACAAATTATTACATACACATATTGCTTCTAGGCGGGCTGTTATTGAATTTATATATTATATAATTTGAGTGAAATCATTTAAGTGTTAAAAATACTGCTTCAATGCTGATTAAGATGTTCTTTATCGTACAGAGTCGCTTCTGAAATTTTAGAGTGTACTTTATACACCTCTCTCATGCTTCATAAGCCCAGAACACTTGTACGCTTATCATCTTGGAGCAGGCTGTCAGTGTGCCAAAATAGAACACAGCTGAGGCAAACCTTAAGAAGTGGTGAGACGCGATGCTTAATAAAGAAAAACCCGAAGCGTAGGCTTATTCTACTACACCATAAAATTAATTCTAAAACCCGTAGATATAATAAGTTACTAGCAATATCTTGCGCGATTTATACGTCAAAAACTGACAGATTGAGTCCGCTTCACCCTTTTGTGTACAACAGGATCGTTCTTGTCCGAGATAGAGTATACCTGCAAGCATCTGAATTAAGACGGAGGAATTTTGCAGCATTAGGATCGGTTACACCACGCATTATAACGTAGTGTTGCAATAAAAGGAAAACTGATTAGATGAATGCCGAGTCATAAATAAATCCCAAATTGAACAGTTGGAATTTGGAAAAAGTTCATATGAACATATGTCCCATAATCCTTGGTTTTCGCGTTATTCCTGTCACAATGAAAGTGTGAGTTCGACGGTCTTCGGGGTCCAACCTCAAAACTTCATTTCTCTATGCATTCATAGAAGGCGTTGACCCATTGTACTACATAAGGTAGACGGCGAAGTGTTGCCATGAAGACTTATTTACGTTTGTTATTTTTCATTAGTCTGTCTTTAACGTTTCAATTGTGTAGTGAGTTAACTGCACGTGTTTCGTTCCACTATGGCTGGATGTTCATTTCGTGAACATGAATCTACCATGACCGATGGATAGGCAGAGGAGGACCAGTTCCATGGCCTGCACGCTCTCCCAACCTCAATCCTGTGGATTTTTACCTCTGGGGGCATCTTAAATCATTGGTTTATGGAGCAGCCATGGAAGCCTAAGAAACCATTCGACACCATCCCGGAGTTTTTGACAGGGTGCAACATTCCATGATTCGACGAGGAGAGGCATGCATAGAAGCAAGAAGAGGACATTTCGAACATTTCTTATGAGTTTTGTGTGTTATAAGTGTACCACTGTGTTGAACACCTCCTAACGAGAAAACAAAGGATTATGGTACATATGTTCATATGAAATTTTTTCCTTCTTGTGGTACAAGGAACCCATACCCGAAGTTTGTAAAAGTATTTCTGAAACATCCTGTATATAATCCTGGATAATTTAATTTGAGGCTGCAAAATATCTCCAAAACTAAGCTTTGTAGAAACAAATGCCTTTAATAAAAGTTGCTTCATATTATGGGGGAATTAAATGCCATTAGGCGTGTTTTGTTTGGAGTACGTCATGGTAATCATTTTCGGGACGATTTAATTTTTTAAATGGGAACCAACAATTGGGGTCAAATTGAATTGATCCTAAAATGAGCATCACAACGTCCTCCAAATAAAATACGACTAATGGAATTTACTTTCCCCCGTAATATCAAGCAACTTTTATTAAACACATTTCTTTCTATAAGAATTATAATTCATATTTATTTATCATACAATCCAAATAAAAAATAAAATTTCATCTTCGTTTACTTTTAGAGATATTGTATGGTCCACCCTGCCAGTGTAGGTGTGAATAAATTAAAATTAAATTGAGTTTTATTTATGGACGCTCTGTAACTACTATGTTTCTATATTGGGCGTGAAAGACCGGAAATTTTGCTCAGAGGCTTCTATCAGGCTTGAGTTTCTTTTACGTGCCGTAAATCTACACCACGGGACCTCCGGCTATACTTCCCTTCGAAGGAAGCCATGCTAAGGATTTTTACGCGCGAAGAATCCATCGCCCTCCCCCGGGTTTCACCCGCGACCTTGTAACATGATACCCCTAGACCGCGAAGGCCGGGAGATCGATTGTGTGTGGGGTTCTTTTTTCCCCTTATAGGCTTCCACAACGTTCCATCAATTTCTTCCATACTTGACACAGATAAACACAACTTTTGACACAAGGCGAAAATTACTGTCTAGCTTAGGATTCAAAATTTCGCCCCATTTCACACGATTAGTTATTTAATTTTATGCAGTGGTTAGAAAAGCTCGCTAGACCATCTATATCTTTCTCAACGATAATTGTAATACGTTGAATATTGCTAACGTAATAATTGTTCAGGTTTTCACGGCGTCACAAAATAACAAAGGAACAGCGAGTTTACATATTATTTTTTTATCTCCTCTCTGACATTGATCATAGAATAATAACATAGTCAAATAAATAAATTACAACCGCTGTGTGACCTTTGGCTATAGTTGCAAAAATGTAAAGGGCTGCAACCGCTTGGTAAAAAATTAACATTTCGACATATTATATTTGACTGTGATAACAGCAACAGCTTCAAAGCAAACAAAACACCAATTTTGCTTATTCTACTTTATCTTTACATGATTATTTATTGCGTATTTTGATATAAAATAATACAAAGGCATTCAACATAATCGAATTGACTATAAAAGTCTCTATGGCTCTCAAACATTGCTAACTAAGATTAATAAAGTAGTCGAAGATCATATCCATTCATTCTGCTATTATACTCTGATATTCGCACATTCGCTTATTATTATTTATAGGTTCTCATTTTCCGTAAGCAGCAGGTTTTCTTTCTCTATGGGAAGTTTGTGATGGTTTTATATGCATAAAATGACAGTGGGTATGGATAATGAAACGGCAACTCTAGGCCGAGCCCAAGAACTATAATTACAGATAACTTATTAATTAACTTTTAGTGATGTTAAATCGTATTATGTAAATATCTTTTTCTCATACTGCTTGTATATTTTAAGAAGGGTGATTTAACATTATGTATCTATCTAGGTTATTAATATTAGTAGAGTTATAAATGGTTTAATGTAAATAATTTAAGCGCTATGTTAAAATACTGTCCACGAGGGAAAGTTTTAGCTACAGGAATAGTGCTTTCGAAGGCAGAAAACCTAGTTTTATTACCTCTCTCCGGTCGCTGTGCTATTATTCCTACAGCGAGGGTGTAGAGCCTTTGTCCCATTATTTGATAATTCGCCGTGACCAAGTGAGTGAGAAAGACAACCTTAACGGTAAATGTAGGAAAAGCCGCGATGTATATTAAAATTGGACCAATGAGATCCCTGAAAGTTTATTCGAAATAGTTAGACGCGTCGAGTCGCGCTAAAAATGGACCAATAGGAAAGGAAGCAGCCTCAGGAGCCTGAGACTATAAATGGATCTGTTTGGAGAAAATTCGGGGCAGTTTTGGTAATGTGTAGTCAGGGAGAGATGCTGCAGGATGTGTGAGATATCGCGCCAAAAAGGGAATCAAGTCAAATTTGTCATGTCAGCTTAGTATTGCATTTTATTCGAGAGTTTATGTCATGTGTGGTCAGGGAGAGATGCTGCAGGATGTGTGAGATATCGCGCCAAAACAGGGAATCAAAATAGTTTTAGCAACACACCTAAGATCCGCTACTCTGAAAGCGACAATAAGAATAGTTATATTTCGTGACATATCCACGCCATAGTCTAACAGCGGTGGACAGTATTTTACAGCGGCAATACCAGTTTTGTATACTACGAGTGTTAAATTAAATAAAAAGAAACGGCAGTGTCATCTTTTCATAAACAAAGCAAGTCTATGTCTTCCTATATCACCACCCGAGATCTACGTTTTCCTTTACCGAGGATAAGTCCATGCTCCCATATAATTTAAGGAAAATTACTGAGGCTAGCCGAGGATAAATTGAAGAACCAACACGCTGAGAACTTCTGGAAGCCACGGGAGAAGCATCAAGGTAAGCTACAGCTACGGATGAGGAGGTGATCGCCGCAAACTGGCGCCATAACGTGGAGCTCGAAGGGAAGAACGACACGAACGGAGGACTAGGAAACAACGAACAGACGAAGAATCTTCAGAGGAAAGGGGCACAGCAGAACAAAAATTACAACGCGAACTTCTAGTCTACCTACGTGGGACAACAAAACAGCTGAGAACATCGCTTCTAGAACTTCACCAGGATTCGAACCCGGAACGCATCAGTTAACATTGAAAAAAATACAGGTTAGAACTTTTATTCAAAAACAAACAAAAAGGCATGCAGAGTAGTGACTCAGTTTTGTGAACACATGTTATTGAGAGGGGGTAAAGTCATTACTAGGGAGGTAGAACTTGCTAACGGAACCATGAGTAGGTCAAGGGAAGATTTGGAAGAACTGAATGGGGAGGCTATTGTCAGCATAACAACAGATGGAGAAAATATGGGTGCAGCTGAAGTAGAAGTTAGGGAAAGGCAATCACCGATTGAGCAGGTCATTGACGCAGGTCAAAACCAGCTGCTAATATTGCTTCAACATTTGAGCGCAAAGATAGATGAGCAGAGTAAGGAGTCAAAAAGAAATTTGAGTGAACAAATTAACAATTTAGAAGGGAAATTAAATGAGCTGAGTAAGGAGTCAAAAAGAAATTTGAGTGAACAAAATAAAAATTTGGAAGGGAAATTAAATGAGCAGAGTATACAGATAGGTGAATATGTCAGAGAGGAAAACAGGAAGATGAGAGGGGAATTAGCTCAGGAGATGAGGGAATATTTAGGTGAACAGGTCACCCGATTACAAAGTCAATTGGACTCCAAATTCAGTCAGCAAGGGATGGTAGTGCAAGAAATTCAGGCAGGACAACTATGTCTAAGAAACGATGTAGAAAAACTAAGGAAGGATGTAGAAACAGAATTAAGTGTTACCAGCTTAGCCATAAAGGAACAATTGGATGATGACTTAAGAGCTGTAAATGTTTCTTTAGAAAAAAAACAAAGTACCTTAGAATCTAACATTCAAAGGGAGTTCAAAGAATTTAGAATAGTGTTAGAAAAGGATCAGGGAAAGATGAATGAACTTTCGTCAAAAATGACTGAACAGCTCTCAAATCATCATGAAATTGTGAAGAGGGTGGAAGAGCATGAAAATTGTGTAAAGGAGTTAAAACGCTCTATTGGTAGACTAGGGATAAGTGTGAGACAGAGTGATGATAGCTCACCCAGTGAAACTAGCACCACTTTTAGGGAGGTAAATGGAGGCCAAAGTCCAGCTGCCGACCCATATAATTTTAATTCAGGGCACCAATGTACATCTAACCATGCAAGTAATGCAAACTACCATTTATTAAATGAGATAGGGGTACCTACTTTCGAGGAAAATTCGGCTGATAATCCTAAACAATACCTAAATGACCTTGAGGAGTATTTCCGTTTGAAGCAGATTCCGGACGAGCTAAAGATGTTAATCGTTCGTAAAGGTTTACGTCAAAGGGTTCTCCAATGGGTAAGATTGACTTTGGGGGAGAATAATAATTTTGAATATTTCAGAAGGGCATTTTTGAATAAGTACTGGAGTACTAATACTCAGAACCAGGTGAGATCTATCCTAGTTAATGGCAAGTACGATGAACGCGGAAACCTAAGCATGGTAGATTATTTGCTAACTAAAGCACAGAGTAGTAGACTAATCGAGCCACCCATAAGCGAGAGGGATTTCATTAATATGATTGTACCACATTATCCAGAACGTATACACCATTACCTACTCATTGCGAAGCCAAATTCTATTCCCGAATTGATTGAGTTGGTATCATCATTCGAGACAAGTAGTAGGAACCACGTACAAAACTATACAGTTCGAACATTACCGGATAATTCAAGGAATGCGAATTGGAGAGGAAACGCGAGAGGGAACTATAACCCCAGAGAGAGATACTGGAACGACGTACCTCAATCCGGGAACAGAAACTGTCAAAATAACCGTTTCAGGAGGGAAGGTGATAACCAATATCACATAAATGCTATACAAACCAGACCAAGATATAGTGGCCGTTTTAATTATAGGAGAGGCAGAAACAATGAAAACAGATCCAGAGAACATTATTTTTCTGACCGAGGGGAAAGTGATGTAGGAGAAAGGTATGACGAAAATTATCCAGAAAGAAACGAAAGGAGAGAGAGACATTCCCGGGGACATTTTAGAGGAAGCAGAGGAAACTATAGGCAAATGCAGAGAGAGGGAAATGTGGAAGAGACTAGCGGAGCACCAAATAGTGTCGATAACCCGGAAAACTAAGACAGGATCCATTCAAGAGCTCGGAGCGGATTCTAAGCGCGCAAAATTCTCAAATAAACAGAAAATGTGAAACAGGGCTCAAAAATGAATTTATACTGGGAGAACTGATAACTACTATTCAAAATCACTCGGAAAAGGATCTGACAGATTCCCCTAGCATAAAGGTAGTATTATTGGATGAAGAATATAACGCTTTAATAGACTCTGGAGCCAATGTGAGTGTATGCAGCCTGAGGTTATATCAGAACCTGGTAAATAAAGGAATTAAGCTAATGACATTACCCATAAGGAACACGGTATGCCGGGTAGCAGTTAACAAAGAGGTTACCCGAATAAAAATGCAAGTAATGTTGAACATGAAAATAGGAGAAGAAAATTTTGAGTTTATTTTTCTGGTAATCAATAATTTGATTTGTGACATTTTGATTGGGTGTGACGTTTTGTTTGAATTAAGAGCTAGGGTTGATTTTGCTGATAAAGTTTTGAAAATAGAGAAGAACAGAAAAACATTAGAAATCCCTTTTGTAGAGGGTATGAAGCAGGATACTTATAACAAAACCCAAGGAGAAGAAGATATAGCCGAAGAAAGATTTTTCGTACAATTATTACAAACAGGTAGGAGTGAGAAATTAATTGCTATAGTACAAGGGGAAGAAACCGATGAGATGCATGCGTTCGCTGACAGGTTTTACAACGGGTATACGGAGCACAATGAGAAAGATTATGGTTACGCCCGAAATAAAGAATTCCAAGATACCGGCAGCCAGGTAGAAGCAGTAGAGGAGAAAGTGACCCTTGCCGAGAACCTCACAGAGACACAAAGGCATCTATTAAGGCGAATGTTACAAGAAAACAAAGCGGTATTTTCGGACGTCCCAGGCAAGTGCAAAGCATACAAACACAGTTTTAAGGTACAAGATATTGCACCCTTCACACACAAGTATCGGGATATTCCGATTGCATTAAGGGAGAGAGCCAATTATTATATACACAGATCATGTGAGTCTTTCATTTATGAAACGTTGTCGGCTTACGAGTACTAAATTATCTAGGTACATCCATGAGATTCTTTCGTATGATGTTGAGGTGAAACACATTCCAGGAAAAACAAATGTTTTTAGCGATTTGCTGTCTAGGTTACATAACAACAGTGAAATACCGGAGAGAATAGAACGCCCTAAAAATGAAGTAACATTAATGAGTATTGAAATACCCTTGAGTAAAGGATTGATAAAAGAATTAAAAGGAATAGGGGACCAGCAGCGACGAGATGAGAAGTTAAATAAATTAACAAAAAAGGCCCCAGAAATAGATGAAAATATCAAGGGAAACATAGGGTTAAAAGGGGGCGTGTTATATAAACTACATGGCAGTGAAATACAGAAATGGAAGACATATATACCTAAGAACATGGAGAATGAACTCATAAGCACGTTCCATCAAGCTCTAGCACATTCTGGCTCAGAACGCACCGCTTTAATGATCCAAGAAAACCTGTATATTCCAAAATTACACCATAAAGTAAGGAGAATAATTTCGACATGCTTACAATGTCAAAAAGCAAAGCCATTGAATATACAATATGAATACGAGACAAACTCAATACTAAGAGAAAAACCAGGAATGTTAGTGACCTTGGACTGTCATGGTGAGATGCCCCGTAGTAAATTTGGATTTAGGTATATAATAGTGTTAATAGATGTATTTTCAAAATTTGTGAAAATTTACCCAGTCCGGAAGATTACAAGTGAAACATGCCTAAGGAAGATAATGAAGTCGTATGTTCCACAATTTGGAAAGATGAAGGCAATTTTATGTGATAATGCTTCAATATTTACCAGCAGAAAATTTGTAGACACCTTAAAAGAAAACGAAATCACGTTGTATCATTGCTCAAAATACCACCCACAAAGCAATCCCTGCGAAAGAATAATACGGGACATTTCGGTTTATTTGAGAATTTTGGCCAATAAAAAACACAGTGATTGGGCAAATCACTATCAGCGCATCGAAAGTATTTTAAATGAAAGTGTGAGCCCTACTACCGGTTATAAGCCCATCGAGCTGATGAAGGGGAAATTAATGGAAACACTCGAAGGGGAATTACCACAGACACTAGAAGCTAAAGATCCGAAAGCACTAACGGAAGAAGAGATGTTTAAGAAAGCTTTTGAAAGAATTGCCAATAAGGCGCAGAAAAGAAAAGAAAAGTTTAAGAAGAAGAAACGAAAACACTGGTTGATCAAATTGGGAGACTTAGTATTGGTACGGGACAAGAAAAAGTCTAGCATTCTGAACAAAAGGTATCATAGAATGGAAAATTTATTTAAAGGTCCATACCGGGTGATTAACATTTTTGGCTCGGATACATTTGAGTTACAAGAAATAAAGAATTCCAAGATCGTAGGGAGATACCATAAACAGTTGCTCAAACCGTACAAATGTTTAGAGAATGAGAAGGGTGAAGAATATAATGAAAAGAATCAGGTTAGTTTTACTCGAAATGAGGTAACACCCCTGTGAACAAATAGTAAAGGTAATACACCCGATAAATAAGGATGTAAAGAAATAAATAAAGGCATAATAATTATGTACCAATATGTATGTAAATAGATTTAATTTTAGAACTTAAATTGGGTATTAGAGTATTTGTATGCGTCACAAGTTATTCGTGTGCGGGAAATGTATTGTGTATAAGAATGTCTCTCGGAAACCTGTTTTTAAAGGGAGAGGGTAGAGTGAATGACCCAAATATAAACATCACCGGTTTGTCAGAGCCCTTGTGAAGGAGCAGGTATAGCGAAGGGTCTCTGTCAACAAAACAAACGAACAAAGGCCATAATCAGAGGAATTATTCTGTAAAAGAAAATTGTATCAAGTGTTGAAAAATTTATTCTTTTCCAGAACAGGGCAATTTGAAACGGCAACTCTAGGCCGAGCCCAAGAACTATAATTACAGATAACTTATTAATTAACTTTTAGTGATGTTAAATCGTATTATGTAAATATCTTTTTCTCATACTGCTTGTATATTTTAAGAAGGGTGATTTAACATTATGTATCTATCTAGGTTATTAATATTAGTAGAGTTATAAATGGTTTAATGTAAATAATTTAAGCGCTATGTTAAAATACTGTCCACGAGGGAAAGTTTTAGCTACAGGAATAGTGCTTTCGAAGGCAGAAAACCTAGTTTTATTACCTCTCTCCGGTCGCTGTGCTATTATTCCTACAGCGAGGGTGTAGAGCCTTTGTCCCATTATTTGATAATTCGCCGTGACCAAGTGAGTGAGAAAGACAACCTTAACGGTAAATGTAGGAAAAGCCGCGATGTATATTAAAATTGGACCAATGAGATCCCTGAAAGTTTATTCGAAATAGTTAGACGCGTCGAGTCGCGCTAAAAATGGACCAATAGGAAAGGAAGCAGCCTCAGGAGCCTGAGACTATAAATGGATCTGTTTGGAGAAAATTCGGGGCAGTTTTGGTAATGTGTAGTCAGGGAGAGATGCTGCAGGATGTGTGAGATATCGCGCCAAAAAGGGAATCAAGTCAAATTTGTCATGTCAGCTTAGTATTGCATTTTATTCGAGAGTTTATGTCATGTGTGGTCAGGGAGAGATGCTGCAGGATGTGTGAGATATCGCGCCAAAACAGGGAATCAAAATAGTTTTAGCAACACACCTAAGATCCGCTACTCTGAAAGCGACAATAAGAATAGTTATATTTCGTGACATATCCACGCCATAGTCTAACAGCGGTGGACAGTATTTTACAGCGGCAATACCAGTTTTGTATACTACGAGTGTTAAATTAAATAAAAAGAAACGGCAGTGTCATCTTTTCATAAACAAAGCAAGTCTATGTCTTCCTATATCACCACCCGAGATCTACGTTTTCCTTTACCGAGGATAAGTCCATGCTCCCATATAATTTAAGGAAAATTACTGAGGCTAGCCGAGGATAAATTGAAGAACCAACACGCTGAGAACTTCTGGAAGCCACGGGAGAAGCATCAAGGTAAGCTACAGCTACGGATGAGGAGGTGATCGCCGCAATAATAACATCAGCATCAAATCAGTCGAAGTACTTGTTATTATTGTTATTCTTGTTTACTTTGTATGCTCATTTTTATTTTGTACTTGGTGTGTTTTCTTAATAGTTTATGTATGTTGGCTACTGAGAATGACCAAGGTTATATATAATAGCGTTTAAGCAACATATATATATATATATATGTTGCTTAAACGCTATTATTTCTTCCCAACCGAGATTTTCTCTGTAAATAACGACGAGGCAGCCCGAATATGACAACGTGGAGGTCACTTGGCTGCATTTACTGTAGTATTATAAACTGTGGTTGCAGCAGTGCTTTTGCATAGTGTCTTATCAGAGTTCTGTTGTTATTTATAGAGCCCTGAGAGCTTTAATTAACTCTTAGTTTAAATGTCTTGCGTAATACGTTTTCGGACATCATTCCGTAAGTTTCAAGGATGTTCTCAGTGGGAGGGATATTTTAAATAAGGGATCTTTTTGGCGGGATCTTTTAAATGGATCTTTGAATGAATCGGATCTTTATGAACCCGATCTTTTTATGATGGAAGATTTTAACACACTTTTTAAACGTTTGAAACGCTTTTAAATACCTTTAAATACTTTAACACATTGCAATACAACAAAATCATATGTTCTCTAACAAAAGAAGTTTCAGCCACGGCGTCATTCACACACTTTGCACTCGAGGTACCATAGGAGTTTTTCTTGTATTCCCAACTTTGTAAATAGAAATACAGTTGAGGTACATCTTCAAGTGCGCAGGCACCTGAAACGGAACAGACAGATTAGCTTGGTTTCTGATTTGCTACTTATTTGAGCTTTGGTTCTGATTCACGGGAGTTTAGGTTAGGTTAAGCTGTTTTTATATAAGCTTAGGTTAATTAAACAGTGATTTCACCATAGTATGCGAGCGTGCGTTCCTTAACGAGGTTTATGATTCACTACTTATTTAAACTTTGGTTTCCAATTCACTAGAGGTTATGTTAGGTCTAGTTTTTTCATATAAGCTTAAGTTCGTTAACCGGTGCTTACACCAAAGTACGCGAACGAAGCGAGCATGCGTTCCTTAACGAGGTTTATGATTCACTCCTTATTTAAACATTAGTTTCTGATTCACGGGAGTTTAGGTTAGGTTTAGTTTATTTTTATATATGCTTACGTCGGTTAACCGGTGGTTACAAAGAACGTGAGCGAAGCGAGCGTGCGTTTCTTAATGAGATATGCGATTCACTACTTATTTCAGCTTTGGTTTCTGATTCACGGGAGGTTAGGTTAAGTTTAGTATCTTTGTTTATGTAAGCTTAATTCACTATTTATTTAAGCTTTGGTTTTTGATTCACGGGAGGTTAGGTTGGTTAACCGGTGGTTATACCAAAGTATGCGAACGAAGCGAGCGTGCGATCCTTAACTATGTTTATAACTCACTATTTGCTTTGGTTTCTGATTCACGAGAGATTAGGTTAGGTTTGGTTTAGTTTATTTATGTATATATATGCTTACATTGGTTAACCGGCGGTTACACCAAAGCACGCGAACGAAGCGAGCTTGCACTATGCCCGCAACAACACAATAACAACCTTTCCTCCATTTCCTCATACCGGTCTGGCTTCCACATTTATCACAACTAACTACCCTTCAGAGTACACCGTATTATATCAATAGTTCCGCTAATTCCTCCTGCTGTTACCAAAACTTCCGAATGAACGCTAATAATTGGTGCTCACACCCGTTACAATCCATTTTGTAACTTTCAATGTCAAATTAAGGTTACTGAACCTTACAGTAAATTTTCCCGGTTTCCTACCATCGTTTCCCTACATTTGCATACACCGCTGGATTACTTTGCCAAATTTCGCGATACACCATCTCTTAATATGCATCGATTATTGGGTAAATCCAAATTAAGGCCGGGAAATGCCGGGTATTTCAGCTATATTCTCGCCTATATAAGGCAGAGAAAATGTATCAGTTTTAAACGTCTATAATCATATGTGTACATCCTGTATCGATTTACACATCAGGCACCAGCTGATGCAAGCTATTACTGCAAGCTGCGGCTAACCTAACACAGCTGACTCGGCGAATCATATCCCGCAGGATAGTTTCTGCAGTTTATCACAAACAAACGCTTGATATGGTTATCAACACAACAGAGAAACGAATGGGTTGGGGTGTGTGCGCATCCCTTCTGAATGAGTGATTATGTTTATAGTGAGCTGTAGTGAGTAGGCACCCAGGTTCTCTCACGAAGAAACAAAGCAGCCCTCTCCCTAACAAAAGGGTTACACGCGGATGTCTGTGCGCGAAAATGTTACCAACGTCGGAAAAAAGAAAACAGATGCGCACATTTGTCAAGGTCCTCGTAATAAATTTAAGATTGACTGAGCTCGCAGTGCTGAGAAGAAACCACTCCAACCTCTTCATTCCCTTTCTCTCTTGCTAAAGGACGTCATTAGTACCAACTCTAAGTAGAAGACCTGCAAAAACCAAAAGCGAGCTGGCCATGTCAACTCGACCGAGAGAGTTTGTTTCTCTTGTTCCTTTTCTCTTAATTCAACTGCTGTGAGCACATTTCATATTCAGAATTAACGTTTACTAAGAACACTTAAAGTGTATTAGTTGTGTTAATTTAGATTGTCGTGGTCTGAGAGGGAAAAGAACAAGAAAGAAAATTAGGCAGCCGAAAGTACAGTTACATGCAAATAATATTGTCCATTCACGAAGGCAAGGGTTTCAATTGATACGGAAGCCTCAAATACCTTACTCTCAACTAGTTATGGTCCTACATGTTTAATTTTCTAAAACTACTACTACTTGTCTTCATGCAGAGTTTGATGACAATGAAAAACATCTTTCTAGCCGTGTTTTAGTGCCCTTCTGACACTTCCACTTCCTACTGGTTGTTGGACTCGTACTCACTTTTCTTCTGCTCGGCCAACACGTTTATGCCAATATTTGTGTTTTTCTTTCACTAATTTCACTATATGCATTATCATAAAATTCTTTTCTAATAACTTTATTCTGTCTAATCTTCTTTCCTTACCATTGCCTTTAGTATAATCATTTTGTTGTCCTGAGTAACTGTTCAGTTTTTCTGTTTTCTACTCTTTTTACTTCTAATACGTGTAGTAAGTAGGGAAAGTATTGTATTTCAACCAAAAATTCGATATCGAGATTTCGCCGGAAATATAAGTTTTGAGACCCCCTGAATCCAAAAAAAAAGCATTTTTGGAAACATGTCCATGTGTCTGTCTGTGAAAAGCATAGCTCAGAAACGAACAGTCGGATAAACACCAAGCTTGGTGTTTAGGTTCAGTATCTTCCAGAGATGCGACACGAAGGTTTTCAAGAAAATCCCCCATCCCAAATTACCCTTTACATAAAACACTTTTCGAAAATTTTAATTTTCTCAAAAATTGCTCTAACGATTTTGATTAAAATATATGTTTAAGATATTTTCATGACAAATAAAATGTATATCTTGAATTTTCTGGGAATGTCTCCAAAAGTATTCTTAATTGTGAACGACTTTTGCAAAACTGATAAACCATAAGCGACAGACAAAATTTTACTACACAAAAATGTAGATTGCGTTAAAATACACAATTTATGTCATATACATTATTTTTGTTGAATGAACCATTTTCGAGATATTGCTTGTTATTCCCTTAAATTTTCCAATACTTATACTTTTTTTCAAATGGAATTTCGTGTCTTGGATGTTCAAAGAGTATTAATCTGTGGCAAAGGGAATGGTGCTGCACCTAGCAACCAGCTATTAAGAGATATGTATGTGCTTAAAGGCTACTGTATTTCTATATTGCCCTTGTAAATACAAAACAAGGGGCACATAGTACGCCTTAAGCGATAGTCAAATATTTTTAGAACTGGTCGCTATGTGTAAAATGTAATTCTCTTTGCATGTCAAGAACATAAAAAAATCTAATGTGTTACACTTACATGATTTTCTCTACTCTTGTACAAACTGTTTTTACAAACTCTTATTCTCCATCTACTTCATATTAATCGAAATAAACATTGGCAGAAACGATCTTTTGGCATGAAGATCGAATTTTCGCGATCTACATTTTTTGTATAGTAACATTTTGTCTATCTCTTATGGTTTACCAGTTATGCCAAAGTCGTTCACAATGAAGAATACTTTTGGAGACATTCCCAGAAAATTCAAGATATACATTTTATTTGTCATGAAAATATCTTAAACATATCATATTTTAATCAAAATCGTTAGAGCCGTTTTTGAGAAAATTAAAAATTTCGAAAAATGTTCCATGTAAAGGGTAATCTGGGGTGGAGGATTTCCTTGAAAACCTTCGTGTCGCATCTCCGGAAGATACTGAACGTAAATACCAAGTTTGGTGTTGATCCAACTGTTCGTTTCTGAGTTATGCTGTTCACAGACACACACAGAGACACACACACACGGACACGGTTCCAAAAATGCTTTTTTGGATTCAGGGTGTCAAAACATATATTTCCGGTGAAATCTCGGTATCGAAATTTTGGGTGGAATACAATAATTCCCTACTTACTATACGTAGTAAAGAAAGTAAAAAAGAACAACAAAATCTCAGTTGAGAAGAAGTGTAAGTATTGGAAAATTAAAAGAAATAACAAGGAATATCTCGAAAATGCTTCACTTTACAAAAAAAATGTTTATGACATCGTGTGTTTTAACGCGATCTACATTTTTATGTAGTAAAATTTTGTCTATCTCTTGCGGTTTACCAGTTATGCAAAAGTCGTTCAGAATGAAGAGGACTTTTGGGGACATCCCCAGAAAATTCAAGATATACGTTTTATTTGCCATAAAAATGTCTTAAACATATGATGCCTAAATCAAAATCGTTAGTACTGTTTTTGAGAAAATAGCCATTTTCGAAAAATGTTCCATGTAAGGGGTGGTTTGGGGTGGGGGGATTTTCTTGAAAATTTTCATGTCGCATTCCTGCAACATATTGAACCTAAATACCAAGTTTGGCGTTTATCCGACTTTTCGTTTTTGAGTTTGCTGTTCACAGACAGACACACAAGACATACACTCGGACATGTTTTTTTTAATGTCCTGGACATGCAAAGAGAATGGAATACGCCACATAGCAACCAGCTCTTAAAAGATTTGACTATCGCTTAAAGCCTACCATATTTCCCTTGCAGCTACAAGAAAATTAGCAATAAGATAGAGTCTGCAAATGTTTATCTCGATTAACATGAAGTAGATGGAGAATAAGCGTTTGTATAAATAGTTTGTACAAGAGTAGAGAAAGTTATGTGAGTGTAACACATCAGATTTTTTCCCATGCAATCGTGAGAAAAAATTGAAAATCGACGAGGCTTGAAAAGAATAAGTATTGAATGATTCGAACCGTTAATAAATGATATCTCCGACATGGCTCGTGTCACAAGAAAGTTATTGAAAATATAGCGTGTGTTTTTACGAAATCTACATTTTTTGTGTAAAATGTTTACGTCTATTGTTTGCTAATCATAAAATATTATACAAAATTCCTTCTGAATGAAGAGCACTGCGCAGGCTACTCCCAGAAAATTCAAGGCACGCGTTTCATTTTTCTTGTAAATATCTGTAATATATGATATGTTATTCAAAATTGTTAGTTATTTTTTAGAGAATCAAAAATTTCGAAAAATCTTCCATGTAATGGGTAGTTAAAAGTGGGGGATATCCTTGAAATTCTTTGTGTTTCATCTTTGGAGGTACTGAGCCTAAATACCAGATTTGGTGTTTATCTGACTTTTCGTTTATGAGGTATACTGTTCTCACATACATACACACACCTTTTTCTAAAAATGATTTTTCAGGGCCTCAAAGCATGTGTTTCTGCTGAAATCTCGGTATGGAATTTTGAGTGGAATGCAATACCTTCTTTACCTACTAGGTATGTGGTATAGAAGGTAATAAATGGAATAAAAACTGCCTTAAAACAATTTTGAATTCTCAATGCACTTTAAATATTTGGGATTAACTGTATCAGGTGCCGAAGTGTAGTATAATTGAAGAAATTAGCCATTAAGTTCGTAGAGCAGCAAAAGTATCACTTATTTACGAGATACTTAAGGGTTATTTAGAAAGAAGAAAGATAATTTAAATACTTGTTTTTAATGAACGACAACAGATGTCGTCAAATGCGATACATCACTCAATAGAGAAAAGTTCAAATTTTTATTTTATGTGTTCAAAATGAGCAGCATTTGTTATGCAAGAACGACCAGTGCTTTTCCTTTTGCATACGCAACCATCTCTTAATAGCTGGTTGCTAGGTCCAGCACCATAATAGCTGGTTGCTAGGTCCAGCACCATTCCTTTTCCCACAGATTAATACTCTTTGCATATCCAATACAAAAAATTAATAACGAATTCCCATTTGAGAAAATTATTGAAAAATTTAAGGGAATAACAAGCAATATCTCGAAAATGGTTCAGTCAACAAAAAAATGTATATGACATAAATTGTGTATTTTAACGCGCTCTACGTTTTTTGTGGAGTAAAATGTTGTCTATCTCTTATGGTTTACCAGTTATGCAAACGTTGTTCACAATGAAGAATACTTTTGGAGACATTCCCAGAAAATTCGAGATATACATTTTATTTGTCATGAAAATATCTTAAACATGTGATATTTTAATCAAAATCGTCCCATTTTTGAGAAAATTAAAATTTTAGAAAAAATGTTCCACGTAAAGGGTAGTCTGGGGTGGAGGGATTTTCTTGAAAACCTCCGTGTCATATCTCTGGAAGATACTAAAACATAAATACCAAGTTTGGTGTTTATCCGACTGTTCGTTTCTGAGTTATGCTGTTCACAGACACACACACACACACACAGACACACACGGACATGTTTCCAAAAATGCTTTTTTTGTATTCAGGGGGTCTCAAAACATGTATTTACGGTGAAATCTCGGTATCGAATTTTTGGGTGGAATACAATGCTTCCCCTACTTACTATACGTAGTAGAGAAAGTAATTATAGAATTTTAAGCCCAGCATATAAGTCCGTTCTTAAACATTTGACTACCGCTATTCAGTTTTTATCCTAACTAAATATGTGATGCAGCTATTTCTACAAAGCTTATTTCGATTAAAATGAAGTAGATAGAAAAATAAAGTTTCGTAAAAATAATTTGTACACCCATTAATAAACGATAGAGGGATAGAGAAGGTTGTGTGAATGTAAGACATCAGATTTTTTTCGTCTTCCCACGAATGATTAACACCTTTTCTATATGCTCTCTCCATTCTAATATTGGTCTTTCTATGCCCCTTCTTCCCTTCTCATAGAACCTTCTTGGGATCCTTTTTACTTTCTCTACTACGTATAGTAAGTAGGGGAAGTATTGCATTCCACCCAAAAATTCGATACCAAGATTTCACCGGAAATATATGTTTTGGGGCCTCCTGAATCCAAAAAAAAAGAATTTTTGGAAACATGTCCCTGTGTGTGTGTCTGTGTGTGTGTCTGTGAACAGGATAACTCAGAAACGAACTTGGTATTTAGGTCCAGTATCTTCCAGAGATGCGACACGAAGATTTTCAAGAAAATTCCCCCACCCCAGGTTACCCTTTATATGGAACATTTTTCGAAAATTTTAATTTTCTCAAAAATGGCTCTAACGATTTAGATTAAAACATCATATATTTAAGATACTTTCATGACAAATAAAATGCATATCTGGAATTTTCTGGAAATGTCCCCAAAAGTATTCTTCATTGTGAACGACTTTTACACAACTGGTAAACCATAAGTGATAGACAAAATTTTACTGCACAAAAACGTAGATCGCGTTAAAATACACAATTTATGTCATATACTTTTTTTTGTTGAGTGAACAATTTTCGAGATATTGCTTGTTATTCCCTTAAATTTTCCAATACTTGTACTTTTTCTCAAATGGGAATTCGTTATTCATTTTTTGTTGTTCTTGCAATGCAAAGAGAATGGAATGCGCCACATAGCAACCAGCTCTTAAAATATTTGACTATCGCTTAAAGCCTACCAATCCCCCTGCATCCACAAGAAAATCAGCAAAAAGATTAACATCTCGATATCTCGTTTAACATGAAGCCTATGGAGAATAAGCGTTTGTAAAAATAGTTTGTACAAGAGTAGAGAAAGTCATGTGAGTGTAACACATCAGATTTTTTCTTTAATTCTCACCAAATGCCCAAGCCATCTAGTTGATTTCTCTATATTGGCTCTATTACACTATCTTGATTCAGGCTTTCTTTTTTGTAGTATTCTTCACTTGGTCTCTCCTATAAAATCCAGCTACTCCCCTTAAATATCTACTTGCGTCTTTGTCCAACTTTCACTTAAAATATTAAAACCTGTTGGAATAATGTCGTTTACAGTCTCGTTTTTGTACGTTGATCCAATTATTTTTTCCCAATTAAGCTATTATGCATTTGATAGCATATATCCTTCGCTTTCTAAATCTAATTATTTATTTCTTGGTTCTATTCTTCCGTCTTTTGTTAGTATCATCCCTAGGTACCCATAAGTTCTCAGCTCTTTCAGTTTCTCCCACTTCCACTGAATAGTTTTATATAGCTTATTTTAATCTTAAATTATTGCTATCTCTTAACTTTGTTTAACATTTATATCAATGGAATCAAAAACTAAAATAAGTATAAATGAAAACTTGAACGACGCCGAATCCATGCTAGTCACGACCCGGTGCCCCAGCCTAAATAATTAATTATTATAACTGTGTTGACTTCAAGACCAGCTGGAGCTCACCAGATAAGCCACGTGTGGACACGTTTAGTCTCTTGCACCTATTCCCTCTACCCAGTATCTTGTGAGCTATTAGAAAATATAGTCAGTTTCTTATGTAATCCTCGGGTTCTCTATTAACTCCCTATCGTACCGTACATCCCGGCACCGACCAGCCCTACCTTCTGAGCCTAGTCCCCCCGAAGTAAACAACCCCCGGAGCTAATTGCCCCCAGGGGGCGCTACAGTACACCAATTTTGACACAAACACACACTCATACAAACGGACATTGTTTCTAATAATTTTTGTTTATTTAATTTAGGGCTCCTCAAAACATGCATTTGCGAATGAATATCAATAATGAACTTTTGGGGGCATATAATACTTCCTTTCATCTCCTTTAGTTAGGTCACAGAGAAACAAACACACATTTTTTCTAAAATTCTCTGTCATTCTCAAAAGACAACGGTATAGAACTTCACAAGATTTCTACAGAGTGCAGGCTTTAATTTCGCAATCTTATTTGGCAAATACGACTATCTGTATGCAGTTCCTAAATTTGAAAGGGATGAAAAACTTAATAGAAGCCTAAGGCCTTTCAATGTCAGTAAAGCCCTTGTCGCTTAAAAATATTCAGCTCTAAAGTATTCCATATGAATCGATAACGCCTCTATTTCTCATTGCATACCTTAGCTTAAACTATGGTTAAAGGGGAACATAACACGCTGGTTACGTCAATGTAGAAGAATCTGATGTGACACATTCACATGACTTTCTCTATCGTTTATTATTGGGTATACAAACTAATGTTACTAAGGCTTATTTCTCTGTCTATTCCATTTTAAGTCAAATAAACCTTTGCAGAAATGTCTGCATTACACATTTCGTTATAGATACAAAGAGAACAGCGATAGCCAAATGGTTTAGAATTGGACGCTGTATGCTGACATTAAAATTCCATACTCTTTCCATGCAATCGCGAGGAACAGTTCAGCAAAGGTCTACTCGGAGCAAGAGCCTAAGCTCAAAACTGTCCTCCTAAATCCCGGTGAAGGCGGCAGCCAAGTGACTGTCCCTCCTATGGGGTTTCGCATGAGGCCAATGCCTGGAAGCTTAAAACGCCCCCACTTGCGCGAGGATGGAAGTCATTCCGAAAGGGAGACTACTGAAAACTTCTGTAGGGCCGATAGCAAACTAGCATGCCTCTACCGGCTCTCCAGGGCGGTACCGGAGGACCTTGAGGCGTCTCGCAACCTCGCCAAGACGGAAAACTGCCCAGACTGACCCAATCTCCCATGGGTATCGGGAATCACTACCCCGCCGAGCCCAACCCAATCCGAACAACTCCTTTCCAAGAGGGACCCGAATGTTCGGCCCAGCGTACTTCTAGTAACGTCAGAAGTACCACGAGTGCTAGGAATACGCAGCGCCCGCACCACACAGCTGAAGGGGTTGAAACCCCTCCGCTACGGAAAATCGCGAGGAACAGTTGAATGTCTACAGGACTTTAAGAGAATAGCCACGTATTAAACAATTCGAACCTTTAATGACGAATATCTCAGAAACGATTTATGCCACAAAAAAAGTATTTGAAATAAAGTGACCCACATTTTTAGTGGAGTACGTTTTCGTCTGTCGGTTAATTTTTACCAGTTATAGAGGATTATACAAGATTTCTGCCGAATGAAGCGGACTTCAAGGCTATTCCCAGAAACTTCAAGATAGGCATTTTATTTTCATTGTAAATATCTTTAATATATAGTATTTTAATCAAAATCCTTAGTCTTTTTTTAAAAATATCAAAAGTTCCAAAAAAATGTTCCATATAAAGGGTAGTTTGGAGTGGAAATCTTTGTGTCACATGAAATGTATGGAACCTAAATACAAATTTTTATATTTATCCGACCATTAGTTTTTGAGTTACGCTGTTCACAGGCACACCAACACACATGTTCACGGATATTTTTTCTAAAAATTATTTTTTTATTTAGGGGGCCTCAAAACATTATCTTTTATGTCTACTACGTGGTAGGGAAACTAATTAACTGGAGATTTAAGATGATTATATGCACTAAACTGAAAAACCCCCGCATAGGCTCAATCCAGAGTTTCAACGTTTATGATACTAGCATGGCTAAGAATTGAATTAGCCACCGGGTGGAGCATTTCCAAGTATTATTGCGTTATTCCTACATCAAATAATACTATTATGAAATACTTTTTCCTGTACAGTAGAGAGTACGTGCTTTTATTTGTTTTCCGTTCTTCAAACTTTTGTTCTTTCCTCCTCTCTCTCTCTCTCTCTCTCTCTCTCTCTCTCCCTCTCTCTGCAGCTAATTAAATGCTACACCAGCTCACAAAACGATTTAGTTTATAAACCTATTTTTAAATATATATATATAGCGTATAGTGGTAACTGGACACAAGAGCCCATTAAAAACGTTGCGTTTTTTAATCCCAATTCGGTCACATACACATTTGAGTGCATTTCTGGCAAACTAATAGTGTTATTTTCGTATGCCGGATGTTAAGCCACAAAATCGGATTCTGCTTATACAAGCACAATGAGTATATATATTCATAAGCAAAAAACGCAACAAACACGCTTCCAGCCTGGAAAAGAAAATTAATTATGTTTTATCAACCGCAATGCAGGATCCATTTTCAGTTCTCATTTCGCAGAACAGAAAGGATTTCACTTAAACCTAAGGAGATTGTCATTAAATAATAATACGAAAACATACTTTCAAAGGGTGTTGCATCCTTTACTTTTACTACTGGTTACCTAGGTAAGTGAAGGAAGTATTGAAGTATTGGATACCCAGATTTCGCTGGAAATCCACAATTTGAGGCAGTATTTTATATCACAACACTGTGAATGCCAGAGTGATTGTAACGTAAATTAACATTATTGTATGACAATGATTTTAGATGTTTGTTAGCTATAAGCATTGTTAGGAAATAAGTTTACACGGCCTCACTGAAATTGACAATAGGAGTGGGTAACAATGAAGCGATGGGGTGAGTTGTTTATCACTTAGAAGGGACAAACAAATGACATCAGGGTAGCGTACCTTTCTTTAGAAATGGAGGGAATATCTTCCCTAGAACATATGTTTTAGTAATCATGATTGGCTGACAAACCAGACGCTAATGTTGGCGCGATTTAGTAACCAACAGCAGCTCTATTATAATGTTTAGGCATATCGGGGTGAGGGAGTATAAATTCTTTAGTCAAAAGCAAGTATCGTGCAGTTCTAAGAAATCTCTCTCGCGAGGTACACGTCAGGCAGTTCTAAAGAATCATTCGCGAGTTACACATCACGAAGTTTTACAGAATCTCTCGCGTCGTAAAGTTAGTTACAAAATGTGAAGTAGGTACGCGACAACTATTACGACAGTAACCACATTCGGAAATATAACAGTTTCAGTCAGGCGTGTATCAAGAATAAAGATGTGAAATTAATTAAGTGTGACGACAATAAAAGTGTGAAAATAAATTCTTTTATCAGTGTTATCTTTTAGTAACAACTCCTTTCCGTTTACACGCCCTGCTTAGAGATATTTGCTCGACTGAGTAATAATAGCTAGCCGGAGGACAAAGAACCCAAATTTTAAAAAATAATAAAACAATAACAGGCGCTCAGCAAATAAGATAACATGAACAGATTACTGCGACAAATTTGAGATTACCTGAATCAAAAACAAGCATTTTTATAAAATAGTCCCAGTGTGTGCATTTGTGTCTATGTGTCTGTGAACAGCATAACTCCAAACGAAAATTTGGTTAAATACCAAATGTGGTATTATGTTTGAGGCAGTATTTTCAACACTTAAATGATTTTCAGTCTAATTATATAATATAAAATATAATAACAGCCCGCCTTAAAGCAATATGTGTATAAATAACATAAAAGTATGTATGTGAATTAATTTAGAATATTATTACTATTATTATTATTATTATTATTATTATTATTATTATTATTATTATTATTATTATTATTATTATTATTATTATTATTATTATTGCTGATCTGGTCTTGTTATTAGTCCACTGAAAAACCGACCATTAGACAGGTGTGTAGACAATTTCAGAAGAAATTTCCTGATATGTTAGTTCCAGGTAGAGAAACTATTAATGAGTTAAGGAAAACGGGATCGCCAAATGCTAAACCTAAGAAGCGAAAAAGACGAAATCGGTGCATCATTCGAACGCTCTTCACAGAAGTCTCTAAGACGTGTTTTTACAGCAAGTGGGTGTTTCAAAAATGTCTGTTCATACACCTACTATACTTTTAAAATTGAAACCGTCCAGAGTGACCATACTTCATAAATTACAAAATTGTGACGACGAAAAAACAGTCCACTTCTGTAAGTCGGTTTTACAAAATCTCATTGACGCCACTGTGGACTCATATTTAATAATTTTCTCAGATGAGACATATTTTCAATTAAATAGCCATGCTGCCTCACAGAACAATAGGATTGGAGCAAAGAGAATCCACATTTAATTCATGATGTAAACCTCGGTGTATGGTGTGCTGTAACAGTACAACAGATAATGGGGCCCATTTTTTTCAGTGACACTGTAAATTCCGATAGGTACCACAGAGATATTTTTGCACCATTTCTCCAAATGTCAGATAATGACAGAGAAAACTAATATTTCCAACAAAACTCTGCCACAGCACTTACTGTTCAAAACTCCTTGAAAGTCATAAAGACAGTTTTTGATGTCAGGATAATTTTTAAAGGATTATGGCCCCTCCCTCCCCGTTCCCCGGTCGTGTGCGACTTCTATTTGTGCGCATCCTAAAAAATAATCCCACACCATTATAACTTAATATACTTAAGCGTGTGACTGGAAATTTTATCTAAAGATGGCAGGAATGTCTTAATAGAGATGGATATCACTTTCAACACCACCTATAATGTATGTTAGGATAGGATAGGTCCAGGTACGGAGGGATACCTATCATCTCCACCAACAAAGCAACAAAGATCTTTTGTGCCTATGCCTCACCCGGGAGGGAGGGATCAAGTGGGAGGAGGCGGAGAGCAGCTGGACTAGGAGGCACAACAGACAGAGGTCAGGGTACCTATCAATTAACGATTTGAACTCTCCAGGTGCTGGCTGATGCAGCCTCCCCCTCTCCCCCTCTCTCCTCTCCCTTAGGCTTACACATCCCCTGAGGGGTCCGGGACCTGGAGACCGCTCGCGGTCCAGAGGACGAAAACTCCATTACAACATCATTTTCCCCTACCATGCAGACGCCGCTCGCCGACACTTGCAACCCTGAAAGAGACCAAGTAGATGATGGGTGAAGTGAAATTATTGTGGAGATGAAATGGAGGAACTGGAAATTCGGAGGTTGTAATGATCCTTCCCAGCGTTCACTTGGCGACTCGGGGAAATCCCGAAAACACCCATGGGTTAGAAATGTCGTACATGGGAATCGAAGCCGATCTCCCGAATGCGGGCTACAGACGTAATCGCCTCAGCCATCCCGCTCGGTATAATGTATGTTACTATCATTCGTAAGTAAGTAACGTGGGAGATTTGGAACGGAAAACAAAACCCTCTAGTGTAATACCAGTAGACAATCGCGGAGCACGCATACGTGCGACCCGGAAATATAACGAACGCACTGTATAAACAGAATGCAGATATACAGGCATTATTTAAAGCTTGCAGAAGAATTAACGTACTTTAGATCTACAAAGACGGTGAGGCTACGATCACAAAAACCATTTATCTCAATCATATTATCTCTTTAAAGTCTCTGCCTCACGTAGAACAAATATTCTCAGTTGCTTTTATCGTCCCATACGGCTGAAGTTTTTATATGCGCGTTGTACAATGTACTGCTTTTCCTATGGAACCCGGAAAATAACGAAATGAGATTCTATTTCTTTTACCCTTTTTTTCTTTGCTTCCTGTAAAAATAAGCGGACCATGCTCATCCCTTTCCATTCTGCGCTTCCAATCCCTCACCCTCCTCCCAGTTTCTGACAAGTAGACCCGATAGATATCATACGATCCTTTCCGTTTCTTTGTAATTGGAACTTTTTCATGCTCTCTCCTTTCCAGCGCTGGTGAGCAGCCACTGTGATTACTATTCGAGGGTTGGCAGGCATGACTAACAAGTATAAACAAACCCATCTGGGAATTTCCCATGGAAGTTTGATGTAGAAGCGTTTCAGTAATCGGTTCGATTTTCAACTTTTCTTGTCGCAGTTATCGTGGTGCTGTTCATAAAAAATAAAGTTTGTTAAAATCAACAATGTTTGCAACGCAAAATAATATCTGAAGGGATATCGATGAAAAAAAATATGCCAGTTAAAATCAAACCCGATTTCTTTGAGAGACTCGGTTTTAATTAGTCAGCTTGGGATTTTTTGATCTGATTGATTATAATCCCTCTGATACTCTAAAGCAAATCTTGGAGATTTAACACAACTTACTCAAATTAGCTGAGACTTTCATTAATATCTTTCCTTTTCTGAAGCTACGCCAGAATATGAGAAAACTAGTAGTGGGTGTTCATTTCAAAGCGTGCCACCACGTGCTGTATGACGTTACTTGTCCTGTTGCTGAGCTTTGAGTTCAATCCGCCTAATACTTCCGCAGATGAGTATGACTTATGTGTCGCAGAAGTTGCCTAACAAGCAAGGCGCTCCACACCTAAGATCAAGAAAGTTATTTACGTCGTACCTTTTTATTATCGCTAGTGAAATGTATAGGGCATGAACTGTGCTAATTTGCATGTTTTATTCCTTTGATTTGAAAGGTAGGCCTTTAAGTTAATCAGTTTCATGCTACGACGATTCTAAAACTGCAGTTTTATAGTACTTATAAGTGGCTATTTGATACGTTAATGCTTAGTATGTTCGTTGATTCTAAAGCTGCTTTTTATTTTCTCTGCCACATACATAGTAGGTAGAGATGTTGCATTCCACCCAAAAATTCGATACCGATAGTTCACCGGAAAAAAAATTAGAAAAAGGTCCGCGCGCGCGCGCGCGTGCGTGTGTGTGTGTGTGTGTGTGTGTGCGTGCGGTTTTTTCCTTTCTTTCTTTCTTTAGTGTGAGAAAATAATAGATTATGATACAAGGGGTAAAACCACTTAACACGTAAGGCATATAGGGTTTTTAGACAGCTCTAGAATTTGTAAAATATCATTAATATTATATTGATTACTGAAACTAACAGAGATCGCGTTTACGACGGGGTACTTGAAACAAGAGAAATGACTTTAAAAAAGCTGATGTGTTACACTCGCATGACTTTCTCTACTCTTGTACAAACTATTTTCACAAACGCTTATTCTCCATATGCTTCATGTTAATCGAGATATCGAGATGTCAATCTTAGTGGTAATTTTAATGTAGATGCAAGGGGAATATGGTAGGTTTTAAACGATAGTCAAATATTTTAACGCTGGTTGCTATGTGGCGCATTCCATTCTCTTTGTATGTCCAGGACATAAAAAAATGAATAACGAATTTGAGAAAATGTATAAGTATTGGAAAATTTAAGGGAATAAAATGCAATACCTCCAAAACGGTTCACTCAACAAAAGAAATGTATATGACATAAATTGTGTATTTTAAAGCGATCTACATTTTTTGTGTAGTAAAATTTTGTCTATCTCTTATGGTTTCCAGTTATGCAAAAGTCGTTCACAATGAAGAATACTTTTGGAGACATTCCCAGAAAATTCGAGATATACATTTCATTTCTCATGACAATATCTTAAACATATGATATTTTAATCAAAATCGTTAGAGCCATTTTTGAGAAAATTAAACTTTTCGAAAAATGTTCCATGTAAAGGGTAGTCTGGGTGGGGGGATTTTCTTGAAAACCTTCGTGTTGCATCTCTGGAAGATACTGAACCTAAATACCAAGTTTGGTGTTTATCCGACTGTTCGATTCTGAGTTATGCTGTTTACAGACAGACACACAGACACACACACACGGACATGTTTCCAAAAATGCTTTTTTGGATTCAGGGGATCTCAAAACATGTATTTCCGGTGAAATCTGGGTATCGAATGTTTAGGTGGAATACAATACCTCCCCTACTTACTATACGTAGTAGAGAAAGTAAAAACGAGATGTCAGATGTTTTGTTGATTGGCTAGCAGCCATTTTCAGTGGAATTATTTTCAACACGTTTTGACTTATACCAGCCTGTGAAGCGATTAAATGTTATCTCATATCGCTTTCTGGATATTTTGGGTAAGTACTACTAGTGCTATTCTTTCTGCTGCTTCTCTAATTTCACCTGGCTCTTTATTTCAGTTTCTTCTGAATTCGTAGTTTTCACCATTTAATTTTATGTATCTTTTTAAATTAATGAACGTTCTTTGACTGCTATGGACTTTAGCGTCCCATTCTGTATTGAGAGTGAAAGACCAGGAATTTTGCTAAGAGGCCTCTTTATCAGACTTGAGAAAAAATCCATCGCCCTCCACCGGGTCTGAACCCTTGACCTCGGGAACCAGAGGCTAGCATGATAACCACTACACCACGAAGGACGATAATCTTTATATAGGTTACACTAGATAAAAGAATAGCGTTTTAGACCAAATAATTTTGGGGGGAAGCAGGAATATACGTGTAAGAATAGTAAACAAGAATAATTAGGTAATTGGAAGGAAAAAGGAAGAGGAATAGAAAGGATTTAATACCGTGGTGTCGCTGTTTAATTGGAGCATAATGGTGATAATGGTGGCAGGCACCGCCGAAACAAACCCGCCATTTGTGAGTACTTGTTAGAATATGGTGGAGTACTCCGCAGTGATAAGTAGGTATCTGCCATGGCCGAAGCCCTGACAGGAACCTATGACAGTGGTGTTGTAACAGACAATTTTGGCTCCGTACCCGGGCCTGTTACCTCCGGGCGTTGGTTTTGTGAGTGGCATGGTCAGATAGTTCTGGGACATGTGATCGCGTATTGTAGTGCGGTGGCTCTCCTGGTGGTGATGTGATGTAGGACTAGGAGAGTCCTAATCACTCTGGTCGTGTGATCTGTGATTCTGTCCTGTAGGTATTCATTACCCTGGCGAAGGCGGTACGACTGTTGTGGTCCATCTTGTCTATGGTGTTCGAGTGCTGTTGTTCTACTGTGTCTGGGAGTTCTCCGATGACCCTAAGCAGGACGTCCTCTAGAGAGGTTACACGTTCGGTTAGGTGCTGCAACTCGGCGATCTTGAATGATTACAAGGATGCTGTTGTTGCTGGTTGTGTTGTTTACTAGAAGGCTGTTGGTGCTAGCCAACTACTGTTCCAGGTGGGAGGCGTCGATCGGCGGTGGCGGTGGTGGTGTGCAGTTCTGCGGTGCTGTGATGTGGTCGGTCGGTGATGTTCTATTTGGGTAGTGTGGACAGACGGCTTGACCAGTGAAGTGCCCCTTGCCCCCGCAGGAGACGCAGAAGCGGCGTCGTTGGGTCAGGTCGTGTGCCCGGCAGTCGGCGGTGAGTGTCCCGTTGCCACAGTATTGGCAGCAGCGGCGGCATGGTGTTGGACGAACACTGCGGCTGTCCTCGAGCAACAGAGTCTGCCCTAACAATGACAATTCTGCGCCCAGGGTCGCCGAGTAATCGCCCTCATCCATGAAGATGAGCCTGACCAGCGGTGAAGGACCTCTAAAGTTCCGAATTCTCGTCGCCTTGGCCGCAGACGGCCAAAAGTGCTGCGCGGCGGTGAGCAGTAATGTGTAGGGGAGTTGGCGATGCACTCCTCGGACAACAGCGGAGTAGCGTGCAGGCACGCTGTTCAGCGACGTGTGACTGGCTGCGGTGGTAGGTGAGTTGGCGCTGGGCGCTTCGGCTGGCGGCGGCGAAGAGGCGGGAAGCTGTACTTCTTGGGCGGCGTTGGTGGTGGCTACCTCACGAGGAGGAGGCTTGGAGGCTGCGGTTGTTTTCTTCCTTCCCATGTTCCTTGGAGTAGAGCTCGAAGCGAAGTCCCCCAAAATTAAATAATGGATTACAATAAATTGTATTTGTTATGAATAATTAATGTAAAATAGTTTGAAGGTAGATTTAATTGTAATTTTATGAAGATTGTTAAAATGATTAATAGTTCTATAATATTTACACATCGCCCGTCACTCTCATTATTAGTAGAAGGCTGCCAATATAACGTATAGTTTAACTCTACAAAGAATTGCAATAAATTTAAGTATGGCGATTTCTGTTGGGAACAGATAATGTGAAATTAATCATGTAAAAAGACATAATGAAAACTGAAACTTAATCAAAACAAGTCGATATATCAAATATAATACAAAGGGTAACCGTCATGTGATTGGACTTGAAACCCTAGTGCGATAATCTAAAGCTTTTAGCTCATGTGCACTGTGTTAGAAGTTCTACTTTTAGATCGTGCTGTCTAAAAGTACAGTTACGTACGCAAGTGAGTCTGGTAGTGTTGGACTTGCCAGCATGGACCTACCCACTAAAACTCCTCCACCGGAAAGAAGGAAAGCAAATCAAAAGATAAGATAGCTCGATCCCTCATAGCACCCGATTAGTCGAACGAAAGATCGACTGCTGTCGCCCAATGGGCGGGATAGGGGGGTACATCGAATGAGGGTCGTTAGGAAGGACCTGTTAATCACCGCGGTTCAAGGAAAAACTGCTTACTCAAATGGGACCACAGGTACAAGAAAGAGGACAGGCTTTGGTACATCAGAATAAAGTTTATTTGCAGGAAAGGTTTTCGTTAAAGTGTTAAATTTATATCCAACCTTGTCGATGAAAATCTTAAAGGTTAATTTGCAGGAAAAATTTTCGCTAATATTTTAAATTTATATCCAATTAGGTATTGGTATTGTGCCGACGATCAAGACGTTCTCAGACTTCATCTTGCTTTTTATACTGTGTTTACTATTGAATATCTATTCCATGTACAGCAAACGGAATCGCAAGATGCGGGTTATTGAAATTTTCAAATATCGCAAAGTGCAGCTTACACTGGCCGCTCAGAAATGGCGGTGTATACGAAAAACTGAAACGCGCATTTCTTCTCTGAAGTATATAACGACGTGAATTGCATACTTGTTGGGGAACATAATCACGATTCAGCCAAACAAATCGCTAGGGAATATATTTTCAACAGCTTACATATGTTTGACCACTTGAATTAAACTTTCAACAAAACTTAGGAATTCTTACCAAAGTTAACAAACTACGTTTTTGTTATTTTTCATTTCGTTAAAAACGGATGTTAACGATTTTGATTAAAGTACCAAGTACCATATGTTTGTGGACAAGACTGAATTTAACTGAGAAACCATTAAAGATAGGCAAAAACCATTTCAGAAAAAGCTGAAGCTCATTAAAATACATACCTTGCCAAAATAACCTTTTTCTTAGTGTCAACCGTTTTGCAAATATGTCATGCTATAATACATTTATATTTTTCAAGTTACATTTGGCAGATATAGATTGAAAATTCGCTAACTGTTCATTTGTTTACCTCCATGATCTCATGACATAAACTGAGAGAGAGAGAGATTAAAAAGTAGTGTTTTAATGAAAAATTAAAGTTTTTGTAATATAAAACAGTTATAATTACGTGTATTTCATTTTTGAACGTTAGTATAATATGAAATTAAAGAAAACGCCATTTAAAAGCTAAAACCATAAATTAACCTCTTTGTATCAAATATGGTACAGAAGTTTATAAGGGGTTAACAGCTATATTTGTAAGAACAAGAATGTGTATTCTAATGGAACCAGCACGAATTGCAAGGGGTAATAAATGCCGAAAAGTGAAATATATAGTTTTCTTCGTAAGGTAAAGCATTTTCATACCAGGTAAATGACAACTAAATTAAATCTAGGAAGATTTACACCAGATAGAATGCAATCCACGAATATGGGAGTCAGTCTATACTGCAGAGGTGGCGAAAACGTGACTCGCGAGGCATGTTGCATATTTGGTGACTCGCTGAAGGAAGTCGTTTTCGCCACCCTTGGTCTATAGTATCCGTAAACCGAACGTTGCTGAAGAATCAGCAAACATCTATTCCAAGTATGTTCACCATAAATACACGTCTTCACTTAATTTAAATTATAATGTATTACATTCACATGACCTTCTCTGTCCTCTGTAGCTTATTATTGCATATATAAATTATTCTTAGGAAGGTTTATTTCCATATCTACTTCATTTTAATCGAGATAAACTTTCTGGAAATAGCAACATTACACATTTCGTTACAGATACAAATGGAACAGCGATAGTCAAATCTTTAAGAACTGGCCTTAAAATTCCATACTCTTTGCATACATTAACGAGAAACAACTGAAATTACCCAGGACTGTAAAACAATTTCTAAGCATTGAAAAATTTGAACCATTAATAATGGATATCTCGGAAATGGCTGATGCTACAAAGAAACTTATTTGAAGTAAATTGTGTGCTTTAAAGAGATGCACATTATTTGTGTAGCGGTTTTTGTCTATAGCTTAACGTTTACCAGTTTTCCTAAGATTATATAAAATTCCTTCCAAATGAAGTGGACTTCACAGGCTATTTCCAGAAAATTCGAGATATACATTTTATTTGCCATATAAATACCTTGCATATGGTACTTTAGTCAAAATAGATTTGAGCCATTTTTTTAGAAAATAAAAAATTTCTAAAAAAATCATGTAAAGGGTAGTTTAGGGTAGGGGATTTCTTAAAAATCTAGGAAAGTATGGAAGGTATTGAACCTAAATATTTCGTTTGGTATTTATCCGACTTAGAAGTTTTTCTAAAAATCTTTTTTTTTAACTCAAGAGGTCCCAGAACATGTATTTTGTAGTGAAATCTCGATATCTAATATCTTTGTGAAATTCAATAGTTTCTCTACCTATTAGGTACGTGATAGAGAAAGTTAAAATGGATCTTTAGAAAATGGTTCGTGTAAGTGCATGTATGTGTGTGTCTTGTAAGGCATAACTCAAAAACCAAATGTCAGATTAATACCAAACTTCGAATTTCAGTTCGGTATCTTTCAAGGATACGATTTTCAAGAAAATTCCCTCACCCAAAACTATAGTTTACATGGAAACGATTTTGATTCCTTTTTGTTAATTTTCTCAAAAATGACTCTAATGATTATTTTTAAAGCACCATTTTCTTAAGATATGTAACTACTAAAAAGCATATCTGAATTTTCTACGAATAGCTATTGAAGATCTCATAATTTTGAATGAATCGTGCACATTTGCTTACCCTGAAAATCATAAAAGATAAATGAAACATAAAGCTCATCGGAGTAGATCTCTTTAAAACACACAAATTATTCAATTAACTTGGTTGTGACATCAAGTATTTTCAAGGTATCCTTGTTATTGGTATACAGTTTTAATATACCTTGAAATGCTGTCAAGATTCAGATGTTCGTCGCAGTGTCATCGAAGGAGTATGGAATTTCTGGGTCAATTATAGCGATCTACTTTTAAACATTTAACAGTCGCTTTGGTTTGCTGTATTCCTCTTGTAATTACTACTAAATATGTAATGCAACTATTTCTGCTCTTAACTAATATTGTTACCTTGTCTAATTTTTTTTTCAACTGTCACTTTTCAACCTTCACTATTCTCAATGTCACCGTTTCGTTTTTATGCAGCTCATCTTCACTGGGAGTTCACTTCACTGATATCGCCTCAGTAAGATGAACTAGTTAAATTCCCTGTCACTTCACTTCTTTCGTGACGCAGCCTCTTTACGCGGTTCACTTACTCGGGAGTCAAACGTAAACCGTCGCTCCGCCGTAGCTCTCGCTGCACGTCACAACAGTCGTCACCAATACGCTCGGGAGAATCGCTCTTGATGTCGCACTAGAAACAGTCATTACTTCGCTCGCACACTATCTGACTCAACTCCACTCTGTCGCACTGACTACTGCCCGCGAGAGCGCTCGCTTATATAGGCAGTGGAATCTTCCGCAGAAGGTTCTCAAAGGTTCTAGAGCTATTTCACAACACTTTTTCGAGGAGGGGGAGATAAAGCTTCCAGAAGGTTCTAGTTATCTCCCGATAGCACGCCCAGGTGTTTACGCTGGCAAGTGGCGGTTATCTTGTTTACGTCGACCGCTCGGTGCCGACCTCCCGATACCCTTGGCGACAGCCGCTGCCTCGCAATATGAAACAGATAGGAAAATAAGCATAAGAAGAATAGTTTGTAGAAGCTATATGAAAATAAACGATGTCTATTGAGTGTAACAGGTCAGATATTTATATATCTTGTGTTATTTAGTACGTTCAAACGTTTAATGTCAAGCCTTTTTTTAAGCGTACTTAAATTACCCATTACATTCTATCTTAAGACATATACTATTGAATGTTTTAAAGAAGTGCTAGAGCACAGACATGAATTATGTCTCCGAAAAACAAAGTGTTCAAGTAACTTTTCAAACTTTTATTAAAATCTCAGTTATGTGGCACAGTGAGGTATATCAGCATCTTCTGCAGGGTTATTCAAACTGTGTTGAGCGTCTCCTTGAGTCACTTATGCATACGGGATACATGAAAGTGCAAAACACCGCGTCCGTGGGCCACCGGGAATTTGAACAGTTATCCAAATATTAAAAGTGGAATAAGTGCCAGCTTATATACTCGTACTTCAGTCAAAAATTTGTTGAGCAGGTAATAAAAAGAATTTCAAGAATTCTCTCACCCTAACAACACTTAGCAGGCAAACATTTCATTGTTTAATTTACCTAAAATAGCTCTAACCATTTGACTGAAGTAGAATATATGTCTTAAATTTATTTCAATGACCATAGGAAAGTTTTTCATTGTTATTGAATTCTGTATATCTGGTTAGCGATAACGGATATACAGAATTATCTCTATTTTTCTGGAACCCCAGAAGAGAGATTAAATTAAAATAGCTTTAAATAGAATAACATTTCGTATGGTTTTTGGCATTTCGGATAAATCGTCGTCATTCGTTTGAACCATGCAATAATTTAGAACGGTTAAGAATGATTTTATTGACCATTAACTTATACAAAGAGTATTTAGTCTTAAAGCTAGATGGCTATTATGGTGAAAACAATTAAATACACGAATAATCTGTTATATAGGGTGCACCATTTAAATTGAGACTTTACAATATCTCTAAAACTAAGCGTTGTAGAAAGAAATGTCTTAAATAAAAGATGCTTGATATTATGGGGGAAAGTAAATGTCCTTAGTCGTGTTTTATTTGGAGACGTTGTGATGATCATTTTAGCGTCAATTTAAATTGACCTAATTGTAGATTCCCATTTTTAAAAATTAAATTGACGGTGACGGTATGAGGGTCCCCAAACTTGGAATTATAGGGACCTTTGCGCGTCTCTGTCGGCCATCCTGCCTGCGGCCTACAGTCTCCTATGGCTCCTTCACCTTCTCTATCTCTTATACCTCTTGAGCTGTAGTTTAGGGCTAGTTTGGGAATTCTTGTTGGTTTCATTCATTGCACATGTTGTGCCCATTTCCGCCATAATCTATAATTTTGTCTTAAAGGACACATATGTCTAATTCTTGTCTTATATCTTCGTTCCGTAGATGGTCTTCTCTCATACAACCTTTAACGTGTTTCAGGAAGTTCAACTCCAGTGAAGCCTGTTCTCTTAAGAGCTAAGGTTCAAAGTCCGTAGTTTACCCCACCTACTATGTTTGAAGAAACTGACAAGCTAAACCAATCAAGTTTCAGTCCTTGGTAGCACGAGTGGAAATGGGTGTGAAGGGAAATTCCGTCCATCTTCTCTCTCTGTAAAGTTGGATATCCCTGTTCAGCTCCATTGCTTGAATTTTATCGGTGTCCTTCTTTATTATAACCCATGACTTGCTAACTGAAACGTGCTCTTTTGACCCAAGAGAAAGTGGATTAAATTAGGAATAATGGCAGATTCCTACTTGAAAATATGTTCCATAAATTAATTAACAAGCCAAATTTCTTCCATTTAATAAACTCACACTGCAATAACATAGATAATTACAATTTACAAAACCTTTATTCGTTCACCATTCTTTACATTCTTTATGGCATCAGTGCTTTAAATTAAATTACAATAATTAGAGAATTGCTTCCTGCTCTCACATTTGCCGATATACTTCTAAACCAACAGCAATAAGTCTATAGTTCAGACGATCAATCTTTTCCCAGTGAAGACTTACTAAAGAGAATTTTGAATCGTTAAGTCAAAAATGAATTTAGAAATACCGTCCAGAATGCCTTCTATGTAAACGTTGTCCGGTTGTTTTCCTCGTCCTAGCTCGCTGTCGAAGAAAGACTGATCAGCCTTGTGGACAGCACGTTGAAGAAAGCTGGAAGTGATCCGGCGCCTGCGCAGTCTGACGTACTGCGTGACTCAAAATAACTGCACCCTTTCTTCTTGTTGTTGTCTGCTTGAGAACCACTACTATAGTCGTTTCACTTCTGTTCCCGTACATGTCAGCCTTCCTTTAGTGCAGCCCAGTCGCCTAAAGTAGATTTCTCCGGGGAGGGCCAATTTGGCACATAACATATGTTATAAGCGGAATGGCCATTATTTTGTAAGGCATTATTCTAATATATTTTTGTTCTTATTTGTTAAAAACCTCTGAATTGTTTCGCAAACCATATGGAACTTAGCTAGCTTTCCCATAATATCTTTGTCATCACAACCTAAATATTTGAAATTGGAGATGATACTGTAGATAAGCAGTAAAAAATATAAAAAAATGGGAAGTGCAAATATTAATGCTCTAAAATGTGGCTTACAATGTTCCTTCTTTTTTGCTGAAAGAAAAGCGTGATCTTTGGAAGCTTTATATGATTCAGGAGCGCAACGGTTGTGTCCGCTATTTACCATTTATAGGTACACCAGTTGAGAACGCTGCGTCGTTGTCTTCATCATTTGAAGAGTCCAATATTTCGCATAAGTTTCGTTCTCATCGCATTGTTCCTATTCTGTTCTCGTCATGTTCTTCCCCTTCCTAGTGAACGGTTTCCTGTCTCGAGCAATTTCCTTTCCATTTACAGCTCCAAATACACGATTTCTTCTTTATTTTTGTCGTTGCATGACTTTGCACCAGAGAAGCTTTGTATGGAGAAGAGGTAGTTACCCATGCAGAACCTTCTACGTGGTATGGCACTAATGCCATATGCCAGGTTTGGGACACCCTATCGGCACTGTAACATCATCTGCAACAAGTATAGACCATTTTTATTTTTAAATGACTTATCTCTATGTGCTGAGAAATTAAAATCTCCAAAAATATGGCGCATGTGACGCGTCGAGGTTACCAGTTTCGAAAGCAGGATTGTCTAGTAGCTTTTACTAAACAATGCACTGGTTTATTTATAGTGCTTTTCTTCCACCGCAAGGCGACTCGCGTGGGACCGCCTCAGCTTGGACTCCCGCCGAAACAGTTATAATATCCCCGCAACCGTCTCACATTCTTATAGTTTTAGTTACAATTACAATGATAATAAACACATATCTTATCATAAGAATGTTGGAAATGTTGTGTTTCTCTACCCACACATTTCTGGCATCTTATCAGGAAATTTTAATTTACACTCGAGAATTCAACATCCGAAATTAGTGAATTTCTCGCCTGATGTTTTCTTTTAATTCTTCCAACGTATGAGTGTTTGTTGCATAGAATTTATTTTTAAAGTTCTTCCATAAATAAAAATCGCATACCCCTGTCTCAAGAATTTCCGGACTTAAATATTCACTCATCGACTATATGCGTGGTAGCAAAAGTGCTCTTGGAAATACACTCAGATTAACATTTAACATAGCTCAGCTGTTCAAAAATGTTGTAAATCATTCCTACATCTCTCTGAATTTATTACTTTTTAAGAAAATATAGGTACTATTATCCTGTATGCATTTACTGCACACACGCACACCAATTTTCGCGTCAGGCAAGGGAATCTCGTGTGTAAAATCGGGTTTCTCTGTGCTTCAGTATCTGTAATTTTACGACGAAACAACCATGAAAATGGAACCATGCTTCTTCACAGAATAATATTAAGCGTGGATCAGTTACTGTATAATTCATATTTCGCAAAATCCAATTACAGAAATTTACCCGACTCTGATGATCAATCAAAAAGTAAAGTTATGAAACAAATCTAATACTTTGGAAGAACTAAAGAAAGCATCAGATGAGAAATTCACTCAATTTCAGATTTTGAACTCTTGAGTGTACCTTCCTAAGAAGCTACGATAAATGTGTGGATAGAGACGGACAACATTTAAAACATCTCTTATGATAAGATATGTGTTTACGTAATTGTAACTTTAACTTAAATATTAAAACATGAGGCGGTTGCGTGAATATTCGGTTTAGACGGGAGTCCAAGATGTAGTGGCTCGGCGCGAACCGCCGTGCAGGGCCGTAATGTGGAAGAAAAGCACCTTAGAAGACTATGTTTTCTCACTGACTAATACTTTATGCAGCGCGTTCGGAAGATAGCTGTGCACTTAAAAAAATTAAATTGAGTTTTATTTATGGACGCTCATTAACTACTATGGTTCTTAGCGTCCCATTCCATATTGGGCGTGAAAGATCGGTAATTTTGCTCAGAGGCCTCTTTATCAGGCTTGAGGTTCTTTTACGTGCCGTAAATCTACGACACGGGACCACCGGCTTTACGTCCCTTCCGAAGGAAGCCATGCTAAGGATTTTTACGCCCGAAAAAATCCATCGCCTTCCTCCGGGTTTGAACCCGCGACCTTGAGAACTTGAGGCTAGCACGGTACCGCTAGTCCACGGAGGACGACAAAAGACTGTAGATGTAGATTCCCTGGAAGTCCGAACCAGCATTGGCCAGCTAGAGAAGAAATCAACTATTGAGGCAGTATTTTTAACACTTAAAGATTTTAATCAAATTATATAAATATGTATTTGATTAACAGCCCGCCTTGAAACAATATGTGTATGTAATAATTTGTAAAATGTATGTAACAGTCATTACATATGCTTATATTATTGTAAACATGTTCAACAATGCTATGGGAATGTATTACGTAATTTAATAATGTAGGAGCTGTGAAAATAATAAGTTAAAAGTTGCTAACAATGAGGTAACAATGAGGTAACCTTGAGTCAATAATGAGTAAGAAAGTTTAACAGTACTACTTGTGATTCTTGGAGCAACAGTAATGTAATTTTAGTGACAGTTTAAAAATAGCCAATCAACAAACAAAAAAGCTTTAGTTAAATTAACGTATTCTATTGGACTAGGATTAGCCAATAAGAGACTTGAAATACACAAAATTTACAAGTTTAGACGGTTGAAATTAATTCAGTTGCCTCCAAACAGTGTTCATAACCAGACGCGAGATGTGTCCTCGTGAAATTAATTACGTATTTGTGTGAGACGAAAATAGTATACGTGTTAAAAAATGCAAGTGTTTAATAAAAGAATCTCACAGCTCTATATCAGTGAAGTGTTATTTAAATCGTATCAAGCATTAATAAAAGGAGTGAAGTAAAATTAAAATCCGTGTAAGCCTACATTTTTAGTCTTATCACAACCCTGCCAAGACTTCCATATCTCCAACAGTAATACTGACGCATCCGAGGTAAACATAAATATTTAATACTTAAAGAAACAAACAAATTACAAAGTTAATTTTCTTTAAACTTGGGACAAAGGTCACCTGAAAGTACATTTGGGGCGAAGGCTACCGGAAAGCGGGTACTATACGTGTGGTTGCAACTACTTCAAGTTCGGCTCCCCAACAGTTGAAATATAATACAACTCCTTCAATACAAACTACTTCAAATTGATGACGCCCAAAGCGGTGCTAATAAATAAGGTAACAAACCATCATCTTCAAACTGGCTTTCCATACGTAGCAGCAACAAATCTTTCTCACTATTCATGGTTTCAACAAGATGGCGCTCCTGCGCACACAGCTGACAACACTAAGAGACGTGTCACTTCTAAATGCCTAAGGTCCCCTTGGTTGCCGGACCTTACTCCACCACACGTTTTTCTTTGAGTAGCAGCAAAATCCGCAATGTATCGCAATCGCCCAAGCAAGTTTTGTGACTTCAAAACTGAAATAACTGAATACGTGAGAAGCATATCGCAAACACCAGCCAGTTACTGTAACACCAACTAATACGTGTTAGTAGTCAGTAACACAATGATGACTTCATATTTACTTAGGCACGTAGAAATATTTATTCTCATAAGCTTTTGCCGTATTTCAGCTCATGTTAAGAGGGTTCACATAATCGAATCCTTTAACCTATATTACATTTTATGAAAATAGGTGAGGACACCAGAAATGCACATCTCCAGCGAGATGTGATTGCCTCTGAGAGAAACAAAAAATAGAATTATTATGTAGTCCAATTTTAACATTGCCTGGGGTATTCGGCAGAAGCTTCTACCCACATCCGGTTTTAATAAAAATATTAATCCCTGCAGCCTGATTATATATCGTGAAGCAAGCCTGTATTAACATATTCGGCCCTCGGGTAGAGTACAGCTGAAAACCTAAACGCTCCATTAATCAGTAGCGCAAAAAGTGATAATGAATAAAGCAGGATAACATAAAAGGTTCCAAACATGTGTTTTAGATTCTAATGGCTGGTTTCGTTACGACCTAACACCTCCTTATAGTTTCATTAACTTATGTCTTTTATTTCAACTAGCATCGTTACGACTAACCCGTCGTTTGCATAATATTGCAACAATTCAGAACACCAGTTACTGCAAAACTCGCTGTATTTAACACATAGGCACACATAGTAGCACACTTGTTACACCCGAGTCACTTCTGACACATACTGGAACACATCACAACTGATCCGTTGAATCACAACTCACAACTGAACTGCTGAGTCATAACTCATAACTGAACTGTACTGGCACTGTGCACCTTTGCTGTCCACTTTTCACTTCGTAACTTCTTAACAGAACTAATTGTCCGGCAAGAGCAGCCCCTTATATAAGCCTCGTATACAAAGCGGACATTTCTAGAAGCGGCACCTACTCGAAACGGCCTAAAGAAATCTGGAGCGTGGAAGGAACTATTGTTCCACGTGCCTATATTTTGAAAGTAACATAGCCAGACAAGTTCTAAATTGTATAGCCAGAAGTTTAGGGCGCCCAAAATAAAAATTAATAGGGGTAATATTAATGGTATAATTGATAAGCTATATTATTCATAAATAATATTTTTATAAACAATGATAAATGCATAATATAAGAGTTAAAAATCATTCAATTTAATATATCCATTTACATTTTTATTTTAATTTATATAGTTTAAATAAAACATTCGCAGTAATCTTTCGAGGCGAAACAGTCACGGCTGCCTAAATCTTGAAACGAGAAGGGACTTTATAGTGCAAAAATATGTCGCAACGGGACTTAATAACGTTTTAGCCTTGCTATATTAAGTGTTGCTAATACAACTGAAGCTATGGTTTCCAGTTGCGTAAGCAAACTTCCAGAGATTCTTGCTTTTTGCGCATAAAGTGAATAAAGTTCTCTGCAGCTATGAAGTAGGTACATGATGTAATTCAAGACTTCTGTGGAATTGTTGATTTTCCTCGCGTCATTGCCACTTTACGTTATGCATGTGTATAACGTTCCTATAGATCAGTGTTTCCCAAGCACGTTTAGCCAAGCTACACTTTTCGTTTAAGAGAATATGCAGGGTAGACGAATTAAGTTGAGACTGTACAATATCTCCAAAACTAAGCGTTGTAGAAAGAAATAGCTTTAATCAAAGTTGCTTGATATTATGGGGGAAAGTAAATGTCATTAGTTGCGTTTTATTTGGAGGACATTGTGATGGTCATTTTAGGGTCAATTTAATTTGCAAATAGGAACTTACAATTATGGTCAATTTAAATTGGCCCTAAAATGACCATTACAAGTTCTCCAAATAAAACACGACTAATTGCATTTAATTTCCTCCATAACATCAAGCAACTTTTCTTCAAGACGTTTCTTTCTACAACGTTTAGTTTTGGAGATATTGTAGAATCCCAACTTAAATGGTCCACCTGTAATGGGGCATTTATACCTACAAAAAATACAATTTGAAAACCACACTCAATTTGTTTACTTAATGAAAAAACTTCACTATGATCTCTTAGAGTTATTTTTGCTTTCTCTACCACGTACATAGTAAGCCGAGATGATATTGCTTTTGAGGCAGTATTTTAACACTTAAATGATTTCAGTCAAATTATATCTCGTATATAAATTCAATAACAGCCCGCCTTAAAGCAATATGTGTGTAACAATATATAAAAAGTGTATATTACAGCCATTGTATATGTTTATATTATTGTATACATGTGTAATAATGTTATGTGAATGTATTACGTAATTTAATAATGTAAGAGCTGTGAGAATAATAGGTTAATAGTTGCTAACAATGAGGTAGCCTTGAGGCAATAAAGAGTAAGAAAATTAATAATGCTACTAGTCATTATTGGGGCAACAATAATGTAATTTTTGTGACAGTTTATAAAATAGCCAATCAACAACCAGAAAATGCTTTAGTTAAATGAAGGTATTCTATTGGACTAGGATTAGCCAATCAGAGACTTGAAATACAGAAATTTACAAATTTAGGCGCTAGAAATCAAGTCAGTTGCTTGTAGACAGTGCTCATAACTGGACGCGTTGCTTGAAGACTGTGTTCCTGACGCGAGATGTGTCCTCGAGAAATTTAATAGCTTACGTGTTAAAAAGTGCAAGTATTTAATAAAAGAATCTCGCAACTCTGTATATCAGTGAACTGTTATTTAAATCGTGTCAAGAATTAATAAAAAGTAGTGAAGTAAAAATTATAATCTGCATCACGCCCTGTTAAGAAATTCATTTCTCGAAAAAAATATAAATACTGGCGCAGCCGATGCAAACATAAATATATAATATTTAAAGAAACAGTAAAAAATTACAAAGTTAGTATTTTATAAACATTTGGGGCAAAGGCCACCGGAAAGTACATTTGGAACGAGGGCTACCGGTATCATACGTGCAGTTGCAACTACTTCAAGTTCGGCTGCCCAACAGTCGAAATATAATACATCATCTTCAAACTGACTTTCCATACGTAGCAGCAGCAAACATTCTTCAAATTGGCTCCCAAAACGTGGGGCAAATAACGTCTTCAAATGCTTTCCACCCAAAAATGTAATACAGAGATTTTACCGGAAATACATGTTGTACCTGAATTTAAAAAAGAAAAATCTTTTAGAAAAAGATCCGTATATATGTGTGTGTGTGTGTGTGTGTGTGAGAGAGAGAGAGAGAGAGAGAGAACAGCATCACTCAAAAACAAAAAGTATGATAAACACCAACCTGGGTATTTAGATTCAGTATCTTCCAAAGATAAACTATCCTTCACAAGGAAAATTTTTCGAAATCTTTGATTTTCTAAAAAAAAAATTGCTCTAACCATTTTGATTAAAACACCATGTATTAGAAATGTTTACATGATAAATAAAATCTATATCTTGAATTTTCTGTGAATGCCTGTGAAGTCCTCTTCATTCGGAAGGAATGTTGTATAATCTTGTACAATTGGTAAACGTTAAGCGATAGATGAAAACGTACTTCACAAAATATGTAGATTTCTTTAAAACGCACAATTTATTTCAAATAAGTTTTTTGTGGTACCGTTATTAGTGGTTCGAATTATTTAATACTTAGCCACTGTTTTAAATTCCTTCTAACATTCAGTTGTTTCTCATGATTGCATGGAAACAGTATGGAATTTTAAGGCCAGCATATAGCGTGCAGTTATTTAAACATTTGACTATTGCTGTTTCCTTTGTATCTTTAGCGAAATGTGTAATGTAGCTAGTTCTGCAAAGTCTATTTGGATTTAATTGAAGTAGATATAAATAGAAACAATAGTAAGACTAGCTTGTATACACACTAATAAACGATAGAGGGCAGAGAAAGTCATGTGAATGCATCACATCAGATTTTATGCATTCTGCGAGTTCCTTTAACCGTTTTAACCAATATTTATTTGCTTTTAATTCTTGTGTTCTAGTTAAGCATTTTCTACATTGTTAAGTTGTTCGTAGTTTATTTAAACTGCTAATTTGTCCAGGTTTTACGTAAATTGTTATTTTGTTCAGAGTTTATGTATATTGCTAATGTCTTCAACTTTATCTAATTATCTATATTTTGTGAGGGACTTACTTTCTGACGTCATGAAAATTATTTAAGATTCATGTTGTTTTACGAGGGGCACTATTTATATTTTGAGCCTTGGCAACTCTGAATGTTGTAGGTGCTATCTGACATTTCCAATGCAAAGTTTGACATTTTGGACCATAATCTACTTCAAACTTTTGTCAATAGAGCGTCATTTGTTTTGTCTACACTAACTTGAAAATTGTGTGTCGACAGAAACATGGAATTAACTCGTGAAAATGTTCGTGCAATGATTTATTACGACCTTCGACGTGAATTATCAAGACAAGAGTGCATCAGTCAACTAACTTCCACATTTGGCGACGAAGCTCCATCCTTTGTCACTGTGAAACGCTGGTATAACTAATTTAATCGTGGCCGCCGATCGCTCAATGATGAAGTTCGTGAAGGTCGTCCAAAATCAGTTGTTGTGCCAGAAAACATTGATACTGTGCAAAAACTAATAATGAAAGATCGTCATGTGACATATTCCGAGATTAAGGCAACCCTAGGCATTAATTCCACCAGCATATATAAAATATTGCATGATTATTTAGCCGTGAAAAAGGTTTGTTCTTGTTGGATCCCACATAATTTGGCGCAATCTCAAAAGGATGCTCGTGTCGATGGTTGTACAAAACTGCACAAGAAATATAATGGCGGTGCCTCAAAAGACGTACATAAGATTGTAACAGGTGACGAATCATGGATCTATGCGTATGAACCGGAACGTAAACAGCAGTCGACTGTATGGGTATTTCAGGATGAAGCAAATCCAACAAAAGTTGTTCGCACTCGAAGCACTTCAAAGCAAATTGTCGCCTGCTTTTTCAGCAAAACTGACCATGTGGCAACAGTGCCTTTAGAGGAATGTGAAACGGTCAATGACGAATGGTACACAACCATTTGTTTGCCGCAAATCTTCGGTGAAGTAAGGAAAACCAACAAGAACCGTAGGATCGTTCTTCATCACGACAATGCGAGCGCACACACATCTCGTCTAACAACAGAGTATTTGAAGGCTCAAAAAATGGAATTGATGGGTCATCCGCCATACAGACCTGATTTCTCACCCAATGACTTCTTTTTGTTCCCGAACATCAAGAACAAATTGCGTGAACAACGATTTTCGTTGGCAGAAGAAGCCGTTGATGCCTTAAAAAATCATGTTTTGAAGGTGTCTCAAGAAGACTGGAATAAATGCTTTGACAAATGGTTCAAACGGATGCAAAAGTGTATTGATCACATAGAAGAATATTTTGAAAAACAATAAAGCAGTTTTCAATCAGAAATTACTTTGTTTTAATTATTAGGCTCAAAATATAAATAGTGCCCCTCGTACTTAATGGCAGGCAAGCGTGAGGTGAAGTGCCGTAGGGATCGAGCTAAATGGGGCAAATCTGTTATTTATTTATGTTAAGATAATTCGTCTCATATTTCCCTCTGCAATAATTACGCCATTTGTGTGAACTCGTTTAATAACATAATGGTTTCTAAAACATGAGTATGGAAATGCTGGAATTGATCACGTTGTGGCATAAATGTTAATTAAACCTAGTATACTTAAAGTTTACTGTTGTGAACAAATATTGGTGGGGCAGTGGAGTTATCTTGTATCGGTCTTACCGTCCCCCAATATCCTGGGTCTGAACACTTCCTAATAATGTGAGTAAGAGACATGATTAATAGTGCAATGTAGTGCTTTATCCTTTACGTGATATGTCTCCCCCATAGAGTAGGGATATCGCCAGGGCCTTTTTTACTTTTTTTACTACGTATAGTAAGTAGGGGAAGCACTGCATTCCACCCAAAACTTTTATACAGAGATTTCACCGGAAATACATGTTTTGATGTGCCCTGAATTCAAATAAAGCATTTTTGGAAACATATTCGTGTGTGGTCTGTCTGTGAACAGCATAACTCAAAAAAGAAAACTCGGATAAATACCAAACCTGTATTGGAGTTTAATATCTTCAAAGGATGCGACATGAAGGATTTTCAACTAAATTCCCCACCCCAGACTCCCGTTTAGTACGATTTTGATTAAAGTATCATATGTTTAAGGTATTTTTATGGCAAATGAAATGCATATCTTGAATTTTGTGGAAATGTTCCCAATAGTCCTCTTCATTTTGTTTGACTTTCGCATAACTGGTAAACCGTAAGAGAGAGACAGATTATTTACTGCACAAAAATGTAGATCTGGCTAAAAAACATCTACATTCTTTTTGTAGAGAGAACCATTTCCAAGATATTCCATGTTATTTGTTTCAATTTTCCAATACTTATATACCTTTTTCTCGAATGGAATACATGATTCACTTTTTTTATGACCTGAACAAGCAAATAGAATAGAATGCTTCACATAGCAACCAGCTCTTAAAAGATTTGACTATCGCTTAAAGCCTACCAATTCACCTTGTACCTACAAGAAAATTAGCAATAAGATAGTTTCTGCAAATGTTTATCTCCATTACTATGAAGTAGATGGAGAATAAGTCTGTAAAAATAGTTTGCACAAGAGTAGAGAAAGTCAACGATAAACGCGAAATGTAACGGAGAGATGCAGTAATAAGAATATGCACGATTTATGAAAAATTTAATCGATTTATGGCTATAATGTTTTCGACATTTCCGGGATAATTTATCGTTTCTATGAAAATCTTTATTCTACGATAAAAACTGAGACAGTATTTTTAATAAATGAATAATTTTAATTAAATTATATAATATGTAAATTCAATAACAACCCGCCTTGAAGCAATATGTATGTAATAATTTGAAAAATGTATGTAACAGTCATTGCTAATGCTTATTTTATTGTAAACATGTTCAGTAATGTTATGTGAATACATTACATACTTTAATAATGTAAGAGCTGTGAGAATAATAAGTTTAACGTTGCTAACAATGAGGTAACCTTGAGGCAATAATGAGTTTGAGAGTTTGAATGCTACTAGTCATTATTAGAGCAACGATAATGTAAATTTTGTGAGAGTTTAAAAATTAGCCACTCAACAGCTAGAAAAAGCTTTAGTAAAATGCAGATATTCTATTGGACTAGGATTAGCCAATCAGAGACTTGAAATACAGAAGTTTACGGGTTTGGACGGTTGAAATATGTTGAGTTGCTGGCAGACCTTGGTAGTGACCGGATGGAAGATGTGTTCTCTAAAGAAATATTAGGTATTCGTGTGAATCATAAATTAAGTATACGCGTTAACAAAGCGCAAGATTTAAATTAAAGAATCTCACAGCTCTTAATATCAGTGTAGTGCTATTTAATTTGTGTCAAGGATTAATAAAAAGAAGTGAATTTAAACTTAAATTCTGTATAAGCCTACATTCTTGTCGCACCGCACCCTGCCTAAGAGATACGTGACTCTAAAACAATACTGACGCAGCCGAGGCAAAAAAAACATAAATAGTATCTATAGAATCAGTTTAATAGCAAAGGTAATAGTTAATATTTTTAAAATTGGAGTGTAACAACAAAAATACATCTTCAAATCGGCTTCTCATACATAGCAGCATATTACGTAACAAACAATCTTCTTTAAATTGGCGCCCATTCGTGGTGCAAACTCAAACAACAATAAACTACAACAGTTGAAGGACAATACTTCTTCAAGTTGGCTTTCCAAGCGTGAGGCTAATAAATTACGTAAATAAATTACGTAAACAAAACCACTTCTTCAAAACCATAACATTTATTTTAAATGTATTTTGTATTGAATACGGAGGGTTGCCCCACTTAAACTCGGGCGCTTTTGCTTATGTTTTTCCACGGCGAGATTCCCTTTCGCCACCACCTCTTGTGTTCAATGTGATTTCCGCGGTGTTTTAACTATGGCTGTGCAGCGCAATTTCCATTGAAGAAGGCTTCGTCTAAGAACAGGAAGGGGGATGTTAGTTCACTCCTCCTGGCAGGCTTTCCAGAGTCCTTCAATTGTGGTGGGACGCCGAGAAGCAAGGCAATGTTTCAGCAGACCAAATCCGCAAAAATCCATTGGTGATGCATCTGGTGACCTTACAGCGATCCTTTGACAACCGTTACCATAGCTTTCCGGTGGTAGTAATGCTGGGAAGTCCGAGAAGTGTGACTGAATGCTTTATCCATGTGGATCCAAACATTTGGTGCATCCTCACCATATAACCGAGGAATCTCTTCATCAAAAATTGGGTGCATAACATTCCTTTGATACTACGCTGCATTAATTTTGACATTGTTGGCAACTCTGCGTATGCCTAGTTTCCCCCGAGAGCAATAACCTGCAACCACCATGAATCCCTTGGAAAACGTTTCCTTGTTCTCCCGAATAAAGCTGGAGTGTCCCTTTTGGCCCAATTGATGGTAATAAATGGCTCAGATTTTTTTGTGTCATCTAGATAAACCCATGCTTCATCTAAAGAAGTCACCCATTGCCACTTTTCACCTGCCAGGTGGTGTTCGTAGAGTTTTCTTGCGTTGGTGAAGCGTTCTCTGATGTGCCGCTCTTTCAAGGCGTGTCCACGGGCTTTCTAGTCCCAAATTGCATTGTATTATCCAGTAGACAGTGCCTTTGGATATTCCAATGCAGCTGGAAATGCTTCTTTGGGTTGGTGGGTATTCTTGAGTCACTGTTGCACTCACATTGTCTACTACTGCTTTAGGTCATGTTGTTTGTGGCCATTCTCTTACTAGTTTTTTTGCACACTGAGCCTCAATTGGGAATCCATTTTTATGCAGCTGTGTTATACGCCCCACACTCGATTTACTTATGGTAACACCTTTTCGTTTGCACCTTTCCACTATCATTGAAAGGCTGCAACCGGCATCGGAGAATGTACCCCCGCCACAAGTCGGCGATTGTTGAAGCCATTCCGCGTAAACTTTGCCTCAGACTGGCCCAGTAGACAGCAATCACTGCAAAGAGCTGATACAAGCAGTTTGACCAATGACAGGAGTAGAGAGCGATTCAAAGTCGTCCGAGCTTAAGTCAGGCAACCCTCCGTATATTGGCTGTAAAGGAATGATAACATTCATTTGGAAAGGTACATTTACCGAAATTTTAGACTATGTTATTCTGTTTTATGACTTGCAGGACAATCCAAGACAGCTGACAGGGTTTTCCTGAGCTTCTAAAACATTCCGTCAGTAATACTTTCGTTTTGAAGTTCTTGAAGTAATCGATGCAGGCAGCGGAAAAATTTACCGCGTAGAAACTAACAACATAAATTCACTAACGGAAATACAACCATAAGCAGTACACGTGGTCAACAATCGATAGCCATACTGAAAGCTTGTCTCCAGCCGAATTTCAAAAACATCACGCCGCAGCTGTGACAATGAGAATCATTGCTTATAATATAAAAAGTGTTTAAAAAAGGAGGGAAATTGGGTAAACAAGAAAGATGGAGTAAAGGGAGAAATGAATATAAAGTGGTGCGAGACTGTACCTACTTAGGGATAAATATAAATGCAGGAGGTAAATAGCAGAAACAGAAGAGATCAGCTCTGGCAAAGGGGAGAGCAGCAATGACAGTTGTTGGACAATGTTTATTTAAAATGCCAGAGTTGGAGATGAAATGGTTGGAAAGATTATACAATTCAGTGGTTGAGGCACGAATGTTATATGGGGGCTTGAAAATGGGTGGGAAGTGGTGGACATGGTCCACAGAATATTTTGTAATGAAGTACTAGGGCTGCCAGCAAATGAAGTGGCTCAAATTGAAATGGGACGAGTAACAAGAAAAGGAATGGTTATGGAGACAGCCTTGAAATATTGGCACAGGATCTTGAATTCTGATAATAATTTATTACAACAATGTTTAAAATACCAAGAAACTACCTTAAAATTACGGGCTGGGTAAATGAACTAAGAAATAACCTTGAGAATGGTGGCATGGGAGATGTTTGGAGAAAAAGAGATGCAAATCACAAAGGTTTTTCGAAGAGTATTAGAAGAAGATTTGAGGACATCGAGATACAACTATTTAGTCAGATAACTGAGAAGAGATCTTTGATTTTTTTATGTTAACATAAAAAAACGTTGGAAAAGAGATAAATATGAGGACAACACGAACAAAGAAGAAAGAGGAGGTATAGCATGGTTAAGGGCAGGAATATGGAGGCTAAAAGGGAAGCGAAATGGCTATGCTATGTGAATGTCCATTATGCGGGGGAAGGAAAGATATACAGCACATTATATTTGAATGCAAAGAAACAGAGATTTGGAGAAAAGAAAGATTATCGTATGGAATGAATAGGAATAAATATATACATACAATTTTAGATAAAAGCTGTACAAATATGGGTAAATACTTAGCGAAAGTAAAAAATAAATCGATATGGACGGTTAAAAGAGGAAAAATAATGTAAATATAAATAAATATAAGAACTACTAAATGATTACCATGTAACTGTAATTCACAATGACTGCTCATCTTAGTGGCCAGGGCCAAATAGAGAAGGCAGTGTAAATATGTAATACCTTAGTGCTCAATAAACTATTGTTATTATTATATTAAAAATTACCACGACATTTCTACCACAATTACAGTTTTAAATACATTTTATGTATTTTCACTAAATGTTTTTAAAAATCAACACTAAAAAAACCTGGCCCTAGATATCGCTTTCTTGCACTGGGAATTTCTATTCTGAATTTCTGTTTCCAGCAACAAAAACGGTTATAAAACCCTTAAAATTGTACTGCTAAAAGAATGTAAATAATTAGTATAAGCAACTAGTTTATCTCAAGCAGTCTGATATAAATAAGTTAAAGCCTCAAACGAAGAGTATTCTTAGGTGATACAGCAGAATTAACGCTATATAGTCGTTCCCACTAGCAGTACGTTATATTCTATCGTTCAATCAGTATAGTAGGACGAGGAAGGGGAAGGGAGAAAGGGCGCGCAATCAGTGTCAGAAATTAAATCAATTTGCTGCTACTACTTTACGTGGGTAGAATTCAGTTGGCCGTGGACAGGCACGGCTACGTGGTGCACAGAATTTAACAGCCCTGTGCAGCGTGGGCGTGAGGTAACAAAGCATCTACATCCGATTTGCTCCTGCTTCCCTGAATTTTAATTCATTTTGGAATTATTCTTTTACAGATACAAAACTTTTATGAGCACAAGCCCAGATTAACAAAATTGCTGCACAATGCCAAAATCTGGCAAGTCGTTTTTGTCCTAAAACTGAGTTTTTTCATGTATTAAAACTTATTGGGTCATAAAGGCTCATTCTAATACAATAAAAATTAATTGGAAAATATCTTTAAAGAGGGAAACGTTTTCCACATTACAGCAAACTGTGGTTCTGTTTAAGACAACGAAATCATGCCCAAGTTTTATGTTATATTTGTGTCGTTACAAAGTACTATAATACTAAATTTGACCATTGCAATTAAACGGTAACGCGTCTAACAAGATAAACTTAATAACCCGAGTTCAAACTCCGTGGACCGACCAATCTGACTGGGGTTTTATCGTAGTTTCCCTCAGTCGCCAAGGTAAATACCGGATTGGATATTTAATACCACGATCCAAAGTTCCACCTTAAGTCTAAAACAATAAAAAAATCTTATGTGTTACGCTCACATGACTTTCTCTACTCTTGTACAAACTATTTTTAGAAACGCTTATTCTCCATATGCTTCATGTTAATCGAGATGTTAATCTTATTGCTAACTTTCTTGTAGATGCAAGGGGAATATGGTAGGATTTAAGCGATAGTCAAATATTTTAAGAGCTGGTTGCTATGTGGTGCATTCCATTCTCTTTGCATGTCCAGGACATAAAAAGATGAATAAGAAATTCCCATTTGAGAAAAAGTATAAGCATTGCAAAATTTAAGGGAATAACAAGCAATATCTCGAAGATGGTTCACTCAATAAAAAAATGTATATGACATAAATTGTGTATTTTAACGCGATCTACATCTTTTGTGTAGTAAAACCTTGTTTATCTCTTATGGTTTACCATTTATGCAAAAGTCGTTCACAATGAAGAATACTTTTGGAGACATTCCCAGAAAATTCAAGATATACATTTTATTGTCATGAAAGTATCTTAAATACATGATATTTTAATCAAAATCGTTAGAGCATTTCTGAGGAACTTAAAATTTTCGAAAAATGTTCCATATAAAGGGTAATCTGGGGTGGGGAATTTTCTTGAAAACCTTCGTGTCGCATCTCTGGAAGATACTGAACCTAAATACCAAGTTTATCCGATTGTTTGTTTCTGAGTTATGCTGTTCACAGACACACAGACACACACGGACATGTTTCCAAAAATGTTGTCTTTTTGGAATCAGGGGGCCTGAAAACATATATTTCCGGTGAAATCTTGGTATCGAATTTTTGTGTGGAATCTAATACTTCCCCTACTTACTATACGTAGTAGAGAAAGTAAAAATGAGAATAGGTGCTAAAAGCGAATAGTCCGCCTCAGATAACAGAACCAGGTAGACTGGACGGCTCCCTAATCCTTCTGCGCGGCACATGCAAAAGCAGAGATACAGTTGCCTAGCACTAAGATCTCTGAGGCACATGTCTAAGCAGTCATCTGCCCTTCACGTACTGAAGCAGAGATACAGTTGCTGTGCACTAAGGTCTCTGTGAACACGTGACGAAGTTGCTATCTGCCCATCGCATATAGAAGCATGGTGCAGTTGCTATGCACTAAGGTCTCTGTGGACACGTGACGAAGCTACTTACTATCTGCCCGTCACGTACAGAAGAAGATATACAGTTGATATGCACTAAGGTTTCTGTGAACACGTGTAAAAGCTGCCATCTGTCCGTACAGAAGCAGAGGTACAATTGCTATGCAAGGTTTCTGCTCACACGTGTCAAACCTATCATTTTGCCCGTCAAAGAAGCAGAGGTACAGTTGCTGTGCACATGCCTCTGTGGATATGTGACGAAGTAAGATGGTATGGTACAGGGATGAGACCTAGAAGACTAACTGTCCATCACACACCGATCCACAAGGTATTCCCTAACAGATCCGTCGCGATATGACCACGTAGTCAAAGTGATGTAAAATAAATAAAATAAAAAAAATATTTTAATGGGTTTTATAAAATTCCCTTTTTGTTGTATTTTTACTTTTTCTACTAGTACTTGCTTGCAATAAGTAGTCGAAGCATTGCACTGCACACAAACATGTTTCACCGGAAACATACGTTTTGAGACTCCCCGAGTCCAAAAACACATTTTTAGAAAAAGGCCCATCTAGCGTCCGTCTGTTTGTATATGTGTCTCTCTGTGAACAGCATGGCTCAAAAATGAAAATTGCGTTTAAATACACGGTTCAGCGTCTTGCAAAGATTTCCACAAAGAATTTCCAGAAAATCGCTCAACCCAAAATATCATTTTTATAGCAAACGTTTTGTTCTTTTTTATTTTCTCAAAAATTAATCCAACTGCTTTGATTAAAAGTCAATATATTTAAGATATTTGCATGAAAATTAAATATGTCTCTTGGTTTTTTTTAAACAGGTTGTGAAGTCCTTTATGTTCGGAGTAACTTTTGTATGCTTGATAAACCGTAGGGGCGGCGCCGTGGCCGAGTGGTTAGACCGCTCGCCTCTCACCGAGGTTCCATCCCAGGCATGTGGGATTTGTTGTGGACAAAGCGGCGTCTGGGCCCTTTTTCTCCGGGTTCTCCGGTTTCCCCCTCCATTCATTCCACCAACTGCTCCATCATCACCTTTCCTTTCATCCATTTCGCCATCATTTTGTTTCATCTACTTCCTTCATCCCATCCCAGGCATCGGGCTGATCACCCATCCTGGACATTCTGTCTGCTCCTCGACGGGCCTGTGGCCCCAGGCACCCGCCTGTAAGTCCTGGGAGGTGTAAGTCCTACATAAGATGAGGTTAAACAGTGAATGAAGAAGATAACCCGTAAGAGATAGACAAAATCTTACTATATAAAAATTATGTATCTCGTTAACACACACACACACACACACAATTCATTTCAAATAAAGCTTTTTCTGGAGTTAACCTTTTTTTCTATTTTTAGTAATGTTTAAGCCCGTCCTTAAAACATATGGCACCACAGGTTGTGGACACTGATGATAAATTCAATGAAATGATAGTTGGGAAGGATATTATTGGAAGGAAATGTTCTAGGTCTATGTTTAGGGTAGGATTTGGATTACGCTACGGAGGGGACACCTAGCATCTCGACCCACACAGGGATCATACAGCCCCGGGAGGAACGGATGAGATGAAGGAACCACAGTTGACGTATGGGCTGCAGGACCGGCCGATGCAGACGACGGAGACCCGCAGAGGTCCCTAACAGTTACAAGCTTGACCACTCAGCCTGAGCGGCCTCCATCTGACGGGGCCGAGAAGAAATTCCAAAACGCAAGCCATCTGCGACATCTTTTCGCAGTCGTCCGACACATCGACCTGTAAAGTCAAAGAGGAAGATGAAATTCCGAGGAGTCAATAAGCTTTTACAGCATTCGTCTAGTGACCCGAGGAAACCCCGAAAAAGAACCACGGTTACGGAAGGTCGACCGCGGGAATCGAAACCACGACCTCCCGAATGCGGGCCACAACCGCCGGAGCCATTCCGCTCGGTAAGTTTAGGGTACCTCCCCGGGATTTACCAGTTATGAGGACTGAGAAAGCCTAGAAAAATCTCAAACCAGAGATGATAGGTCCTGCCGGAAATCGAACCGCGAACCTCACACAATACCGCAGAGCTTTCACTCGGTGGAATGGAAGTTCAAATCCTTCATATAGCTAGCTTCCTTTCTAAAAATTATAAATATCCTTCAAATATAGTAGAATATATATCCTTCTTATACCTAAAACGAAATAAGTAAAGGTGTAATGATATGTATCCCGATTAAAAAGTAGTACATAAAATAATACACTTTTAAAACAATAGTTTCCAGAAAAGTGAGTAGAAAAATTCATGTGAATGCAACATATAAGAGTAATTGAAACCTAGAAAGTTAAAAATTTTCTATATTTTTTCTTTTTGAGGTATAACCTTAATTTAAAGATATTTAAATGTTAATATTCTTATTTCACCAAAATTTTCGCTTTACTTTTCAGATTGACACACGTAAAATCAGCTAATACATTTAACAAGTAGTGATTATACATATCAGGTGGGTCAACCGCGACTATTTGATAACCATTCGTGCATAAAAAGAGTTGCAGAACTCAACGGGGCAATTCCAAGTAAACACAGGTCAGTGGGGAAATGGCGCATTAGCGCCCTTAAAACCTACTACGACTATGACTACGGCTACGACTATGACTACGATGGTTCTCAGAAACTACAAACTGTTTTGGAAGGACACACGGAGACATCGTATCAATCAACAGGGGCAAAATTGCGAACACCTATTCAATAAGTGAAGTCACCATAACAGTAAGTTTAGATGATGATGATGATAATAATAGTAACAATAACATTTATAATAGCAAGCAAAAAATGGCAGTGAAGCACTGCGTCCTCTCATATTTGTTGCTTATAATCCGTAATATTAGACAAGAACAGTGGAATAGGACATTTTAATTATTTGTCAGTCCGGAAAGTGAGCTTAGTCCCTCGAAAATAGAACCTGTGTAACCGAAGTAGAAAATATTCTAAGACCTTTCTGGTGTATTTGTGTCTATAATCACACAGTACACTCTAGTGGAAGGTTGTGCTTTTGTCTATCATCACGGACTCTACACTCTATGCGCCTCACAATGAGCGCGATCCGCTCATCATCTTTGCTAAGCAAGAAGAGTAGAATGTAGCTCAGCTGACCCTATAGCTCAGTCTGCTGTATGAAGGGCCCCAGGTTCGATTCCCAGCTGGAGTGAAAACTTTTCTCTGGCCATGATTATTCGCTATATTCCCCAGAGTCTGGAAGTGTGAGTGTGTGTGATCTAACGATTAATGACCAAAGTTTACTATAAACTCAAAGATAATTGAATACGAGTGGCACTATTTATATTTTGAGCCTAATAATTAAAACAAAGTAATTTCTGGTTAAAAACTGCTTTATTGTTTTTCAAAATATTCTCCTTTATCATCGATACACTTTTGCATCCGTTTGAACCATTTGCCAAAGCATTTATTCCAGTCTTCTTGAGACACCTCCAAAACATGGTTTTTGAAGGCATCAACGGCTTCTTCTGCCAACGAAAATCGTTGTCCACGCAATTTATTCTTGATGTTCGGGAACAAAAACAAGTCATTGGGTGCCAAACCAGGACTGTATGGCGGATGACCCATCAATTCGATTTTTTGAGCCTTCAAATACTTTGTTGTTAGACGAGATGTGTGTGCGCTCGCATTGTCTTGATGAAGAACGATCCTACGGTTCTTGTTGGTTTTCCTTACTTCACCGAAGACTTCCAGCAAACAAATGGTTGTGTACCATTCATCACTGACCGTTTTACGTTCCTCTAAAGGCACTGTTGCCACATGGCCAGTTTTGTTGAAAAAGCAGGCGACCATTTTCTTCGAAGTGCTTCGAGTGCGAACAGCTTTTGTTGGATTTGCTTCATCTTGAAACACCCATACAGCCGACTGCTGTTTACGTTCCGGTTCATACGCATAGATCCAAGTTTCGTCACTTGTTACAATCTTATATACGTCTTTAGAGGCATCGCCATTATATTTCTTGAGCATTTTTGTATACCAATCGACACGAGCATCTTTTTGAGATTGCGTCAAATTATGTGGGATTCAACGAGAGCAAACCTTTTTCACGGCTAAATAATCATGCAAAATTTTATATATGCTGGTGGAACAAATGCCTAGGGTTGCCTTAATCTCACAATATGTCGCATGACGATCTTTCATTATTAGCTTTTCCACAGCATCAATGTTTTCTGACACAACTGATTTTGGACGACCTTCACGAACTTCATCATAGAGCGCACGGCGGCCACGATAAATTCGTTATACCAACATTTCACAGTGGCAGAGAATGGAGCTTCATCGCCAAATGTGGAAGTTAGTTGATCGATGCACTCTTGTCTTGATAATTCACGTCGAAATTCGTAATAAATCATTGCACGAACATTTTCACGAGTTAATTCCATGTTTTTGTTGACACTCAATTTTCAAGTTAGTGTAAACAAAACAAATGATGCTTTATTTACAAAATGTTTGAAGTAGATTATGGTCAAAAATGTCAAACTTTCCATTGGAAACGTCAGATAGCACCTACAATATTCAGGGTTCCCAAGGCTCAAAACATAAATAGTGCCCCCCGTAGGATTTAACACCACTACCTATAGATAAAAAGTATGCCAGGTAAGACCAATGTAGTTATGGGAGGGGCATAAATATAACTTTTTAAAAACACCAAGCTCACTCACTCTAATTTGCCAGTACTCCACTGACCTGTGTTTATTTGGAATTGCCCCGTTGAGTTCGCAGGTCTCTTAACGCAGAAAGGGATATCTACACAGTGAAATATTGTGGGGTTGGGCCACCTGGTATATGAAGACATTCTGAAAGTTTTAACAGGACATGGCAGCTAGATTATTCGTCCTGTAATAAAACTCTGTCCATCGAAGCATTTACGTAACGCCCCGTTAAAAGTTAGCGTATTTAAGATTTGGTAGCTTTTTAGCACTTATACCGGGTGTTTCAGAAATACTTTTACAAAATTCGGGTATGGGTTCCTCACACAAAAAGAAGGAAAAAAGCTCATATGAACATATGTCCCATGATCCTTGGTTTTCGCGTTATTCCTGTCACAATGAAAGTGTGAGTTCAACGGCCTTCGGGGTCCAACCTCAAAACCTCATTTCTCTATGCATTCATAGAAGGCGTTGACCCATTGTATTACATACGGTAGATGGAGAAGTGTTGCCATGGAGACTTGTTTAAGTTTGTCATTTGTCATTAGTCTGTCTTCAACGTTTCAGTTGTGTACATGTAGTGAGTTAACTGTATGTGTTTCGTTCCACCATGGCTGGATATTCATTTCGTGAACAGGCAGACATGATTTTTATGTATGTTCGCGCGAATGGTAATGGACGCGAGGCTGCACGGCTCTATGAGATGGAGTTTCCAGACCGAAGACAACCGAGTCATCCAACCTTTGTCGTGTTTATCGTCGCCTTGCTGATAAATGTGATAAATGCCTGGCTCCGGCATATTTTAGCCGCATTGTTCGAGATGCACTGGTATTTACCATGACCGATGGATAGGCAGACGAGGAACAGTTCTATGGCCTGTACGTTCTCCTGACCTCAGTCCTGTGGATTTTTACCTCTGGGGGCATCTTAAATCATTGGTTTATGGATCAGCCATCCCGGATGCAGAAGCGCTTCATCGACGTATCATGGAAGCCTATGAAACCAGTCGACACCATCCCAGAGTTTTTGACAGAGTGCCATTCCATGATTCGACGAGTACAGGCATGCATAGAAGCAAGAGGAGGACATTTCGAGCATTTATTATGAGTTTTGTGTGTTATAAGTGTACCACTGTGTTGAACACCTCCTAACAAGAAAGCAAAGGATTATGGGTCATATGTTCATATGAACGTTTTTCCTTTCTGTGGTGTAAGGAACCCATACCGGAAGTTTGTAAAAGTATTTCTGAAACATCCTGTATAGCTTTGTATCATTGATGCTAGAAGGAAACTAGAGCGTTTAAATGTATTAGAAAACTACAAAAGAACTGATTGTTTAACAAAGGGGTGCACCACTGGTTTTTATCCGTACCCAGAGGGATGAATTGTGAAAAGGGACTAATGCGTAGGAGCTAGGAAATTGCAAACATTCACAGGCACATATGTTAACAATTTATTTTAAATTGATATATTCGTTAACAATTCTTTGGTCAGCTTGCCTTAACATTTTATAAAATAATATGCTCAAATACAATGTGATACACTCTTTCACTTTTCTACATTTTAAGTTGCCATATCGAATTAAAGATTTTATGGAGGAGCAACGAAATTATAAATGCATCTCCCGTAAAAGAATTTAGAAAATACCAAAAGTAAAGGTTGAATTTCAAAGCTTACCAAACAAGTTTAAAGATAATTTGAAAAGGCCGAAAGAATCACTCTTATGCCGAAAATCTCGCTGTAACGATGTCTGGTTGTTAGCAGCTCGGTCCCTGGCCGAAAAGCGACTGCAGGTGCCTGCCCAGGAGTTGCTGAAGACATCCACGAGCATGATGGCGCTGGCTTCAGTGGCGTGTGGCAAACCAGCCAATGATGACTGTACATGATGCTTTACGTTGTGGAAATAATGTATTACGTCACTCATGGCGATATGTTCTTCGAAGCTTTAGATGCTAACTTTCTCTGTCGATAATTGACGTCGTCATCTCTGAAGCATTGTGACGTACTTTATGCTGGTTACATATGCCATGAACATGGGGGAGGCGAAAACGTCACAGGGGTGATGTTTCCAAGTAAGAAACGTATTTATGTGGGTTGCATAGATACGAAGAAAGAAGGTCAGTTAATTCTTCTGGTACATGGGATACCTGTCCATTTGTAATATATGCTTCAGACTTTTACTTTCTTTACCACGTATCTAATAGGTAGAGAGAGGTAGAGGTGATTCCATGGAGGGGGACACTTCGCGCACTGCGACCTATCGAGAACTATTGTGGCTACCCCCAGGAGGAAGGGATAAGATGTCCTGTCTGGCACGGCAGACAGACCATAGAGACGCACGGGAGTCCCTAAATTTCCAAGCCCACATACCCATCCCATTGCTGAAGCCGTCAAGACTGGGTGACGAATCACCCACCAATCAAGCAGCCCACGGTATCCACGGGGAATACTCTTTTCATGCATCTGCGCCATCCGTCTGGCACCACCATACGTGACGAAACCTAGAATCGCACCCAAAAGATGAGAAGCAAACAGATGAAACGGAAATTATGGAAAGGAAATTGTGTTGTACAAGAAACAACCCCAGCATTCGCCTGCCGACCCAGGGGACACCACGAAAAACACATGGGTCAGAGAGGATAGCCGCCGTGGATCGGACCTGCGTCCTACGAATGCAAGTCACACACGTTACCGCGGCACTAACTCACGCGGTAGTAGTGAAGGTACTCATAGCATTCCACCCAAAACTTTGATATGGAGATTTCACAGGAAATTAATAGTTTGAGGCCCCTGCATCTAAAAGGGCATTTTAAGAAGAAAGTCCTGACTTGTGTGTGTGCGCGCGCGTGCGTGTATGTGTCTGAACAACGTAACTCTTAAGCGAAAACTCAAACAAATGCCAAACTTGGTATTTAAGTTCAGAATCTTCCAAAGATGCGACACGAAGGTTTTCAGGAAAATCCTCCCACTGCAAACTACCCTTTACGTGAAACTTTTCTAAAAAAAATTATTTTTAAAAAATGGCTCTGTTGATTTTGATTAAAATACCAAATATTTAACATATTTACATAACAAATACTGGGAATAGCCGACGAAGTTGAGGCAGTATTTTTATCACTTAAATAATTTCAGTCTAATTATATAATATGTAAATTTAATAACAGCCTGCCTTGAAGCAATATGTGTATGTAATAATTTGTAAAATGTATGCATATGCTTATATTATTGTAAACATGTTCAATAATGTTATGTGAATGTATTACGTAATTTAATAATGTAGGAGCTGTGAGAATAATAAGTTAAACGTTGTTAACAATGAGGTAACCTTGAGGCAATAATGAGTAAGAAAGTTTAAATGCTACTAGTTATTATTGGAGCAACAATAATATAAATTTTAGTGACAGTTTATAAAATAACCAATCAACAACCAGAAAAAGCTTTAGTTAAATGAAGGTATTCTAATGGAGTAGGATTAGCCAATCAGAGACTTGAAATACAGAAATTTACAAGTTTAGACGGTTGAAATCAATTCAATTACCTCCAAACAGTGCTCATAACCAGACGTGTTGCCTGCAGACAGTGCTCATAACTGGATGCGTTGCTTGTGCGTCCTCGAGAGATTTAACACGTATTCGTGTAAGACGAAAATAGTATACGTGTTAAAAAGTGTAATTAATTAATTAATAAAAAGAATCTCACAGTTCTCTATATCAGTGAAGTGTTATTTAAATCGTATTAATTATTAATAAAAGGAGTGAAGTAAAGCTTATAATCCGTGTAAGCCTACATTCTTAGTCGCATCACGCCCTGCCAAGATATCCATGACTCTAAAATAATACTGACGCAGCCGAGGCAAACATAAATATAATATTTAACGAAACAGTAAAAATACAGAGTTAATAATTTTTTTTACCTTGAGGCAAAGGCTACCGGAAACCGGATACCATACGTGCGGCTGTAAACAAGCTTTAAGTGTTCGGTTCCCCCCACAGTTGAAATATAATACAACTCCTTCAATACAAATTACTTGTAACTGACTTTCCATACGTGGGGCAAATAAGAATACAACGTAAAAGACAATAGCTTCTTCAAAGTCCTTTTCATTCGGAACGAATTTTTTATAATTTTTATAACTAGATATACCAAAACGTACTACACAAAAATGTGTGTAAATATCTTTAAAACACCCAGTTTTTGGATCGTTAGCCATGTCCAATATATACGTTACTATTGGTGTGAACGTTTCCTCATTTTTTCACTTTTAAAGTGCTGTCACTATCAGTTTTCTCGCGATATCATGGTATGGTATTTTAAGGCCAATATTTTGCCACTCGCTTTTAAACATCTGAATATCGATTCAGTTTCCTCTATCCCTCTGCTACCTCAACGAAATGTGTTCTGAAACTATTTCTGTAAAGGTTCGTCTCGAGTAATATGAAACAGATAGAAACAAAATCTGATGTGTTACATTCACATGCCTCTCTCTACACTTTCGCTTATTAGTGGGTATACATATTATTCTTACCAAAGTTTATTTTCCTATCTACTTCATTTTCATCGAGATAAATCTTTCCAAAAATAGCTGCATTATGCATATCGTTATAGATACAAAGGGATTAGGAATAGTCGCATGTTTTAGAACTAGACGCCATACGCTAGCATTAAAATTCCATACTATTTCCATGATATCACGAACAGTCACCAGGGGACTACGGCCTCCCTCCCCTGAGAACTTTTCCTGTGGCAACCGCCCCCCCATTACAGAGTGGAAGTGGATGCGCCACTTACACGCGTCAACTCAAGACTACCGAAACCTCGGTGGGGACGACAGCAACCTAGCGGCTCTCCAGGGCGGTACCGAAGGACCTTGAAGCGTCTCACAACCCTGCCAGGACGGAAAACCGCACAAACATACCCATTACCTAAGAGTATTGGAAATCACCGCCCCGCCGAGTCCAACTCAATCAAAACAACACTCTCACGGTGGGGCTCGGATGTTTTGGCCCAACGTACTTCCGGTAACGTCAGAAAAACCACGAGTGCTCAGGGTCCGCAGCGCCCGCACCACGACATCAAGAACAAATGAAAATCGACAGAACTTTAAAAGAGTGGCTAAGTATTGAACATTTCGAACCATTAATAACGGATATCTCGGAAATGGCTGATGCTACAAAAAGACATGAAATAAATTGCTTGTTTTAAAGAGATCTAAATTTTCTGTGAAGTACGTGTTCGTGTATGGTTAAAATTTATGAGTTATACAAAATTATACAAAATCTTCCAAATGAAGAGAACCTCGCAGCTATTTCAGAAATTTTAATATATAGATTTTATTTGCCAGTTAAATGTATTTAATATATAGCATTTTCAAAATCTTTAGAGCTATTTTTAGAAAATCAAAACTTTGGATAAGTTCCTTGTTTAGGGTGGGAGGATTTTCTTGAACATCTTCGTATCATATCTTTGGAAGGTACTGAATCTAAATACCAAGTTTGGTATTTATCCAACTTCACGTTTTTATAATTATACTGTTCACACACACACACACACATATGGACCTTTTTCTAAAAATGCTTTTTGTGGATTCAAGGTGCCTCAAAATATACATTTCTTCTGAAATCTCGATATCAAAATTTTGGGTGGAATGTAATACCTTCTCTACATATGTACGTGGTAGAGAAATTAGGAATAGTTTGTGGAAGCTAATGGTCTAGCTGCCATGTCCTGTTAAAACATTCAGAATGTCTTCATATAACAGATGGCCCAATCGCGCCGGATTTTGACAGTGTAGATATCCCTTCGTGGGCTAAAAGAGTTGCGAACTCAACAGGGTAATTCCAAGTAAACATAAGTCAAGCATCCTTTTTACTTTCTCTACTAGTATAGTATATATGTGCGTGTGTGTGTGTGTGTGTGTCTGTGTGTGTGTGTTTTAAGACCCCCTGAATAAAAAAAAAGCATTTTTGGAAACATGTCCGTGTGTGTGTGTGTGTGTGTGTGTGTGTGTGTGTGTGTGTGTGTGTGTGTGTGTCTGTGAACAGCATAACTCAGAAACGAACAGTCGGATAAACACCAAACTTGGTATTTAGGTTCAGTATCTTCCAGAGATGCGACACGAAGGTTTTCAAGAAAATTCCCCACGCCCGATTACCCTTTATATGGAACATTTTTCGAAAATTTTGATTTTCTCAAAAATGGCTCTAACGATTTTGATTAAAATATCATATATTTATGATATTTTCATGACAAATGAAATGTATATCTTGAATTTTCTAGGAATGTCTCCAAAAGTATTCTTCATTGTGAACGACTTTTGCATAACTGGTAAACCATAAGAGATAGACAAAATGCTACTACACAAAAAATTTAGATCGCGTTAAAATACAAAATTTATGTTAAACACATTTTTTGTTGAGTGAACCATTTTCGAGATATTGCTTGTTATTCCCTTAAATTTTTCAATACTTATTTTCTCAAACTGGAAATTCGTTATTCATTTTTTTTTGTCTTGGATATGCAAAGAGTATTAATCTGTGGCAAAGAGAATGGTGCTGCACCTAGCAACCAGCTATTAAAGAGATATGTCTGTGCTTATATTTCCCTTGCAAATACAAAACAAGGGGAACATAGTAGACCTTAAGCGATAGTCAAATATTTTTAGAACTGGTTGCTGTGTGTAAAATGTCAAAAGATGTCTCTTTGCATGTCAAAAGATCGTGTCTGCAAATGTTTATCTCGATTAATATGAAATAGATGGGGAATAAGAGTTTGTAAAAATAGTTTGTACAAGAGTAGTGAAAGTCATGTGAATGTAACACATCAGAATTTTGCTAATTTTGCGATGGTTTATCTCAATTGTAATTAAGTGGATACCGACTGAGCTATGGGGGCAGCCGAGCTTCATTCTACGTTAGTGGGTAGAAAAAGTAATGTGAAATTAACATCAGATTATTTTATCAATATCACGTTACATTAGTAGAAGTTGCCTAAGATATGTTTGGAACTTGGCTATTATCCGGATTGTTCAGCTTTGGTATTTAGCTGTCTTTGCAGCTTAATCTATGTAGAATACAAACGTCATGTACAGATCATGAAGATCAGGACGGAGGAACGTGAAAGAGCTCATCCCAAAGTTCTATTTAAGGAGGATAGAACAGATATCACACAATGGCCACATGAGTGCAAACATTCCCTCTCCTTTATTGCAGGGCATCTGAATGGTCTAGCGACTACAAATCTTTGTTTACTTGTGGTGCATTGATTCTATTTCCATAGTGCTTTCTAAATAGAGCACTGAAATTTCGTATTGTATACAGGCAAATACGGTTAACAACAGTAATCCCTCTGCACATCCAATGTTCAAATGAGAAAGACAACTCTCCTCCTGAAGGTTGGGGTGTGTTTGGGGAAGCACTAGTGTACATCTCTACAGCATTGTATTACAATCAAATGTATTTATATACACCGTAAAAGTTCTTTACATAAGACCACAGAAGTATGCGTCTTAGTTTCCTGAAAGCACATTTAAGTGCATCGTCAGAAATTACAAAAAACTACAATACATTTCCGTTTATATTATTAAATTTGTGCTTTTTCACTTTCCCTACCACGTACACATAGTAGACGGAGAAAGTCCTTTCACCGAAAATACATGTTTTAAGATCCCTGAATTGCAAAATCATTTTTAGAAAAATATACCTGTTTGATTGTCTGTTTGAACAGCAAAACCCAAAAGGAAAAGTCAGATAAATGCCAAACTTTTCATTTAAGTTCAGTATCTTCCAAAGATGCGACACGAAGATTTTCAACAAAATCCCCCTCCCCAAACTATCCTTTACGTGGAACAGTTTTCGAAAATTTTGATTTTCTAAAAAATGACTCATCGATTTTGATTAAAATTCCAATAGTAAAGATATTCACATAACAAATAAAATGTATGACTTGAATTTTCTGGGTAGTCCTCTTCATTCGGAAGGTATTTTGTATAATCCTGTATAACCGGTAAACGTTAAGCAATAGACGAAAAAGTTGTATCTCCTTAAAACACAGTTTTCCTCAAATAATTTTTGTGGCATCAGCCATTTCCGAGATATCCGTTATTAATGGTTCGAATTGTTCAATACTGTTGATTTTCAGCGTTCTCGCGATGTGATGGAAAGAGTGTAGAATTACGAGGGCTGTCCGAAAGCAACATCCGTTTTGAAATAAACATGAAACCGGTATACATGCAAAAAGGTTATTATATACATCTGAAAGATACAGATTTTTATATATTTTTCTAATAGTCATACCGTACCACAGTCTTTGAAGTACCCTCTGCATAAAATTCTGCCGCCTGTGAACTAAGTCAACCTGTCACGGCGTTTTAAAGCTCTTCGTCAGTGCCAAAACCCTGAGCTGCAAGCCACTTTTTCTACGGGAACAGATGGAAATCCGGGCTATACGGGGGATGGTCAAAAAGTCCCATTTGAATTTGGCCAAAAGTTCGTTTGTGTTATTTGCTGTGCGAAGGCGAGCATTATCATGCAAAAACACAACACCAGATTTCAGAAGACCACTACGCCTATTTGGATTGCACGCGACAGTACGATTCTCCACCTTGCACAGCTAGAAGCGTACTTAGTCACTGCTCACGTTGATGTCGAAATGGCGGCGCTACCCCCACTACTTCTCGTGCTATGCATAAACGGAGGTTACTTTTTGGACAGTCCTCGTATAAGGCAGCTTTTGTCGTCCAGTTCTAAAGTGTTTAAATATTACTGTTCCCTTTTGTGTTTCTAATAAGCTGTGTAATGTAGCTATTTCTGCAAATGTTTATCTCGATTTTAATGAAGTAGGTTGAATAATAAGCTTTCGTAAGAGGAATTTGTATACCACTAATAAACGATAGAGGGTAGAGAAAGTTATGTGAATATAACACAAGATATTTTAATACCGAATAGAACTTATTTCCTTCTTTCACAATGTTACAATTATAGCATACATTTAAAAATCTAGTACGTCTATAATCTTGCCCTCCCATATTTTAATCTCTAGGTGGTATGTATGGAATAAAGCTAGCATACCATCTCTTCCCGTTTCAGGCTGGACCCATTCTGTTTTAGGTTCTTTGTCCATTAATCTATTACGCTCCTAAAAGTTCCTTAGTATTTTAATTCTTTCTGCCCTTGGGTTCGCCAGAATTTTATTTGCCACCATTTCTTTGTTTAAATTAACCCATTTTTGTTCCATATATATCTTTCCGTTTTAATGTTTTCGCATTATATTAATAATACTGCAAAATAACCCGTGGCATTACAGCCCACGAAGGACCATGTCCTATCAACCTGACTGCCGGCCTCACGCCCACTACGCACGGTAGAATTAGGCGATCATCCAACCGATAAGGGCCAGAATCCGGGGGGCAGGGACCGCAAGTATCGCGGCTCCTCACTTTCCTCGCGATGATGAGTGGGCACCGGTCCTATACCCGGTCTGCATTCCCATGCCGGGAACCACGGCATCACGCTCTAGCTCACAGCGCTATGGCACAGGACTTGGCCTTCTATTAGATAATGTAAAACATTAACCAATGTTTTGCACATAACACATCTCCCCGAGCAATTATTTCCTATTCGTTTTAAAAAACAATAATCCTGTGCTCATCTACAAAAAACCTATTCTTTCCCATATGTGACCGATCTCAACGAACTTTTATCCTCAACATAGCCCGTATATCTTCTACCCTCATTCTCACTTCTTTCCAAAATCCAGTGTTATTGTTTTCATCTTAATAGCCAAATATTCATGCCAATTCTTCTAGCACATTCCCCATCTCCCCAAACCAACTCTCTCTTCCTGTTACATATTTTTGGAACTTGGGCATTCTTCTATTATACAGTGTGGGCCATTTAAGTTGAGACTATACCATATCTCCAAACTGAGCGTTGTAGAAAGAAATGTCTTGAATATTGTGATGGAAAATAAATGTCATTAGTCGTGTTTTATTTGGAGGACGTTGTGATGGTCATTTGAAGGTCAATTTAATTTCTTTTGTTTTTTCTCACTCCTTATAAAAAGCTAAACAACATTTGTATAAAGCACTTTGCAATTGTTCTTAATAACAACGAAAATTCTGAATGGCTGTGTACGAAGAGCGCAACGGATGGTTGGACCATCCATGGATGGTCATTTGAGGTGTCAATTTACGTTTCGTAATTGGGAACCAAAATTTTTACTTTCTCTACTACCTATAGTAAGTAGGGGAAGTATTGTATTCCACCCAAAATTTCGATACCGAGATTTCACCGGAAATACATGTTTTGAGACCCCCTGAATCCAAAAAAAGCATTTTTGGAAACATGTCCGTGTGTGTGTCTGTGTGTCTGTGTGTGTGTCTGTGAACAGCATAACTCAGAAACGAACAGTCGGATAAACACCAAACTTGGTATTTAGGTTCAGTATCTTCCAGAGACGCCACACAAAGGTTTTCAAGAAAATCCCCCCCAGAGTACCCTTTACACGGAAGATTTTTCGAAAATTTTAATTTTCTCAAAAATGGCTCTAACGATTTTGATTAAAATATCATATGTTTAAGATATTTTTATGGCAAATAAAATGTATATCTTGAATTTTCTGGGAATGTCTCCAAAAGTATTCTTTATTGTGAACGACTTTTGCATAACTGGTAAACCATAAGAGATAGACAAAATGGTACTACACAAAAAATGTAGATCGCGTTAAAATACACAATTTATGTCATATACATTTTTTTTGTTGAGTGAACCATTTTCGAGATATTACTTGTTATTCCCTTAAATTTTTCAATACTTATTTTCTCAAATGGGAATTCGTTATTCTTTTTTTTTGTCTTGGATATGCAAAGAGTTATAATCTGTGGCAAAGGGAATGGTGCTGCACCTAGCAACCAGCTATTAAGAGATATATATGTGCTTAAAGGCTACTGTTTTTCTATATTGCCGTTGTAAATATATTTTCCCCTACATCTACAAGAAAATTAGCAATAAGATAGGGTCTGCAAAAGTTTATCTCGATTAACATGAACTAGATGGAGAATAAGCGTTTGTAAAAATAGTATGTACAAGAGTAGAGAAAGTTATGTGAGTGTAACACATCAGATTTTTTATTTTGTTTCCTTATTCCTCATCACAAAATAAACATATTTTTATAAGGCATTTTCTAATGAGAAAACAGCGTACAAAATGTAGGTTCCCATTTTAAAAAATTAAACTGACCTTAAAATGACCATTACAACGTTCTCCAAACAAAACACGACTAATGGCATTCATTTCCCCCCATAATATCAAGTAACTTTTATTAAAGACATTTCTTTTGCAATGTTTAGTTTTGGAGATATTGTATACTCTCAACTTAAAAGGTTCAGCCTGTGTTACTATCATCTAAATTTATACGTCTGTACCAATATTTCAAGATTCTTTCAACTGCAGTATAACCTACCTATAACGGAATGCGGTCGTTCCATTATTTTTTACCGTTTTCACAGATTGCTGTCTTACAAAGGGTTGTACAAACTACAAAAATAAATCTGATCACATAGAATTACTAACATGTAATAATTTAAAATAAAGTTATATAATTGCCAAATTGATTCGAATTAAATTTTGTTGTATTTTCAAATTACATATAACAATTGCAGTTTCTCTGCTAATTTTTCTCCCCCAATATATCCGTCAAATTCCTCCCAACCCGACAGCAGGCCAGGTACATACTTGTGACACATTAAATCTCACATGTACATTCTTAAAATTTCGGTGCAACTACAGTAGCGTTTAAAATTAATAGCTATCACTTGAAAAATATAGCACGTAGCTATGTATTATGTGTATAATAATCTTAGTTCAGGATACTTATACAAACGCTTCTGGAAAATTATTCCGTGTCCGCGTTAGGCAGTTTTACGATTAAGAGTATTATTTAACATAGGAAATAGCTCCGCTCCCAGATTTATTTTCCGTTTGTCCAGGTTTCCCATATAAGGAGTCCGGCTTAGACAGGTTTTGCTGTGTTTTGCATTCTCTCTCTGCTACGCCCCTAGGTAACTTCAGAATTTCCGTGCAAAACATTCTATGGGATAAATCTTTAATCACCCCTTTGTCATTCCCCAGAATTCTATTCCATATAACATCTTTGACTCAACTGATGTTCCATAAAATCTTTCCAGTCAATCCGTTATCATTGGGGTGTTTCGTATAAGCAGACCCTAAAAGCTTTCACTAGTTTTCCTTTGCATTTTGCAAATCTAGTCAGTGCTTCCCATTTCCTGTTGCTTGAGAATCTAGACCCCAAGTAATTAAATTCTTTCACCACCTCTATTGGCTCTCTATTTATAAAACATCTTCCATCTCTTTTCTGTTTATAGCTTCGGCGTTAATTATTAGTTGTCCTTTAAGCTACGGTGAATGAAAATGAAAGGTAAATGTTAAATATAATCACCTAGAGCAGAAGTGCGATACCTACACTATCTTCCTCTCCTAACTAATCTTCGGTGTTTAATTTCGTTCATCAGAGGTGTCTAAGGCAGCTTCGTTACGTTCAGAGATCCCTATCCATTCTATCTACTACGTTTTAATGCAAATAAATATTTGCATAAATAGCTAAATTACACATTTCGTTATAAATACAAAGAGAACAGCGATAGCCAAATGCTGATGTCAAAAGTCTCATTGGGTACCCTTGAAGGGGTTAATGAAGGATGTAGTGGTAGGCTTAAATTTATGCAAAAAATGGGTATCAAAACTGGTCAAAATATGAAGAGACCATTTTTAAAAAATCTGATGTGTTACACTCACATGACTTTCTCTGCTCTTGTACAAACTATTTTTACAAACGCTTATTCTCCATCTACTTCATGTTAATCGAGATAAACATTTGCAGACTCTATCTTATTGCTTATTGTCTTGTAGATGTAAGGGAAATATATATTTACAAGGGCGATATAGAAATACAGTAGAAATACTTAAAGCACATACATCTCTTAATAGCTGGTTGCTAGGTGCAGCACCATTCCCTTTGCCACAGATCAATACTCTTTGCATATCCAAGACAAAAAAAAATGAATAACGAATTCCCATTTGAGAAAATAAGTATTGAAAAATTTAAGGAAATAACAAGCAATATCTCGAAAATGGTACACTCAACAAAAAAATGTATATGACATAAATTGAGTGTTTTAACCGATCTACATTTTTTGTGTAGTAAAATTCTGTCTATCTCTTATGGTTTACCAGGTATGCAAAAGTCGTTCACAATGAAGAATACTTTTGGAGACATTCCCAGAAAATTCAAGATATACATTTTATTTGTCATGCAAATATCTTAAACATATGATATTTTAATCAAAATCGTTAGAGCCATTTTTGAGGAAATTAAAATTTTCGAAAAATGTTCCATGTAAAGGGTAATCTGGGATGGGGGGATTTTCTGAAAACCTTCATGTCGCATCTCTGGAAGATACTGAACCTAAATACCAAGTTTGGTGTTTATCCGACTGTTCGTTTCTGAGTTATGCTGTTCACAGACAGACACACACAGAGACACACAGACACACACAAGTACATGTTTCCAAAAATGCTTTTTTTGGATTCAGGGGGTCTCAAAACATATATTTCCGGTGAAATCTCGGTATCGAATTTTTGGGTGGAATACAATACTTCTCCTACTTACTATACGTAATAGAGAAAGTAAAAATGATAGAGGTCGACTCTCAGAGACAAAAAAGCAGCTCAAATAATTTGTAACAAGGCTAGGCCCAAGAAGAGGAAGAGAGGAGCTCAAAATAACCACATTACAACAGCAGATGTCCACCAGAAAGAAGAAGAAGGTGTTGAAATTGCAAGCAGAGGAGACTAAGAAGAAGATGGAGGAGGGAAAGAGCTATGGTTCTGGACAGCTTTAACCCTTTACACCAGGTACATTAGCCTGTATAAATGTTTCCAAATTTAAATTTAAGTTTTCTCAGTTTTCAATATTTCAAATGTCCCATGCGGAACAGTTTTCCTTAGTTTTGCATGAAACTTGGCATAATAGTTCTACCGTTCTATCTAAAGATGTTGTAGCATTATTTGTATGTAGCATTGTATGTAAAACTTGGGCACAGTGGGTTATTAATCCTAAAAAGTTTTACTTTTTAGGATGTAATATCTGTATTAATTATTATAATTAATAATTTGTTATCCAAAGCACAAAATGAAAAAATAATACTAGGATAATTTGCTAGGAGTTCAAATATTAATGTGACAAAGTGGTACTGATGAAAAATAAAATTTGTCCCGCAAGGAGTATTTCATAAATTTCAAATGTCGTGATATGAAAAACAGAAAATAACTCATATCTGAAAAACTAATTCATCAATATTATTGAAATTTACACATAATGCTATTTAGAATGAGGGAAACCAACATACAAAATTTTAAAAAGATTTAAAAAAAGTTGTAGAAAGTCATATAATCTTTCCTAGGTCCCCTTAACACACCTGTCGCACAAAAAGCGTTAAGACATTAAAAATTACAAAGTGTATTAAAATAACATTATCAGCATGCATTCATTTGTGAAAATTGAGTGTTTCTTTTAGTTGAGAATTGTAACCTACACATTTCCGCCATTTTAACATTTCAACACAAGTGAAGTTGAAGATAATCGATGAAAACCGGTCGCTCGTGGCCGGTCAGATTTAACCGCGGTGAAATCCTCCATAAACATTTACGTCGTCGATGCACCACACATGACCGTTCACCGGGGTAAAGTCCATATTTTACCACGGTAGAATCTTCATCGAAAATGGTGCACATGGCCATTAGGGTTTAAACAGTAAAATTGAATTTCTAAAATATTTAATTATGTATTTAAACATTTCTTTTGAAGTTTTCCTTGCTTTCAATGTTGAGGTACTTAGATTTAAAGGGTACATCAACACTAATAACTGTCACTCGTTTGGCTGAATCCTGCAATCACGAATATATTCTTTACGTTTCTAGCTTTGCTTTCGGATGGTTGATCTTAGTGAATGCAGTTTCGTGTTGACATACATGAGATTACAGTGAGTTCACGAACTGGGTATAGGTGTATTGTGAGAAAATACAAGACTCAATTTTCGGAATTCTCATTATAGCTTTTAGCTCTTTTTTACTTTCTCTACTATTGCATTCCACCCAAAAATTCGATACCGAGATTTCACCGGAAATATATGTTTTGAGACCCCCTGAATCCAAAAAAAGCATTTTTATAAACATGTCCGTGTGTGTGTGTGTGTGTGTGTGTCTGTGAACAGCATAGGTCAGAAACGAACGTCGGATAAACACCAAACTTGGTATTTAGGTTCAGTATCTCCCAGAGATGCGACAGGAAGGCTTTCAAGAAAATCGCATCACTCCAGATTACCCTTTACATGGAACATTTTTCGAAAATTTTAATCTTCTCAAAAATGGCTCTAACGATTTTGATTAAAATATCATATGTTTAAGATATTTTCATGACAAATGAAATGTATATCTCGAATTTTCTGGGAATGTCGCCAAAAGTATTCTTCATTGTGAACGACTTTTGCATAACTGGTAAACCATAAGCGATAGACAAAATGTTACTACACAAACAATGTAGATCGGGTTACAATACACAATTTATGTCATATACATTCTTTTTGTTGAGTGAACCATTTTCGAGATATTGCTTGTTATTCCCTGAAATTTTCCAATACTTATACTTTTTCTCAAATGGGAATTCGTTATTCATGTTTTGTCCTGGTAATGCAAAGAGAATGGAATACTCCACATAGCAGCCAGCTCTTAAAATATTTGACTATCGCTTACAATCTACCAATTCCCCTTGCATCTACAAGAAAATTAGCAATAACATTAACATTTCGATATCTCGATTAACATGAAGCATATGGAGAATAAGCGTTTGTAAAAATAGTTTGTACAAGAGTGGAGAAAGTCATGTGACTGTAGCACATCAGATTTTTAATAGTTCTTCCATGAAGGAGAGGTTACCCGAAATACAGTCGGTTAGGTATCAAATTTCAAAGTTTAAAAATGCTAGGCGAAGACTTAAGAGAAAAATCTCCCAACAAAAATCATTTACATTGGAAAATGGCATTATATTTTATTTTATAAAATCTATATGTAAAGATTTTTATAAAAATAAAATATGCTTAAGATATTAATAAAACAGATAACACTTCTATCTTAAAATTTGCGTGTATAGGTTTAGGTCAAACGAAGCAGATACCTCGTGCGCTGCAATCTATACAGATCTATTGTGGCTTATGGAGGAAAGCCTGTTTTTACCTTTGGAGTAGGCTGCGTCAAAGGAATGGACTGGCGCTCACGTTAGAGTCTCAGGTTCGCTGCCCATTGTCTCAAAGTTACCCTGTTAGAAAGTGGCTTCTATTTCTGCAGCCAATCTCCTTTGTATTGTTGTGTTATTATGAAATCACGGTTTGCTGGGTTAGGTTTCTCTCATTTTAGAAGCCTAGATCTTTGCTAACGGTATGCTAGCGGTGACTAAGATCTTGGATCGTGGATAAATAACTGGATCACGGGATAAGGTGATAACATGAATACGAAACTTTGAATTTAAACTATAATTGAACTGTGTTGACACACTGGATAAATCCGTATAATATTCTCTTTTGTTACTCTTTCACAGAGCACGAGCTACTGTTAAAAAAATCTGATGTGTTACACTCACATGACTTTCTCTACTCTTGTATAAAGTATTTTTACTAACGCTTATTCTCCATATGCTGCATGTTAATCGAGATATTGAGATATTAATCTTATTGCTAATTTTCTTTTAGATGCAAGGACAATTGGTAGACTTTAAGCCATAGTCAAATATTTTAATAGCTGGTTGCTATGTGGAGTATTCCATTATCTTTGTATTACCAGGACAAAAGAAATGAATAACGAATTTGAGAAAAAGTATAAGTATTGCAAAATCTAAGGGAATAACAAGCAATATCTTGAAAATGATTCACCCAATAAAACAAATTACGAGGGCTGATCAATAAAGACTGAAAGTGATTTTTTTCACAGATATTTAATACTCCATTTCAATTTTGATATGATCTTTTTCAAATAGTCCCCTCCTAACTGAATGCACTTTTTATAACGTCTCTGCCAGTCCTCGAACACATGGTGCAGGCCATTCTTTGTCAGCTCTTTGAGAATCGCCTCAGTTTCTTTAGCACTGCTTCAGTGCTCTCAAATCGAATGCCCCGGAGCTTTGCCTTTAGTAATGGGAGTAAACAGAAATCACAGGGGGTAAGACCGGGGCTTTAAGGCGGGTGCGGCACGCAGGTAATGTTGAATTTAGCCAAAAATTCCTGGACTTGATTTGCGACGTGAGGCCGCGCGTTGTCGTGAAGAAGTCACCACCCATTCCGATGGTGTTCTGGACGTTTCCAAGTAATGTGCTTCCTCAGTGTAGCCAATACTGACGTGTAGTAGCTGCTGTAACAGTAGTGTGAGGGGGGAACTACATGCTGGTAAATCGTTCCATTCCGAAACACCAGGCCCACCTTGCTTAACACAGAGGACTCGCCCTTCTTTGAAGTACTTGAACCACCTAAACATAGTTGCACGAGGTAGTGCATCTTCACCGTATGCTTGCTTCAGCTTTTCGAAAGTTTCAAGGCCGTGTGATTTAAACTAAAATAAAATTTTATTGCGCTGTATTGCTCCTCTTGTGTCACCTCCATTTTGTGGTATGCGAAATTCAAGTAGGGTCAACAATATACAGCATTACTACCAACCTACCGTTGCGAGAGTGCTGTCGCTTATGGACATTATACATGAAACCCTGCTCTTTTCAAGTATTTGTGGTAGAGACCTAAAACTATCAAGGAAACTACAGAAAAAAAATCAGTGTCAGTCTTTATTGATCAGCTCTCGTATATGACATAAATTGTGTATTTTAACGCGATCTACATTTTTTGTGTAGTAAAACTGTGTCTATCCCTTATGGTTTACCAGTTATGCAAAAGTCGTTCACAATGAAGAATACTTTTGGAGACATTCCCGGAAAATTAAAGATATACATTTTGTTTGTCATGAAAATATCTTAAACATATGATATTTTAATCAAAATCGTTAGAGCCATTTTTGAGAAAATTAAAATTTTTGAAAAAATGTTCCATGTAAAGGGTAATCTGGGGTGGGGGGATTTTCTTGAAAACCTTCGTGTCACATCTCTGGAAGATACTGAACCTAAATACCAAGTTTTGTGTTTATCCGACTGTTCGTTTCTGAGTTATGCTGTTCACAGACAGACACACACACGGACATGTTTCCATGTTTTTGGAAACATGTTCGTGTGTGTGTGTCTGTGTGTCTGTGAACAGTATAACTCAGAAACGAACAGTCGGATAAACACAAAACTTGGTATTTAGGTTCAGTATCTTCCAGAAATGCGACATGAAGGTTTTCAAGAAAATCCCGCCACCCCAGACTACCTCTATAAGGAACAATTTTAGAAAATTTTAATTTTCTCAAAAATGGCTCTGACGATTTTGATTAAAATATCAAATGTTTAAGATATTTTCATGACAAATGAAATGCCTATCTCGAATTTTCTGGGAATGTCTCCAAAAGTATTCTTCATTGTGAACGACTTTTGCATAACTGGTAAACCATAAGAGATAGACAAAATTTTACTACACAAAAAATGTAGATCACGTTCAAATACACAATTTATGTCATATACATTTTTTGTTGAGTGAACCATTTTCGAGATATTGCTTTTTATTCCCTTAAATTTTCCAATACTTACACTTTTTCTCAATTTTTTTTGTCCTGCTACTGCAAAGAGAATGAATTACTCCACATAGGAACAAGCACTTAAAGTATTTGACTATAGCTTAAAGACTATCAATTCCCCTTGCATCTACAAGAAAATTAGCAATAAGATTAACATCTCGATATCTCGATTAACATAAAGCATATGGAGAATAAGCGTTTGTAAAAATAGTTTGTACAAGGGTAGAGAAGGTCATGTGAGTGTATTTTTTTTTTTTTTTTGCTCTCTTACATATTTCTTTACCAGTTCACAGAATTAATTTGACATTCTGTACATTGCAGGTTCTACTTTATATCATTTTACATGAAATAGACTTTGATTAATTTAACAAATTTAACAATCATTGATTTCTATACAACTCATGTAATGAAATTTTTGAAATGGAATAAAATGCCTCTTTTGCCATTGAAATGTACGTCACTAGGGGGGACCACCGGGATTTAGGGGATCGTGGGTGTGGTCGGCCGGCGTAGGATTCGTTCTAGCTGGAAACTTATGGACTCCTTCCATGGTTGCGCCCGTTATCATCCGGATCTGGTTGTCCTTCGGGTCCCTCCCCTCATGTGGAAGGCGTTCCGAACCCTTCAGCTGCCCGGTGCGGGTGCTGCCTACCCCTACCCCTAACACTTTTGGTGCTTCTCACGTTATTAGAAGTACGTCGGACTGAACGAATGAGACCCCCGTCAGGAAGCCATTCGGATTGGGTTGGTCTCGACGGAGCAGTGGTTCCCGATATCCATGAGAGAATTGGGTATACCTAGGCGGTGATGTCCAGGTGGCGTTGTGAAACGTCTCTAGGTCCTCCGGTACCGCCGGTAGACGATGTGCTATTTCACTATTAGCTCCACCGAAGTCTTCGGTAATTTTCCCCTTTGGGGTTGACGCCCGTAAGTGACATAAGCACTTCTGTCCCTTGTGAGCAGGAGGAGGGTAGTTTAAAGTTTCAGGTACAAGCCTAAAGGAAAACCTCATGGGAGGGAGTGTCACTCAGTGGACGCCTTCAACGGGGTCACTGGGTTCCAAGGGGCTCTTGCCCCGTGTCCTCATTTCTCCCTTCCACGGGCACGTTAGAAGCAAAACCTCTGTTCCGGTTTCGAGGGCTTCCGTATTATGTAGCTTTACGTCCATTTTATTACGAATTGCTAAGAGTGTTTTCTATTTTTATTATGGAAGAAACGCGATTAAACACATACATATAAATCATTACCATTATGTGTATTGCTTCATATGGTCTAAATTAAGTGTTTTAAATGTACCAGTAGGAAAGTTTCCTTTAATTCTTAAAAGCATTTAAAAATCATTTTAAATATATGCACTTGCAGAAAATATTTTTGGTATCATAAACTACATTCCAACCTAATCCAACTTGTGACCAAACGAAACAAATATACTATGTGATCAAAAGTATCCGGACACTCCCACAAACATACATTTTTCATCTTAGATGCATTGTGCTGCCACCTACTGCTTGGTACTCATTATCTGCGACCTCAGTAGGTATTAGACATCGTGAAACAGCAGAATGGGACGCTCTGTGGAACTCACGAACTTCGAAAGTGGACAGGTGATTGGGTGTCACACACTCCTAAACATCCCTAGGTCCACTGTTTCTGATGCCATAGTGAAGTGGAAACGTGAAGGGACCAGGCCGACCTGGTTTGTTGACTGAGAGAGACCAACGACATTTGAAGAGGGTCGTAAAGAGTAATAGGCAGACATCTATCCAGAACATCACACAGGGATTCCAAACTGCATCAGAATCCACTCCAAGTACTATAACAGTTAGTCGTGAGGTGAGAAACCTTGGACTCCATGGCCGAGCGGCTGTTCATAAGCCACACATTACGCAGGAAAATGCCAAACGACGCCTCGTTTGGTGTAAGGAGCGTCAACATTACACGATTGAACAGTGGCAAAACGTTGTGTGGAGTCACGAATCACTGTACACAATGTGGCGATCCGATGGCAGGTGGGTATGGCGAATGTCCGGTGAACGTCATTTGCCAGCGTGTGTAGTGCCAACAGTAAAATTCGGAGGTGGTGGTGTTATGATGTGGTCGTGTTTTTCCTGGAGGAGGCTTGCACCCCTGCTTTTTTTGCGTGGCACGATCACAGAGCAGACCTACATTGATATTTTAAGCACCTTCTTGCTTCCCACTGTTGAAGAGCAATTCAGGGACGGCGATTGCATCTTTCAACACGATCGAGCACCTGTTCATACTGCACGGGCTGTGGCGGAGTGGTTACACGACAATAACATCCCTGTAATGGACTGGCCTGCACAGAGTCCTGACTTGAATCCTATAGAATACCTTTGGGATGTTTTGGAACGCCGACTTCGTGCCAGGCCTCACCGACCTACATCGATACCTCTCCTCAGTTCAGCACTCCGTGAGGAATGTTCTGCCATTCCCCAAGAAACCTTCCAGCACCTGATTGAAAGTGTGCCTGCGAGAGTGAACGCTGCCATCAAGGCTAAGGGTGGGCCAACACCATATTGACTTCCAGCATTACCGATGGAGGGCGCCACGAACTTGTACGTCATTTTCAGCCAGGTGTCCGGATACTTTTGATTACGTAGTGCACATCCTAACTGAGAAGTGTAAGCGGTAATTATCCAGCATAACTACAGCGCTTTAGAATAAGCCCATTTAAATCTTTATTGTCAATATTTGATTTTGCATACCTACGCAACAAGTCCTATTATTATTAATTCTCTCTAATCTGGCTGTAATATTTTCACGCTTCATCACGCGTGTAAATATTTCATGATCTGTAACCTTTTATAGTGATACCTAGTCTGATTACATTCACAATTCACATTAAGCATGAAATACAAATGTGTACTAAATTCGTGAAATCACAATCACACATTTTCTTTCGTGTAATGATCTTTAAGCTATGCTGTTCACAGACATACACACACACATGGACATGTTTCCAAAAATACTTTTTTTGGATTCAGGAGGCCTCAAAACAAGTATTTCTGGTGAAATCTCGGTATCCAATTTTTGAGTGGAATGCAATACTTCGCCTACTTACTATACGTAGTAGAGAAAGTAAAAATGTAGATCCCTTTGAAACACATAAATTACTTCAAATAACTTTTTTGTGGAATAAGTCATTTTCCAGATATTCGTTATTAGTGCTTCAAATTGTTCAATAGTTGCACATTCTTTTCACATCCTGTCGATTTTCAGTTGTTGGTCGTAATTGCATGGAAACAGTATGAGCTTTTCAGGCCAGCATATAGCGTCCAGTTTTTGAACATTTAACTATCGCTGTTCCCTTTGTATCTATAACCAAATGTCTATTATTACTTTCTCTACTACGTATAGTAAGTAAGGGAAGTATTGCATTGCACCCAAAAATTTAATACCCATATTTCACCGGAAATATATGTTTTCAGACCCCCTGAATAAAAAAAAAGCATTTTTGAAAACATGTCCGTGTGTGTGTGTGTATGTCTGTGAACAGCATAACTTAGAAACGAACAGTCGGATAAACACCAAACTTGATATTTAGGTTCAGTATCTTCCAGGGATGCTTCACGAAGGTGTTCAAGAAAATCCCCCCACCCCAGATTATCCTTTACATGGAACTTTTTTCGAAAATTTTAATTTTCTCAAAAATGGCTCTAACGATTTTGATTAAAATATCATATGTTTAAGATATTTTCATGACAAATGAAATGTATATATCTAATTTTCCGGGAATGTCTCCAAAAGTATTCTTCATTGTAAACGACTTTTGCATAACTGGTAAACCATAAGAGATAGATAAAATTTTACTACACAAAAAATTAGAACGCGTTAAAACACACAATTTATGTCATATACATTTTTTTGTTGAGTGAATCATTTTCGAGATATTGCTTGCCATTTCCTTAAATTTTCCAATACTTGTACTTTTTCTCAAATTCGTTATTCATTTTTTTCCCTGGTAATGCGAAAAAAATGGAATACTCCACATAGCATCCAGCTCTTAAAATATTTGACTATCGCTTAAAGCATAACAATTCCCCTTGCATCTACAAGAAAATTAGCAATAAGATTAACATCTCGATTAACATGAAGCATATGGAGAATAAGCGTTTGTCAAAATAGTTTTTACAAGAATAGAGAAAGTCATGTGAGTGTAACACATCAGATTTTTTTACCTTCTCTACTACGTATAGTAAGTAGGGGAAGTATTGTATTCCGCCCAAAAATTCGATACATATATTTCACGGAAATATATGTTTTGAGACCCCTGAATCCAAAAAAAGAATTTTTGGAAACATGTCCGTGTGTGTCTATGTGTGCGTCTCAGAAACGAACATCCGTATAAACACCAAACTTGGTATTTAGGCTCAGTATCTTCCAGAGCTGCGACACGAAGGTTTTCAAGAAAATCCCCCCACCCAAGATTACCCTTTAAATGGAACATTTTCGAAAATTTTAATTTTCTCAAAAATGGCTCTAACGATTTTGATTAAAATATCATATGTTTAAGACATTTTCATGACAAATAAACTTTATATCTTGAATTTTCTGGGAATGTCCCTAAAAGTATTCTTCATTGTGAACGACTTTTGCATAACTGATAAACCATAAGAGTTGGACAAACTTTTACTACACAAAAATGTAAATCGCGTTAAAATACACAATTTATGTCATATACATTTTTTTTGTTGAGTGAACCATTTTCGAGATATTGCTTGTTATTCTTTTAAATTTTTCAATACTTTTTTTCTCAAATGGGAATTCGTTATTTATTTTATCTTGGATACGCAAAGAGTATTAATCTGTGGCAAAGAGAATGGTGCTGCAACTAGCAACGAGCTATTAAGCGATATGTCTATGCCTAAAGGCTACTGTATTTCTATAATGTCTTGCAAATACAAAACAAGGGGAACATAGTACGCCTTAAGCGATATTCAAATGTTTTAGAACTGATCCCTATGAGTAAAATGAAATTCTCTTTCCATATCAAAAGATCGTTTCTGCTAATGTTTATCTCGATTAATATGAAATACATGGAGAATAAGATTTTGTAAAAATAGTTTGTACAAGAGTAGAGAAAGTCATGTGAGTGTAACACATCAGATTTTTGCTAATTTTGCGATGTTTTATATCGATTGTAATTAAGTGGATAGAAAAAAATTCGGATGTAACACATTCACGCAACTTTCTCTGCCCTCTATCATTTATTAGTGGGTATACAAAATATTTTTACTAATGCTTATTTTTCTATCTTCTACATTTTAATTCAAATAGCCCATTGCACTTTTCCTTACAGTCACAAAGGAAATAGCGATGGTCAGATGTTTAAGAACTGGACGCTATATGCTGGCCTTAAAATTCCATACTGTTTCCATGTAATCACGAAAAACTACTGAATTTTGAAATGACTATAAAAAATGACCAAGAATTGAATAATTTGAACGATTAATGACGGATGTCTCAGAAATGCCTTATGCCAAAAAAACTCATTTGAAGTAAATTGTGTGTTTTAAAGATCTCATTTTTTTGTGTAGTACAATTTCGCCTATCGCTTAACGTTTAGCAGTTGTTCAAGATTGTACAAAATTTCTTCTAAATGAAGTGGACTTTAAGCTATTCCCAGAAAATTCAAGATATACATTTTATTTGTCATGTAAATATCGTTATATATTGTATTTTAATCAAAAACGTTAGAGCCATTCTTAGAAAATCAAAAATTTCGAAAAATGTTTCATGTAAAGGGTAGTTTGAGGTGAGGGATTTTCTTGAAAATCTTGATGTTGCATCCTTAAAAGGTACTGGTCCTACATATTAAGCTTGGTATTTATCCTATTTTTCGTTTTTGAGTTATACTGTTTACAGACACACACATACACGTAAGAATTTCTAAACATGCTTTATTTGGATTCAGGGGTCTCAAAACATGTATTTCCGGTAAAAAAATCCGCATCGAATTTTACTATATGCAATATAGAAAGTAATAAGCTTTCTTAAGTATATTTTGCACACCCACTAATAAACGATAAGGGTAGAGAAAGTCATGTGAATCTAACACATCAGGGGGCTTTTCTGTCATACATATATTCTACGTACTTTATCATAAAAAGAAATGTGTAACTATGAATTGAAAAGTTGATCTAGATTAACGAGAAGAAGCTAGAATAATGAGCCCTTGTAAGAACAATTGTAGGAGAGTGAGTAGAGAATGTCATGGGAAATCAACACATTATTTTTTAAAAATAAAATATACGCACATGCATGCAAGTTTCTTTCAGAATTGAGCGTTCTGCGCTGTTGAAGACAAAATGGAAATGACGCTGAACCAAATAAATGAGAGTAAGGTAGTCCACAAAAACAAATGTGAATTTTATTTGCCTCGTGTCTTTTAATGCAAGACAATAAGAACTCTTGTTAAACCGTGTTTCTTTATGCAAGGCAGACTCTTAACTCCTGCTTCTCTTTCCTTGGTTCATTCACATGCTCTGTTCAGTTTCTAGCCATTCATGTTCATCCCTGTGTAAATATAAAGTTTTTTTAATGCTCTGGTTATATTCCGGCAGCAGCGAGCTGCAAGCTTATGAGAGAAAATGGAGAGATTTAATAACGGAAGTAAGGAAACGCCAGCCCGGTTTAGGGATAATGACTTGAGGTGAGGACGAGCGAAACTGTAATAAATCTTGTGCTTACCCCTTCCTGCTGCCTGCATACGATACCTGCAAACATTATACAATAGAAACGTTTAATAGCCGGTATTCTAAATAGAATTTTGGAGGTCGTGCTCCTCACGTGTATGAAGAGTGGCCAACCGTTGAGTGCTTAGTACAGGGTTAGCACAAATAATTTATCTAATTTCATTGCCTGTATTATGAAAAGTATAATTCTTACAGCATTGAAACATATCGAGGTGCTTATAAGGAGTTTTCCATATTTTGAGAATTGGTAGTGTGGACCAAAACAAGAAAAAAATGTCCAGTAAATATAGGCTCTAAAATGCGTACCTTAAAAGCTATAAGCACTTGAAACATCTCTTCTACTGCAAGCTCTTTACTATTACGTATGGCCTACAGAATGCAGTAAACAAATGAGGACACATTACTCTGCTACTGCGAAACAGAATAGCTTCTAATGTAATCTGCTTGCGATTACATATGACCTGCACTTGTGAACCATCACTAAAGGAGGTGCTCAATATGGTGCCCATTCACAGTAAGACATGTTTCTGTCCGACGTGTTAGGGAATCACGCACTCTCTGAAAGACTCCAGGTTAATCTCGAATGCTCTGGCAGACATTGATCACTATAAGTATATGCCTTGCACTTAGCTAGAATGTGAATACAGTTTGCAGTAACAACACTAACTGATCTTTGTTGCATGCTGTATTCATGGACAATAACAGACTAATGTGTCCTCATTTGTTTACTGCTGCTGTAGGTTGTGTGTAGTAGCAAAGAGCTTGCAGCATAAGAGATGTTTCACTATAGTGAAGATGAACAAGTGCTCATAGCTCTTTAAGTATGAATTTTGGAACACATGTTTACTGAACATATTTATCTTGTTTTGGTCCACACTAGTATCTCTCAAAATATGGAATACTTTTGTTTAACACCTGGTATATCAAGAAAAGAGAAACTTGCTAAGTTTTGAAACTACGATTGTTGATGTGCCCTATTCGCATCACTAGACAAACATCTACGCGATAGATCAACTCTATCCACGCACGACGGAGCAAATCCCGATCAACGCTTCCACAGCACATGGCGATGATTATACCATCTTTTGGCGGGTTCGCTGGAGCTGTAAATGCCTAGTTTCATTTTTAGATCTTAATGCAGCTCTTTCTATAACTTCGCTGTGATATACCAAGCTCTCAGCTTGCCTGTACAGTGGATTTCCTTGGACTTTCCACATTAGTTCACTTGGGTGCTTAAGTTTCGTCGAAGACAGACATGCGTCCAGTGGAATTCTTTTACAGGGGCATCTGTGACTATAAATGTTGGATATCAATCATGTATTGTCTTTTTGTTGCATTCCACCCAAAAATTTCAATCCGGAGATTTCGCCAGAAATACATGGTTTAAGGCACCCTGAATCCAAATAAAACATTTTTGGAAACATGTTCGTGTGTGTGTATGTGTGTGTGTGTGTCTGCGTGTCTGTTTGTCTGTGAGCAGTGCAACTCAAAAACGAAAAGTTGGAGAAATACCAAATTTGGTATTTGAGTTTAATATCTACCAAGGATGAGACACGAGGATTTTCAGAAAATACCCCCACCCCAACTACCCTTTACGTGGAACATTTTTCTAAGATTTTGATTTTCTAAAAAGTGGCTCTAACCATTGTTATTAAATACCTTATATGAAAGATATTTACATGAAATATAAAGTGTATATCTCGAATTTTCTGGCAATAGACTAGGAAGTCCACTTCATGGGAAGGAATTTTCTGTACCCTTGTATAACTTGTAAACGTTAAGCTATAGACGAAAACATACCACATAAAAATGTAGATTTCTTTAAAATGCACAATTTACTTAAAATAAGTTTTCTGTGGCATAAGCCGTTTCTGAGATATCCGTTATTGAAGGTTCGAGTTGTTCAGTACTGTCTTTTTTAAAGTCCTATTGATTTTCAGTTGTTTCTCGCGATTGCATGGAAATGGTATTTTAAGGCCAGATATGGTGTCCAGTTATTAAACATTTGACTGCCTTGTTTTGTTTCTATTTATAAACAATCTAATGTGTTACACTCACATGACTTTCTCTACTCTTGTATAAACTATTTTTACAAACGCTTATTCTCCATATGCTTCATGTTAATCGAGACGTTAATCTTATTGCTAATTTTCTTGTAGATACAGGGGGAATATGGTAGGTTTTAAGCGATAGTCAAATCTTTTAAGAGCTGGTTGCTATGTGGCGTATTTCATTCTCTTTGCATGTCCAGGACATAAAAAATGAATAACGAATTTGAGAAAAAGTGTAAATATTGAAAATTTAAGGGAATAACAGGCAATATCCTGAAAATGGTTCACTCAACAAAAAATATATAACATTAATATATTCTACATTTTTTCTGTAATAAAATTTTGTCTATCTCTTATGGTTTACCAGTTATGCAAAAGTCGTTCACAATGAAGAATACTTTTGGAGACATTCCCAGAAAATTCTAGATATAGATTTCATTTGTCATGAAAATATCTTAAACATATGATATTTTAATTAAAATCGTTACGGCCATTTTGAGAAAATTAAAATTTAAAAAATGTTCCATGTAAAGGGTAATCTGGGGTGGGGGAATTTTCTTGAAAACCTTCGTGTCGCATCTGTGGAAGATGCTGAGCCTAAATACCAAGTTTGGTGTTTATCCGACTGTTCGTTTCTGAGTTATGCTGTTCACAGACACACAAACGGACATGTTTCCAAATTCTTTTTTTGGATTCAGGGGGTCTCAAAACATATATTTCCGGTGAAATCTCGGTATCGAATTTTGGGTGGAATATAATACTTCCCCTACTTACTATACGTAGTAGAGGAAGTAAAAGGATAGATGTCAATGTTATTAGACAGAATATTTTGTGATCATGTCTGTATGATCTATGATACTTAAAACGAGAGCTGTGCACCTTTATCCTCACATGGTTATCGTCACTGAAAAGCCTGAAAACACAACCGTTTCTTCGTCATAACGCTGTCTCAAATACAAACAGTATAACCTGAAGTGGTTCGTGCTCAGGACAGAAATGTTGCATTTAGTGTATACAACTTTTAAAAACTCTACAATCCAACGTGTGTCATTGGCTAACACCATCAAAGTAAGATTTTAATGGTTTAAGAGTATTTATTGTGTTCTAATGCACAGATTTACTGCCGTTACACGCCTACTAGGCTTAGCAACAGCGCGCTACGTGAGCATTGGCAAACGTTCATAAGCCTTTAACTTTTGCGCTTACTTTAATGCTTGATTATAGGTCTTGAAGTTAGGATTTTATCATCTATATTTACAGTTGCATGTGTAAGACAATTATTGTGCAATACTCTTAGTTGATATAATAATGCATACTCGTGAATTACACGGTTCCTTTCGATAGTTATTTCAGTGGGATAAAACGAATAGAAACTAAAGATTGTTATCGACCACGGTAACATGGTCTGTCTGGCTGTGGCCCGTAGCCTCCTGTAGTTTCTTCACTTCATCCCTTCCTCCTGGGGGTGATGGGCACAATAGATCTCGCGTAGGTCATAGTGCGAGGTGCCCCTCTCTATTGTATACCCTATACGCTATGGAGATCTTAACCCAGAAAACTAGTTATAAGTAGAAACTGTAATAGGGATTCATTTAAAACCACTTCTAAAATGGATACCTAATTTCAACTTACGCAGATTATGCGAAATTGGTAGTAGTATTCCACTAATTGTTTATTTTTCGAATGCATGAAGACACACAAATTCGTATTATAAACAAACGGCAGTTCAGAACAGAAGATAAGAAGTCCTATCAAAGTCGACCACCCGAAAACTGGAAAGCATCCGTTCTGGATGAACGTGGAAAATGCCAGAAAGAAATTGTCAACAATGGGCATGGAGGACTAGAATGTTAATCTAAGATGTCTGCATCGATTGTTTCAAGTTACATTTCCTCAAAGAGCAGCATAGCAACTGAAGGAGATAAAGCATAACGAAGGGGATTTTATTGTCGGTGTCAGGATCTCATTCAGAATAAACCAAGATGAGATATGGTTTCATCTATCGGGATACGCAAGATGTTGGTCTGTTGTAAATCCACATGAGAAACATGCACTCATCCATAGTGTGGCATATCTGGTTTAAGAGTTATTGGGGAAATTTTCCGAGATATCGTTGACACTACTGATTACAAAAGGACATTCACAGAGTTCTTTGAACAACTTGATGAAATGGAATTCACCCAAGTATATTTCCTGGAAGATGAGCGACTCGCAGAATTCAGATGGATCACTGATGACTTCCAATTATTTTGACAACGGAGTAATTTCTGTAAGTCTGTGACCGCCAAGACGGCCCAATTTTACTAGCCCTGACCCTGGCACTTTTGGCGCTATCTTAAAGTAAGTGTTACACAATAGATTCCATGCACTGCATGAGAAAACAATATCAGCAGACACAGCTTTGGGATGCCTTAAGCAAACCATGATGCTGGGGTCCAAATGTGTCTAGCGGGGACGGAGGTCACTTACATCATCTTTTATGAAGTACAGCTGCCGTGTATGGACTGTACGGCAACTAACTTCATTTATTTGTTAGTTATTCGCAAAAACGTGGGTTTTATAAAATTACCTATGAAGGTCTGTTTAGTGATACTCGCTGGTTCCGGTTGGTATACGCGCGCACATTAAATTAAACACAGTTTACAGTACCATAACAATTAATAATTCAACTAAAGTCATATGTTATGAGACAGCACCTTAATATATAGATACACAGAGTGATTTTTGTGACCTCAGGATTGGTCAGAGATACGTCGGTAGCCGGAGAACCGCTGGACAGACGAACGGAAAAGGACCTATGGCAACAGGTGGATCACGATATGCCAAAGAGAGACAAACTTGGAAAAAATCTGATGTTACATTCACATGACTTTGTCTACCCTCTATCGTTTATTAGTGGGTGTAGAATAACAAGCGACAGAGGATAGAGAAAGAAATGTGAATCTAATACATTTTTATCATTACTATCTCAGCATGCAGCTAATTTATTCTGTAAGACTTGACGCTCTGATTAACGGAACAGGATATCCAATACGTTCCCTTCCTTTATTTTATCGTCAAACACGTGCCTTAGCAAAATGAATATATTCTGCTAATTAGAGTAATAAGTATAGTGATATTTTAATTGTAATGAATTAAATATGTTTTATTTCTCATACAAATATCTAGTTTGGTACTTATCCGACATTTTATTTTTGAGTTATTTTGTTTTCACAGCGCACACAGACATTTTTTCTAATGACGTTCTTTTTTATTCGGGCGCCATCAAAACATGTATTTGAAATATCAATATCGAATTTTTGTGTGGAGTGCAACCTTCCTGACTACTAGGTACGTGATAGAGAAAGTAAGAGAAATCTGATGTGTTGCACTCACATGACTCTCCCTACTCTTCTACAAACTATTTTTACAAACGCTTATTCTCCGTCTACTTCATATCGATATAAACATTTGCAGAAACTATCTTATTGTTAAATTTCTTGTAGGTGCAAGGGGAATATGGTGGGCTTTAAGCGATAGTCTAATCTTTTAAGAGTTGGTTGATGTGTGGAGCATTCCATACTCTTTGCATATCCAGGACATCAAAAATTAGTAATGAACTCCCATTTGAGAAAACTATTGGAACATTCAAAGAAATAACAAACAATATTTCACAAATGGTTCACTCTGCAAAACAAAAGATGTATAAGACATAAATTGTGTGTTTTAACGAGATCTACATTTTTATGCAGTAAACTTTTGTTTACCAGTTTATGCGAAAGTCATTCAGAATGAAAATTCAAGATATAGATTTAATTTGCCATGAAAAGATCTTAAACATATTATATTTTAATCAAAATCGTTATAGCCATTTTTGAGAAAATCAAAAGTTTCGAAAAAGTTCCATGTAAAGGGTAGTCTGGAGTGGGAGGATTTTCGAAATTCTTCGTGTCGCATCCTTGGAAGATACTAAACTCAAATACCAAGCTTGGTATTTATTCAAATTTTTGGGTGGAATGCAATACTTCCCCTACTTGCTATATGTAGTAGAGAAAGTAAAACCATATTAGTAAATGAAAGCATAATCTGAAGATGATGGTTCATCTCAACTGCTTTGAACACGTTTGCATTAATAAATTCCTCTCTGATATTTATTGACATAATCAGGGGAATTGAATAATTACAGGTTCGCCCTTCTACGTGGATGTAATTTACGGAATGTATGTTTGATATTTCCTAGATTTTCCTGGTTTTCTATTATCTGAATACCGATATTTGCTTTCATAGCTAAGTGATATGTACAAACGGCTTCAGATCCCAAAAACATCAAACGGGCTCTGAGTGCAATACTTAACACGGTGTTTGCTTGAAAGCCAGAGCATTCAAAATGAAGACACAAACATAATTATAGTCGCGGAAAATGAGGTCTCTGTTTAAGTTGGACATGTCGCATAAGCTCCCTTTGAACCTTATATTGAACGCTGCATCAGCACAGCCTAGTTCTGGGGCGTCCTCAGAGGCAGCTAAATGAGACAGAACGAGAATGGTCACGCTAGCCGCACTCTCATTAAGTGGTTTACAAATACCCTTTCCCATCGGTGATGGAAACAGACTTGCACAAAACATCCGCATGAAGTCGTAGTGGAGCATTTTCATTGAAGATGTCCATCACCACAGATTGGAAATTATGCAAGCCTCAAGTGCGTCTAAGAGTAAGCAAACAAAATCATATTAAGGGATACTGATTGTGTAACTCAGAACAGATGATGAAAAGAAACGATTCTAATTGCAGATATTTCGACTATTGAAAAACGGTTTTTGTTTATATGTACCTATAGGTGAAATTTCTAAGTCTCACAATTTTTATAATAATTTTATAATAAAACCGCTACAAAAGTCTTAACTATTTAGGATGTAAAATAATTTATAATTGTGACAACGACTCAAAAATAAAATCCATAAATTTCAAAGTATATGTGGAACAATAAAACGGAATTTAAAGTCTGATATGATACATCACATTACTTTTCTCTACTGTGTATCATTTATTAGTGGTTACACAAATTATTCTTACCAAAGCGTTATTATCTGTCGACTACATTTTAATCCAAATAAACCTTTGAGAAATAGTGTTATATACCGGGGTGAGGCAAAAGGTTTTGCAGCTAGATATTAAATTTAGTTACTCCGGCATAAACATTGGGGAGCATAGCATCAGTGACAACAAGAGGACCAGGATCTTAGCTGCACATTTTAGAGCAGATGTGGGATATTTATAACAAAATACGCATAATTCCATATTAACTGTGGTTTATTATATATTTACCTTGGTGCTTCTACATCATTCACAGAAGATTACAGAACAGACATTGGAGGGAGATGTTCCACACTCACACGAAACATGCACGCTACATACACAACCACTCGCCCTGAAGACACACACGATTGACCCACGCTACTGACTGACGCCACCAGACAAAGAAGAAGCTAGTAACGCTACTTGCCTCCCTTTCCTCTCTCTATCCCTGGCCAGGAGGTGGGGAGAGAGATGCCGCGTCGGACGAAATTCAAACCCCAATCGAAATAATTATACCCAACGATGTCATGCTACAAAGCAATAATGTGTCCGACGCGACAATGCACCCCACATACACGCTATGATAGCTATATTACCCATTTCGTTAGGATACAACGAACAACAAGTATTGAACAACGAACATCTTGGAAATGGCTGATACTACAAAAAAATATTTGAAATAAATTGTGTTTTTTAAAGAGATCTGCATTTTTATATAGTGCGTTTTCGTCTACTGCTTGTTTACCAGTTAAAAAGCATTCTTCTAAATGAAGAGGACTTCGCTGACTATCAGAGAATTCAAGATATACATTTTATTTGTTATCTAAATATATTTAATATATGATGTTTTAATTAAAATAGCCTAGAGCCAATTTTTATAAAATAAAAAATTTTCAAACATGTTAATGTAAAAGGTAGTTGAGGTGGGGGATTACTTGTAAATCTTCATGCCTCATCTTTGGAAGGTACTGAACCTAAATGCTTCTTTTGTTATTTATTCGACTTTTTGCTTTTGAGTTACACTGTTCAGACTCAAACGAACCTTTTTTTAAAAATGCGTTTTTTATTCAGGGGGCCTCAAAACCTATATTTCCGATAAAATCTCAATACCGAATTTTTGGGTGGAATGTAAACCTTCTCTACCATGTATATCGTATAGAAATTAAAGAAACAATACTAAAATTTTATAAAATTAAGGCTGTGCCTTTTCTGACACAGGGTGCAGAGAATTGGGCTCAGATAGAAGAATGATAGAGACAGCTGAAATGAAATTTATGAGATCTGTTGCTGGATATACCCTTCGCGATCACGTAACAAATGACGCTATACGAGACCAGCTGGATATATATAATTTAAGTTATAAAATAGCATAATTTAAAAATACCTGGAAAACACACCATGAAAGAATACTTACAAGTAATATAGGGTTGAGGGGGCAGGTTGGCTACAGGGACAAGTTGGCACATGACTCTTATTTCAGCCCTTAGTCAACAGATTGCAACCAAATGTAGACATACTGTTCCTTGTCTCCAAATACACGTCCCAGGAAGCAACAATCCTTTGTGAGAAGTGCAATGGAAGGAAGCCATGAAGTTGTTTTTCCCGCCAGATTAGTAAATACTCATTTCATGGGGAATTTTTTTCCCTGCATACATATCCAATATTAAATGTCTTCTAAGTATTTTGTTTGAAAGTTCTTTTAAATGGCTTTATTCATCGGTATTTTAAGTATTTTATTCGCTATTCTTGATTGCTATTTCGAGGTTCCATTAAAACAAGTAGACCAGGGGCAGGTTGGCACAATGATAGCAACAGGAATTTTGTATGTTTAAATTGCTTTTCGGAACATTTCTGAATAATTTGTGTACAGTGCTTCATTTAAATTATTGCCATATAAGTGTTTAATTAACTTTGGACATTAATCTTACTATAAGGACCTGTTGGTATGTTTAAAAAAAATGTTACTCTGTGTTAGGTGTTTTTACTATGATGAATCGGTAATTATATATGTGAAGTGTTCTTAACAACTTCATCGTGATATTTGTTTTTAATAAATTATTTAAAACCATGTTTTCCATTCCATCCTGTGCCAACCTGCCTCCTATGTGGATAAATTGATTCACTACGCAATGATATGAAAGTTGAAAAATTTAACTTTAAATGGCCGTAAAATAATGACACAATTATTAATAGATATTATTAAAGAAATTTATAGAACATTACCATGTTAGGATCATCTGAAATGTTGTAGTAATAAAATTAAAAAAAATTCTGATGTGTTACACTCACATGAATTTCTCTACTCTTGTACAAGCTATTTTTACAAATGCTTATTCTCCATCTACATCATGTTAATCGAGATAAACATTTGCAGAATCTATCTTATTGGTAATTTTCTTGTAGATGTAAGGGGAATATATATTTACAAGGGCAATGTAGAAATACAGTAGCCTTTAAGCATATACATATCTCTTAATAGCTGGATGCTAGGTGGAGCACCATTCCCTTTGCACAGATTAATACTCTTTGCATATACAAGATAAAAAAATTTGATGTGTTACACTCACATGACTTTCTCTACTCTTGTACAAACTATGTTTACAAACGCTTATTCTTCATCTACTTCATGTTAAACGAGATAAACATTTGCAGACTATCTTATTGCTAATTTTCTTGTAGATGTAAGGGGAATATATATTTACAAGGGCAGTATAGAAATACAGTAGCCTTTAAGCATATCATATCTCTTAATAGCTGGTTGCTAGGTGCAGCACCATTCCCTTTGCCACAGATTAATTCTCTTTGCATATCCTAGACAAAAAAATGAATAACGAATTCCCATTTGAGAAAATAAGTATTGAAAAATTTAAGAGAATAACAAGCTATATCTCGAAAATGGTTCACTCAACAAAAAAATGTATATGACATAAATCGTGTATTTTAACGCGATGTACATTTTTGTGCAGTAAAACTTTGTCTATCTCTTATGGATTACCAGTTATGCAAAGTGCGTTCACAATAAAGAACACTTTTGGAGACATTCCCAGAAAATTCAAGATATACATTTTATTTGTCATGAAAATATCTTAAACATATGATATTTTAATCAAAATCGTTAGAGCCGTTTTTGAGAAAACGCACGGCTGCACACCGCTGCCAAAACCAAAGAGAAGATTTAAGAGTTTCGTTGGGAACTCTTTGACCACCCTCTGTACAGACCCGACCTGGCACCAAGCGACTATTTCCTCTTCTTGCATTTGAAACGGTGGCTGGGTGGACAGCGATTTCAAACCGACAATTAATTCAAGACGAGCGTTACCAACTGGTCCAAGTACCAGACGGCAGACTTCTATACCGAGCGGTTAAAGAAGCTGGTGCAGCGTTACAGCAAGTGTATACATGTGAACGGCGATTATGTGGAAAAGTAAAGTATATATGTAGGCACATATTACTGTTGATAAAAAAACCTTGTCTCATAAGCGATGTTGTTATTATGACCAAACTGATCTTAGTTTTGGAATACACCTCGTGGAAAAAGGCAAAATGATCGACAGTAAGACAGTCACAAAATTATCACTAACTAAGATGTCAATGATGATAATGTGTCTGATATTGGAAAACAGACGTGTGGTACTTCACACACATCACCTGAATAGGCGCTATGGCTTAACGCTTGCTTGAAACAAACACCTGACGGAGCCGTGTTGCCAAAGCCTCTAAAATGTGTTCAATTCCGCGTGTAACTCCTTTTTACTTTCTCTACTACGTATAGTAAGTGGGGGAAGTATTATATTCCACCCAAAAATTCGATACCGAGATTTCACCGGAAATATATCTTTTGAGACCCCCTGAATCCAAAAAAACATTTTTGGAAACATGTCCGTGTGTGTGTCTGTGAACAGCATAACTCAGAAACGAACAGTCGGATAAACACCAAACTTGGTATTTAGGTTGTGTCTTCCAGTGAAGCGACACGAAGGTTTTCAATAAACTCCCCCCACCCCAGGTTACCCTTTACATGGAACATTTTTCGAAAACTTTAATTTTCTCAAAAATGGCTCTAACGATTTTGATTAAAATATCATATGTTTAAGACATTTTCATGCCAAACGAAATGTTTATCTCGAATTTTCTGGGAATGTCTCCAAAAGCATTCTTCATTGTGAACGACTTTTGCATAACTGGGTAAACCATAAGAGAGACAAAATTTTACTGCACAAAAAATGTAGATCGCATTAAAATACACAATTTATGTCCTATACATTTTTTTGTTGAGTGAACCATTTTTGAGATATTGCTCGTTATTCCCTTAAATTTTCCAATACTTATACTTTTTCTCAAATTCGTTATTCATTTATTTTTCCTGGTAATGCAAAGAGAATGGAATACTCTACATAGCAACCAGCTCTTAAAATATTTGACTGTCGCTTAAAACCTACCAATTTCCCTTGCAGCTACAAGAAAATTAGCAATAAGATTAACATCTCTATATCTCGATTAACGTGAAGCATATGGAGAATAAGCATTTGTAAAAATAGTTTGTACAAGAGTAGAGAAAGTCATGTGAGGGTAACACATCAGATTTTTTTTCCTTTCTGTTCTAGTGTTCACGCCCGTTCCCATACGGCGGAGGACACTGTGATGCATGAATGAAATGATAATTGGTTAGGAAGTGTTCCAGATCTAAGATTAAGGTACTTTCCAGCTTTTGCCAGTTATGAAGACTGAGGAAAACCAAGAGAAAACCTCAGTCAGGTAGGACGCTCCTGGCGGGATTTACCAGAGGAACTCCTTTTGACGAATCCGTGTCCCAACCTGTAACTAGTGCATTAAGGGAGTGAAGATGATGACGTTACGCAACACTGTTGAATATACAAAGCTATAGAGTATTGTACATTTAACTTATTTTCTCTTTATTTCAGCATCTTATACGTTCAGTAAAAACTAAAAGAGGTGTCTTTATTAAATTAAATAACGTTTATAGCAGAATGTTGAGGCAGTGTTTTAACACTTAAATAAATTCAGTCTAATTATATAATATGTAAATTCAATAACAGCCCGCCTTGAAGCAATATGTGTATGTAATAATTTGTAAAATGCATATAACATTCATTACATATGCTTATATTATTGTATCCAAGTGTAATAATGTTATGTGAATATATTACGTAATTTAATAATGTAGGAGCTGTGAGAATAATAAGTTAAAAGTTGCTAACAACGAGGTAACAATGAGGTAACCTTCAGTCAATAATGAGTAACAAAGTTTAACAGTACTACTTGTGATTCTTGGAGCAGCAATAATGTAATTTTGAGACAGTTTATAAAAATAGCCAATCAACAACCAGAAAAACTTTAGTTAAATGCGGGTATTCTATTGGACTAGGATTAGCCAAACACAGACTTGAAATACAGATATTTACAAGTTTAGACGGTTGAAATCTATTCAGTTGCCTGCAGACAGAGTTACTAACCAGACGCGAGATGTGTCCTCGAGAAATTAAATACGTATTCGTGTGAGACGAAAATAGTATACGTGTTAAAAAGTGCAAGTATTAAATAAAAGAATCTCACAGCTCTCGATATCAGTAAAATGCTATTTAATTTGTGTCAAGGATTAATAAAACGGAGTGAATTAAAACTTAGAATCTGTGTAAGCCTACATTCTTAGTCGTATCACAACCCTGCTAAGATCCCCATTTCTCTAACAATAATACTGACGCAGCCGAGGCAAACATAAATATTTAATACTTAAAGAAACAAACGAATTACAAACTTAATTTTTTTTTCAACTTGGGGCAAAGGCCACCTGAAAGTACATTTGGGGCGAAGGCTATCGGAAAGCGGGTACTATACGTGTGGTTGCAACTACTACTGTTCGGCTCCCCAACAGCTGAAATACGATACAACTCCTAAAACAAACTACTACTTCAAGTTGACGCCCAAAGCGTGGTGCAAACAACGTAAAGACAATAACTACCTTCTTTAATGTAACATTTTGTTAAGCTTTAACAAATTGTTGAAGTCGCTAATCAACTATTACGTCTATTTGGCATTCTATAAATTCCTAAAAACATTGTATTAAGAATAAAAATGTAGTTGTTGAACGCAGCATACCCTGATATCCTCTTGATAACGCGTTTGTTACAGAACAGATTTGCACAGAGAGAGAATTGGAGGTCGTTTTGAGTTGCATGAAGAGCATGATAAAAATCTGACATTTTAATTATCAAACGTTTATTTGTTCGTCGTAGCGTAAAACATAAATGTTGCAGATTAATTGAAACGCCTGGATAAGCACTGCAAAATGATGTTCCCAACATAACATTTAAGAGACGAATTTCACAGCAAAATAAATGTTGCTCAATCTGGTATCGTAATAAAAAGTAGCAGGTATTAATTTAAGAATTTTAGGCTCAAATAGTGGCTAGTTTTGTGTTAGCTTACATGCTTCAAGAGTACATTTCCTTAATGTTTCGTTTAATATTCGGATTTGAGACTTTCGAGGGCTATAAAGTATACTAGCGACGCATTTGCATTCCCAGTAACAATTTAAGAGACTCTTGAGTCTGATAAAAGAAGTTGTTAGCTATTTACTAGTATCTTCTAATCATAGAAAATTGTATTTGTACTAAAGCAGCTTGAAGAGGGAGAGCATAACAGAAGTTAGTTAATTTGGTTATAAAGTGATCGACAAACTTCCGTATCTATGTCGACAATTCATTTCGGAATTTCCTTAAGGTGCCGCTTACTCCCTCTAGATATTTATGCCGTTCACAACTGCAAAGCTGCCAACATATACTGCCAGTCAAAAGTTTGCACACACCCAGTAATACGTTTAGAGTGAATTTTTATTTATTCTACGTAATTACAATCCAAAAATCACTGTTTAGAATGGAATATTAGTTAAAAAGAAGCGATTATGGTAATACATTTTGAAAATTTACAAAACAGTTCTCACACTGGGTGCTTCTACCTGCCCCGTCATTATCCAGGTATGTTGTACCACCGATTATTTAACCTGGGCCCACCTCATCCTAATCTATAGGCAAGATAGAGCCTCAGCAGGTCTAGCCACACTCCACCAAAGCATATTTCCCGTCGTGAAATAGAGGCTGACTAATGGCAGAGAGATTTCGACATGTACCAAATGACTGGCAGTTTTTAGCTATGACCGAGAAGGACCAAAATCAGTCCGCGAGAGTCGTCAGTTATAACCAAATTAAAAATCTGCTGCTATGTTCAGAAACAAACATATATGTTATAATAATATAATTACAACTTTTTATGTGATAAAATAGGTGCTAAAGTTACAGAAAAAAAAAATCAACAAAACCCGTAACTGTCATTTGGTTGCTAAAATTACAGAACAAACATACAACAAAGTAGCAACAGCACCTATAAGAAATTAAGTATTAAAATATTCAAACAAATAGTAGCGCATATCTCGAAAAGGCTCATGTCAGAAAGAAAGCTGTAACTTGTCATTTATTTCTTACAATAAATAAACCGTTTGAACAAAATGAAGAGGAAATGAAAGGAATGATTATTATCGCATTAAACTTTAATTAGACAATAAAGCGTGTCAAATTTTTTGTTTTATGCTTACTGCTCTTTTACTTTCTTTAAATTAACTCTATATTACACTTACTACCCTGAGTGTCCGGAAACTTTTGAACGATGTATGACTAACAAACCATCATCCTTATGTAAATAACAACTGATTTAGGGCCCTAAGCCGCAAAGCGTAGCCGAAGGAATTTTTTTTATAACCAGCCTTCGACCACAACTGCGGAATGACGACAGAGCGTACCCGTAGGATCTGTGAAGCTAAAACCTAAAAGACCTAGTGGATTTCAATCCCTACATTAGGTTGGCAATCCACTTCACGCAAGCGCAATAGTGGCAAGTTGGCGTGGTTTGCTGGCATAATGCCATTATTTCCCTATAAAATAAAACGTCCTAAGAAAGGGTGGATGGGTTACAGACTCTACAAACTCGATTGCTAAGGTATTCTCATAACGCTTCTTCACTGTTATAAACACTTTATTTTGGATATCCAAGGCTCCATTCCCCGAGATAACAGAACTGGTGAACCTAACCTATAGTTTCACACCATCTTCCACTCAGCGAATAGCTAGAAAGATATGCCTATTATAAGTTACCAGTTATGACAACCATTAAAAAAATAGCTTATGTGATACATTCACATGGCTTTCTCTACCCTCTATCACTTATTATGGAGTATACAAATTATTATTATTTACGTTTATTTTACTATCTACTTCATTTTAATCGTATACCTTTCCGCAAATAGCTACATTACACATCTCGTTATAGATACAAAGGGTACAATGATAGTAAAATGTTTAAGAACTGGACGATATACGCTGAATTTAAAATTCCATACTGTTTCCATGCAATCGCGAGAAACAACTGAATGTTGAAAGAAGTTCAAGAATCGTTCATTTCATCGTTCAAGAAATGAACGATTCGAACCTTTAATAACAGATACCTCAGAAACGATCTATACGACAAAAAACTTATTTTAAATAAATTGTGTGTTTTACAGAGATCCACGTTTTTACTTTCTCTACTACATATAGTAAGTAGGGGAAGTATTGCAGTGAACCCAAAAATTTGATAATATTTCCCGGAAATACGTGTTTTGAGGTGCTCTGAATCCAAAAAAAGCATTTTTGGAAACATGTTCGTGTGTGTGTCTGTCTGTCTATGAACAGTAAAACTCAAAAACGAAAAGTCGGATAAATACCAAACTTGGTATTTGTGTTTAGCACTTTCTAGGGATGCTATACGAAGATGTTCAAGAAAATCGCCCACCCCAGACTACCCGTGACATGGAACACTTTTTGAAAATTTAGATTTTCTCAAAAATCGCTTTAACAATTTTGATTAAAATACATATATATATATATTGTTACCAGTTCCGAGATATTTCTAGTTATTTGTTGGAATTTTCTGATACTTATACTGTTTCTCAAATGGGAATTCGTTATTTGCTTTTCTATATTCTGGACATGCAAACAGAACGGAATGCTCCCTACAGCAACCAGCTCTTAAAATATTTGACTGTCGATTAAAGTCTACCATATTCCCCTTGCATCTACAAGAAAATTAGCAATAAGATAGTTTCTGCAAATGTTTATCTCGATTATATGAAGTATATGGAAAATATGCGTTTGTGAAAATAGTTTGTATAAGAATAGAGAAAGTCACGTGAGTGCTACACATCAGATTTTTTGTATGGTACGGTTTCGTCAATCTTAACCAGTTTAGCAGTTATACAAGACTGGACAAAATTCCTTCCGAATTTGTCATATAAATACATTTAACTTATGTTATTTTAATCAAAAGCGTTAGAGCCATTTTTTAGAATTTCCCAGGTAAAGGGTAGTTTGGGGTGGGGGAATTTTCTTGAATATCTTCGTGTCGTATCTTTGGAATATATTGAACTATTCGTTTTTGAGTTATGCTATACACAGACACACACAGAGACATTTTTCCAAAAATGGTTTATTTGAATTCCGGGAACCTCAAAACATGTATTTCCGGTGAAATCTCTGTATCTAAATTTTGGGTGGAAATTAATACTTTCCCTTCCTACTATGCACTGGTAAATAAAGTAAAAAGCACTTGACATAAACTATGTGTTTTGATGAGATCTGCATTGTTTTGCGTGGTAAGATTTGGTATACCTCTTACGGTTTAACAACCATAGAAAGGACATTCAAAATGAAGAAGTTTTTACAGGCTCCGAGAAAATTATGGATATACATTTCATTTCTAATGCAAATACCTTAAATATGTGGTATATTAATCAATTTCGTTAAAGGCAGTTTTGAGAAAATCAAAAATAACGAAAAGCTTTCCATGTAAAAAAATAGTTTGTGGTGAGGCACTTTCTTTAAAATGTTTGCGTCGCATCCTTGGAAAATACTGAACTTAAATACAAAGTTTTGAGTTTGCTATTCACACAGACAAACAATGAGGCGTGTAAATGTGTAATAAAGTTTATCTCAATTAGTAAAAGGTACTTAGAATAACAGCTTTTGGAAGAATAGTTTTTAAGCGAGTGAGTAGAGGAAGTCATGTGAATATAGGACATTAAATATCTTTATATGGGGCCCTGTAATTTGAATAAAAGTAGCTTAAATCTTGAAGCGCACGCTTGAATGGAAAAGTAGCGTTATGTGTACGAGGACAAAAACAAGAGTGAATGCTTCTTCTTAAGATTGCCCTCGTCTTTGGAGGGCTACCCCCACGAACGTACACGCCAATTCCTTGGATCAGTAGCCTGTCGAGGAGCTAACTAACTCTAGATCACATCATATATATTCAGGATGGGTGATCAGCCCAATGTCTGTATGGCATTGAAGAAGAAGAAGAAGAAGAAGAAGAAGAAAATAAAATGTAGTGATGAAAGGATGATAGGAAAATCCATGGATCAAATTATCCAACCCAGCATTCTTCGCGGTTAGTTCGTGTTATCTTATTTGCTGGCGCCTGTTATTGTTTTACTATTTTAAATTTTGAGTTCTTTGTCCTCCGGCTAGCTATTATTACTCAGTCGAGCAAATCTCTTGAACAGGGTGTGTAAAAGGAAAGGAGTTATTACTAAAGATAACACTGATAAAAGAATTTGTTTTTACACTTTTATTGCCGTCACATTTTATTGATTTCACATATTTACTCTTGATACACGCCCGACTGAAACTGTTATATTTTCGAATGTAACTATAATCACTTATTTGCCGCACATTGTTAATTCGCGTATTTCACATCTTTTATATAACTTTACGACGCGAGAGATTCTGTAGAACTGCACGACGTGTAACCCGTGGATGATTCTGTTGAACTGAGCGACGTGTAACTTGTGAATGATTCTGTAGAACTGCGCGACGTTTGCCTTGTGAATGATTCTGTAGAACTGTGCGTTACCCGTCTCTGGCACGGAATTTATACTCCCTCACCCCGATATGCCTAAACATTATAACAGAGCTACTATTGGTTAATAAAATGCGCCAACATTACCGTCTGTTTTTATATCCAATCAAAATTACGAACACATATGCTCTAGGGAAGATATTCCCTCCATTTCTAAAGAAAAGCGCGCTAATCTGACGTCATTTGCTTGTCTCTTCTAATTAATAAACAACTCACCCCCTCGCTCATTGTTATCCGCTCCTATTGTCAGTTTCAGTGAGGTCATGTAAACTTATTTCCTAACAATGCTTATAATTAACAAACATCTCAAATCATTGTCATACAATAATGCTAATTTACACTACAATCACTCTGGCATTCACAGTGTTGTGATATAAAATACTGCGTCACATTCGCCTAGCGACCGAGGAAACCGCGAGGAAATCTTAGGCCAGATTCGTCGGCCTGAGATATTGAACCCCGTATCCCCTCAATGAGGGTCACATAACGATACAATCTGAAGTACTCCGCTCAATATTGAATACTACTAATCTATTTTAAGTTTAATAAAATAATACGAAATATCTGTGACGGGGTTGGCATGTGGGATTTCTGATTTTGGATTAATGCTCCCCTAGAGAAGTTGCCTTCACTACAGCTTGGATTACTATCTATTCCTCAAGCAAAATTACTAACCATTCTGTGCCATCGAAGATTAAGACCTGTGGTATAGTGCATAGAATCGTACCGATATAAGGTCAATGGTTTATGTATATGAATAGTAAACCGCCTTTAACACGCCCATCTTACAGACGCTACCGGGTTACTCGCATGGCTTGTGGGCATCCACGGTAACGAAGGCTTTAAAGCTACCAACAGCAAAAATATGCTGTCACTAAGTACTCCCCCCTCCCCTATGGTAGTGGTCAACAAAATTCAACCAATCAAAATTTAAACAAAAATAAACAGCAGCGGAGCAGGGCACTGGCGCTGCTACTGAAATGGCAGCCACTGAGGAGCCTATACAAATACATAGAGCTACCTCTCATCACATCACCCAACTTCAACACCAAACCGTCACCCTACAACAATCCATCCTACCTATGGTAAAGCTCTTCCAAGGGTAGGTACATAGCAAACTCACTTAGGTTCACCATGAGCCTACCAGATCGACTCCACTCCACCACGTCCAGTCCTGGTTCTAGCACTCTATTTAATGTTTGCCTTATTCCCATATTTTCCTTCGCTCCTGAGCCTGAAACCGATCTATTTTCATAGGTTAACATTTGAGTGTCAGACATTTGGCATACTGCTTACGAGACAGCCTCATCCGGGGGCTACTGTGGACCCCCGTTGCGAAGCATGCCTTCCAGCCACTCAGGTGAAATGTTACTGTATTCCTCCCCTTCACTGCTCACCTAGGACTGACGTTTATCATAGGTTAATGCATGTGTGCTGGACTTAAATTCAAACCAATAAGAGATTAGCTCCCCAGTAGTACTGATGATAAGGAGTTTCTACCAACATTAAATAATAAAAACACCAGGAAACCAGAAGCATCGGCACGTTTTGTATGCTTAAATGTACATGAAAGCAAGAGTGCTACTAACAGTATGTTTAATTCAGTTAGTAAAAAAATTGCCCATATTTCAGTACCACCTGGAATAAAAATAATACATCACTGAGAAGAAATTAGATACTAAGGCACAAATACTGCCACAAGAAAATCACCCATTGACATTGTCTAATTGATGTTTACTCTCAGAATTATATGCTCCTCTGTGATCATAAGCCGCGCTCCGTATCATCCTATAACACCACCGTATTCTACTTTGATTACAATTTCCAATAAAGCAAACACCCCAAGCAATTTATATACATAATATTGTCATTATTAATTAAAAACTAATTAATATGTACGCTACATGATTTTTTTACTTTCATTGAAACAGCAGTCATAATTAAATGGCCAGAGGTGTATATAAAATCTAACAGTAATTGAAAACGCCATGATCACAAATATACTGTTAATTCAAAACTATCACATATTAAAATAATGTAGGAATTATATGACCTTCTGAAATATTTTATCTCATAAGCTATTTATAGAGTTTATATTTAACTTATATATTACACCTTTTATTTGTACTTACAGGTAGATAGACTGCACTAAAAATCTCTGTTCCTATCACTTTAAATCACAATTAGTGTGAGAATGTAATCAATGTTTATAAAACCTATCCACTCGCAATACAGTAGAATTGCGGTGGATACCTGGACACACAGGTATCGCGGGAAATAAAAAGGTTGACTCCTTAGCAAAGAAGGGAGCATCTCTACTTTTATAGAACCAGAACATGCCTGCGGAATAAGCATACTAAGCACAGTTAGACTTTGGGTTCGGAAACCAATCCAAAAGAAATGGAATACTATACTCAAAAACAAATGCTTTAAGCGATTAATTAGTAAGCCTAGAGAAAAATTAAGTAATTTACTTACTAATCCTAACAAACCCTCACTCAGAAGAGTTATAAGCTTCATAACAGGACATGGAAGGTTCAGAAAATACCTGAAGACAATGGGATATACAATATGGAACTCATTTGCCGTCCTTATCTACAAGCCGATGAAATGGCCAAATACGTTCTTTTAGAATACGAAGCCACAGAATGGCAAGTTACAAAGTTCTTGGAGTTACCGCAAAATTAAAAACAGACCCTAAATTAGTGAGACAAATACTAGAAATAATTAAAAATGTAGATAGTGGTGCCTAAATTAGTAACCAGGAAGTGCACAAAAAGTGAGGTGCTTAAACGGAAACCTGCTTCCTAAATACTACTATACTATACGAGTCGATGCCAACTTGCTAGTCGCAGAGCAAAAATTGATAGTTAAATTAACATACATAAGCCAACAATAGTTAAATTCTTAGCGTAGGAGAATATAACAACTAATTTAATAAACACCAAACCTGGTATTTAGCTTCAGTATCTTTCAAAGATGCGCCACGAAGGTTTGCAAGAAAGTTTCCCTACCATAAACTACCCTTAACATTGAACATATTTTTATTACCATATTATTTGCTGATGACACAACTTTTATTCATAATAATGCAAATATACAGTATCTTGAAACTGAGGTTCAAAATAATACAATGTATACATCACAATGGTTTCAAGCAAATAATTTTTACTTTCTCTACTACGTATAGTAACTAGGGGAAGTATTGTATTCCACCCAAAAATTCGATACCGAGATTTCACCGAAAATACATGTTTTGAGATTCCCTGAATCCAAAAAAACCTTTTTGGAAACATGTCCGTGTGTGTGTCTGTGTGTCTGTCTGTGTGTCTGTCTGCCTGTCTGCCTGTCTGTCTGTCTGTGTGTGTGTCTGTCTGTCTGTCTGTGTGTCTGTCTGTGAACAGCATAACTCAGAAACGAACAGTCGGATAAACACCAAACTTGGTATTTAGGTTCAGTGTCTTCTAGGGATGCGACACGAAGGTTTTCAAGAAAATCCCCCCACCCCAGAGTACCCTTTACATGGAACGTTTTTCGAAAATTTTAATTTTCTCAAAAATGGCTCTAACGATTTGATTAAAATATCATATGTTTAAGATATTTTCATGACAAATAAAATGTATATCTTGAATTTTCTGGGAATGTCTCCAGAAGTATTCTTCATTGTGAACGACTTTTGGTAAACTGGTAAACCATAAGAGATAGACAAAATTTTACTACACAAAAAATGTAGATCGCGTTAAAATACACAATTTATGTCATATACATTTTTGTTGTTGAGTGAACCATTTTCGAGATATTGCTTGTTATTCCCTTAAATTTTTCAATAGTTATTTTTTACTTAATGATTCTAAAACTAAAAATATAATTTTTACTTTAAATAATGTTGTTTTCCCAAAGCTTTGTACTGATGTAAAGTTTTTAGGCATTTTTATTGATATATTTTTAACCTGGGAGTCACATGTTTCATTTTTATGCAGAAAGTTGTCAAGGGTTTTATTCTTGATGAGGAACTTTAGTCAATTGTGTACGCTTTGAGTATATACATGTCTCATATTTTGCATACTTTCACAGTATTATTAATTATGGTATTTTACTTTGGGGTAATAGCTCATATATCCAAGATGTATTACTTGTGCAAAAGAAAGCTATAAGAATTATGGCTAAGATAACTACTAGAACACATTGTAAACCCTATTTTAAAAGATATAACATTTTGACTGTTATAAATTTGTATATTTATACTGTATTGGGTTTTATGAAACAGAATCATCATATCTATGACACGAGACTCAATATTCATAATTATAATATCCGTAATGGTCAAATGATTGATATTCCTCAGCATAGACTTAAGAAGACTTCTCAAAGTTACTCCTATATTAGCATTAAACTTTTTAATAAGCTACCTCAAGCTGTAAAATATTTGCCTTATAAAATATTTTGTAAGCGATTGCATTCTTGGCTTGTGGATAATACATTTTATTCTATTAATGAATTTATTGATTTTAATGCATCTGATATTGATATTTAATTGTTACCTTCTTGCTATAAAAGTTGCACAAGGTGTGGTTTATGTTGTATTATTGATTTGTATTATTGTATATATTGACAATGTCTATTGCAGTTATATAACTGTTTAATGAAAATAAATTGATATTCATATTGATATTTACTAAAATGGCTCTACGAATTTTATTAAAATACCGCATATTAAAGATATTTACCTGAAAAATGAAATTTATTACTTGAATTTTCTGGGAATAGCCTTTGAAGTCCTATTCATTTGGAAGGAATTTTGTTTAATCTTGCATAAATCGTTATCGTTAAGCGATAGACGAAAAAGTACTACTCAAGGAATGTAGATCTATTTAAAACACAACTTATTTCAAATAACCTTTTTGTGGCATCAGCCACTTCCGAGATATCAGTTATTAATGATTCAAGTTGTTCAATAATTAGCCATTCCTTTACACTACTGCCAATATTGTCGTTTCTCGTGCTTCCATTGAAACAGTACAGAATTTTAATGCCAGCGTATAGCGTCCAGTCAAACATTTGACTGCCGCTGTTCCCTTTGTATCTATATTGCAATGTGTAAAGTAGCTACTTCTGCAAACGTTTCTTTGGATTAAAATGAAGTAGGTATAAAAAAAATCTGATGTGTTACACTCACATGACTTTCTCTACTCTTGTACAAACTATTTTTACAAACCTTATTTTCCATCTACTTCATATTAATCGAGATAAACATTTGCAGACTCTAACCTATTGCTAATTTTCTTGTAGATGTAAGGGGAAAATATATTTACAAGGGCAATATAGAAAAACAGTAGCCTTTAAGCACATACATATCTCTTAATAGCTGGTTGCTAGGTGCAGCACCATTCCCTTTGCCACAGATTAATACTCTTTGCATATCCAAGACAAAAAAATGAATAACGAATTCCCATTTTAGAAAATAAGTATTGAAAAATTTAAGGAAATAACAAGCAATATCTCGAAAATGGTTCACTCAACAAAAAAAATGTGTGACATAAATTGTGTATTTTAACACGATCTACATTTTTTTTAGTAAAATTTTGTCTATCTCTTATGGTTTACCAGTTATGCAAAACTCGTTCACAATAAAGAATACTTTCGGAGACATTCCCAGGAAATTCAAGATAAAGATTTTATTTGTCATAAAAATATCTTAAACATATGATATTTTAATCAAAATCGTTAGAGCCATTTTTGAGGAAATTAAAATTTTCGAAAAATCTTCCATGTAAAGGTTAATCTGGGGTGGGGGATTTTCTTGAAAACCTTCGTGTCGCATCCTTGGAAGATACTGAACCTAAATACCAAGTTTGGTGTTTATCCGACTGTTCGTTTCTGAGTTATGCTATTCACATCACACACGGACATGTTTCCAAAAATGCTTTTTTGGATGCAGGGGGTCTCAAACATGTATTTCCGGTGAAATCTCGGTATCGAATTTTTGGGTGGAATACAATACTTCCCCTACTTACTATACGTAGTAGAGAAAGTAATAAGATTTAGTAAGACTAGTTTGTATATCCACCTATAAACGTAAAGGGTAGAGAAAGTTATATGAATATACCACATCAGATTTTTACTTTCTCTCCCACGTATATATAAAAGATATTTACATGAAAAATAAAATGTGTATCTTAAATTTTCGGGGAGTAGTCTTTGAAGTCCTCTTCATTCGGAAGGAATTTTGTATAATCTTGCATAATTGGTAAGTAAACCTTAAGCAATAGACGAAAACGTACTACATAAAAAATTTAGATCCCTTTAAAACACACAATTTATTTAAAATAAGTTTTTTGTGACATAGCTATATCTGAGATATCCGTTATTAAAGGTTCGAATTGTTTATTTCTTGGTCATTCTCTTAAAGTTCTTCAACATTCAGTTGTTTCTCGCGATTGCATAGAAACAGTATGCAATTTTAAGGCCAGCATATAGCGTCCAGTTCTTAAACATTTGACTATCGCTGTTCTCTTTGTATCTATACGAAATGTGTAATGTAGCTATTTCTGCAAAGGTTTATCTCGATTAGGGAGGAAAATAAACTTTCGTAAGAATCATTTTATACCCACTAATAAGCTATAGAGAGTGTAGAAAATCATGTGAATGTAACACATCAGATCTTTTTATGTAACTATCGATATTTCTTGGTTCCTTGCCTTGCTACTGATGCAAGAGGAACCACTAAAAAGCGGAGCTCGGTAAACTAAAGCTACCTCTGTTTATTCTCCTTATCTTTCTTCCCGTTTCCGGCCTGCAAAACTTTTCGTGCTTTCTTACATAATATCTTCCACTTACGGCGCAGAAAAGTGCTGGAAATGAGGGAAGCAACTACCCAGCACATAAATTCCCTCCAGCGCTTTTTTAATCACGCGGGCTTTGCTTGATTTTCAGTTTTATGCTGTCGTATAACGTGAAAGTAATATCTGAAACTGGTCTCTAAAATATTAATTTTACATTCTTTAGAGAAAAAGCCGTGATAAGGAGAGTTTTATGGGGTAAAACATGAGTAAAGCTCTTTGCAAATAGAAGAAGTTTTATGAGCCTTTGATGTAATGTCCTTGAATGCCTTTTTAGAAAATAGTCAAACAGCTTAGCTTGAAGGCGGCGCCGTGGCCGTGTGTTTAGACCGCTCACTCTCGCAAAGTGGCCCGAGTTTGATACCAGCGATGCGTATGTGCAATATGTAGTGCATAAACGGGTTTTCGCCTGCTTCTCCAGTTTCCCCATCAATTCATTCCACCAACTGCTCCACCATCAGCTTTTCTTTCATCCATTTCACCATCATTTCAGAACATCTACTTACTCACTCTCATACCAAACATTGGGCTGATCGCCCATCATGGATATTCTCTCTGGTCCACAGCGACTGCTCCTCGACAGGCCTACGACCCCAGGCATCCGCTTGTAAGTCCTGGGGATGTAAGTTCTAAAGAGAAAGCAGAAAGAAGTTAGCTTCAAAACCTTTTAGGTCCTTCGCTCCTTAACAGAGAAATAATCATAAAAATATGTGATGTGTTACATTCACATGACTTTCACTAGGCTCAGTCGTTTACTACTGGGTATGCAAACTATTCTTACGAAAGTTGTATTTCTATCTACTTCATTGTAATCGAGATAAACCTTCAAAGAAGTAGCTATATTACACATTTCGTTAGAGATACAAAGGTAACAGCGACAGCCAAATATTTAAGAACTGAATACGCTGCCTTAAAATTTCATACTCTTTCCTTGACATGGCGAGAAACAATTGAAAATCGACAGGACTTAAGTATTAAACAATTCTAATCGTTAATAACGGATATCTTGGAAATGGCTGATGCCACAAAAAGCTATTTGAAGAAAAGTTTGGTTTTTAAAGAGATCTACACCTTTTGTGTAGTACGTTTCCGTCTATCATTTAATATTTACAAGTTATACAAGATTATATAAAACTCCTTCCAAATGAAGAGGACTTCACAGAATATCCCCAGAAAATTCAGGATATACATTTTATTTGTGATGTAAATCTTTAACACATGGTACTTGAATCAAAACCGTTAAAGAGACATTTTATCAAAAAATCAACCTTTCGAATAATGTTCCATGTTTAGGGTAGTTTGAGATGGAAGGGTCTTTTTTTTAATCTTCGTGTCGCATCTTTGGAAATTATTAAGTTTGGTATTTATCCGACATTTCGTTTTTGAGTTCTGCTGTTCACAGATATACACACGGGCCTTTTTCTAGAAATGCTTTCTTTGGATTCAGGGACCCTCAAAACATGTATTTCCGGTGAAATCTCGGTATCGATTTTTTTTAGTGAAATGCAATACCTTCTCTACCTACTATGTAGGTGGTAGAGATAGTAAAAATAGCAAAAATAATTCAATTCCTAGTTAACTGCAAGGTAAGATCTTAATAACTAATAATTAATAACTTAATAGCCTAGCCTGATAATAGTTAATAATAAAATGCTATTTATATTTAGGCTAATTAATATCACTATAACTAATATAATACGAGTAATGTAATTAATATAATATAATCATATATCATATAATTAATATTACCATCAGTGCGTCATTTGATGACTAAATGGTTGATGTAACGAGCGAAATGGCGCCGTATTAACGCGTGTAACCTGCATTCGGGGGTCCCGGGCTCGATTTACGACGACAGCTCTCTCTGACCCATGGGTTTTCACGGAGGATTTCTAGGTTCGTTAGGAGATTACTGGAGTGCTTTCTTTTAGCTTCGGAGTTTCCTGACCCTCTAATTCGTTCCATTCATCCTTCATTCCGTTATATCTGTTTCCGGGTTAGAAGTGTCGGCGATAAACAAGTGCGGCGTGGAAGACAAAAAGGATGCTCTCTGTTGGACTTTTTCCGCTTGCCGAGGTAAACGGACCACCCGCTCTGTGTGGGCGGGAGTCCCTGGTCTTCCTGTCCGATTTTCGGGGAAACCTTAGGGACCCTGTCATTGCTGTGCTGTCACTCCTAGTTCCGGTTACACGGTGTCTTCTCTTACCTCCCCCTCCTCCCGGAGGCGCTCCCTTGTGCGGCTTGGGTATAACATCCTCACTGAAGCAGTGTGGAGTCCCCTCCGATCATTAGAAAAACAAAAGTTTGAACACCTGCGAATATAAAAACAAGGCAACAACGTAACACAGACAACTAACCTTCCAATACAAGTAACAGGTGCGTATTTGCGGAGGAGTTGCCGGTTATGAATGGAACCTAACAACCCGACTATCACCAGATTCTAGTGACTTATCGAATAATTGTGAAAAAACATCAAAGTCGCACTTTAGTAACCCCTCGTATATTCTAACCCCTATATTTGCAAGAGTGGATTCGATTACTCTAGAATGGGGTTATTCTAACTGCAAAATGCGTTATAGTTGCTTCATTAATAAATTGTGTGTGAATATTATTGTTTTTGTTAACATTACCGTGCTTTTGTTATTGTTATTGTTAGCCACAACGTTACTGTGTGTTTGACATTAACATAGTTTCGTTATGTGTTGTTCTTTAATTAACTGTGATCCTAGCAAGGTTTCCTCAAGAAAATAAAGCTGAATCCAGAACCGGGCAGACCTTTAATTTATTATTTTAGTCCTATCGTGGAAATTAATTCTAGAATACTAACTGGCCTATTCAAAGCTACACGAGAGGCCTTTTATATCTCGAATAGCGATTTAATTAATTTAATTTACTCCCTCCCACCGATCCATGAAATTATGTACAATGATTTAGAACACGTCTTCATTATTACTCCCTCTATAATGCATAATAATTTGATACCAGATTTCACCAAAAATACATGTTTTAAGGCTCTCTGAACACAAAAATCTGATGTGTTGCGCTTACATGACTTTCTCTACTCTAGCACAAACTATTTTTAAAAACGTTTATTCTCCACCTACTCCACATCTTATTGCTAATTTTCTTGTAGGTGCAAGGGGAATACGATAGGCTTTAAGCGCGTAAATTTTTAACGGCTATGTGGAGCTTTCCATTCTCTTTGCATGTCCAGGAAATTAAAAAAAAGCGAATAACGAATTGAGAAAAAGTACAAGTATTGGAAAATTGAAACAAATAACAAGGAATATCTCGGAAATGGTTCACTCTACAAAAAATGTATATTACATAATTTGTGTGTTTTAACGAGATCTACATTTTTTGTACAGTAAAATTTTGTGTATCTCTTACGGTTTACCAGTTATGCAAAATTCATTCAGAATGAAGAGGACTTTTGGGGACATTCCCAGAAAACTCAAAATATACATTTCGTTTCTCATGAAAATATCTTAAATATATGATATTTTAATCAAAATCGTTAGTCATTTTTGAGAAAATCAAAATTTTCGTAAAGTGTAGTCTGAAGTGGGGGAATTTTCCTGAAAATCCTCGTGTAACATCTTTGAAAGACATTGAACCTCAATATAAAACTTGGTATTTATCCTCAAAACATGCATTTCCTGTGAAATCTCGGTAAATATACATAGTAGAAAAATTTAAAAAAAACCTATTACACAAAAAGAGTTGACATCCTTAAAATATACAATTTATTTCAAGTAGTTTTTTCTGTGTCACCAGGCGTTTTCGAGATATCCGTTATTATTGGTTTGAATTTTTCAACACTTAAAGTCATTTTCTTAAAAGTGTTGTCCTACTATGTTGTTTCTCGCAATATCATAGAAAGGATGTGGAATTTCAAGGCAAGTATTTAGCAACTCGCTTTCAAACATCTGATTAACGATTCCTCTATCCCTGTTGTATCTGTGTAATAAAACTAATTCCTGAGGCAGTATTTTTAACACTTAAATGACTTATGTCTAATTATATAATATATAAATTCAATAACAGCCCGCCTTAAAGCAGTATGTATATGTAACAAGATATAAAAAGTGTATACTACAGTCATTGTATATGTTTATATATTATTGTATCCATGTTATGTGAATGTATTACGTAATTTAATAATGTAGGATCTGTAAGAATAATAAGTTAAAAGTTGCTACCAATGAGGTAACCTTGAGGCAATAATGAGTTTGAGAGTTTAATAATGTTACTTGTGATTCTTGGAAGCAATAACGTAATTTTAGTGACAGTTTATAAAATAGCCAATCAACAACCAGAAAAAGCCTTAGTTAAATGAAGGTATTCCTTTGGACTAGGATTAGCCAATCAGAAACTAAAAAGGAGAAAAAATTTACAAATTTAGAAGTCAGTTGGTTGCAAACAGTGTTCCTAACGGGACGCGAGACACGTCCTCGAGAAGTATAATACGTATTCGTGTGAGACGAAAATAGTTTACGTGTTAAAAAGTGCAAGTAATTAATAAAAGAATCTCACAGTTCTCTACCAGTCAAGTGTTATTTAAATCGTGTCAAGCATTAATAAAAGGAGTGAAGTAAAATTATAATCTTTGTAAGCCTACATTCTTGTTGCGCCACAACCCTGCCAAGAGAAACGTGTCTCTAACAATAATACTGACGCAGCCGAGGCAAACATAAATATATAATATTTAAAGAAACAGTCAAATTACAAAGTTAATATTTTTTTAAACTTGGGGCAAAGACAACCTGAAAGTACATTTGGGGCGAAGGCTACCGGAAACTGTTTACTATACGTGCGGTTGCAACTACTACAAGTTCGGCTCCCCAACAGTTGAACTACAATACAACACCTACTTCAAATTGGCTTTCCATACGTCAAGCAAATTTATATCTTCAAATTGGTGCCCAAAACGTGGGGCTAATAAATACATCTTCAAATTGATGCCCAAAGCGTGGTGAAAATAACAACAAACAAACCTAACATAAACAAACTTCTTCATTCCTCAAAGGATTATTTCGATTAACACGAATCTGTAGAAACATAATTGGTTAAAACTATGAAGCCTAGGACTTACAGCACTTGTGGCATTGTAAGTCGCCATTGGGGTATATCATCTCAAAATTCATTTGATATCCCCTTGGTTTACCGCTAAAGAATGTGAGTCAGTTGGGGAATTTAATATCCCTGCATTTTGTAATGATAGTTCAGTGCTTAGAGCAACCGGAAGATCCGTGGTTCAAATCCCGGCTATGGCATTAAATTTTTCACTCTGATTCTACCTTAAGCTCAGCATCTTTCAAAGATATCAAAGAAGATTTTAAAAAAGAAACCCCCACCCCAAAACTACACTTTTGGAAATTTTTATTTTTTGATCAAAATGCCTTATTTTTAACATATCTACATGACAAATAAAAGATATATCTTGACATTTCTAGGAATGGCCTGTAAAATCTTCTTAATTTGAGAAGGAATTTTATATAAAGTCTTGTAACGGATAAACCATAATATAAAAGCAAAACCTTAAAATACACCATTTATTTAAAACAACTTTTTAATTGGCATCAGCCATATTCGAGATATCCGTTTTAATGCTTCGAATTGTCCAATACCTTGTCATTCTTTTATTTGACTTTCAGTTGTTTCCTGCGATTGCATGGAAAGGGCGTGGAATTTTAAGGCCAGCATATAGCGTCCAGTTAAACATTTGAATTTCACTATTCCCTTTGTGTTGACGCTGACCTTTGACACATCTGTGTTGTTCCTTGCTGTCGCTTCAGGAGACTCAGAGTCCCGGGTTCGATTATTGAATGGCAGGGATTTAGGAATTTCTTCTGGTAGAGCTGAGGTTCTGGTTTATAGGGGTGGCGACACTGCCTTGATAATATTAATAATGCTGCCGGCGAAGATTGAGTTATTACTTTATTTTGTTACGAATATTCCTATCTGGTCGACCCGCCACCTTCGTCGTCAAAACCACTGTTATTGTTGTCATTACTTTCGAAGTCGCTATTTATGTGTTCCCCCGACTAGCCCTCGAATTGCCTAGATTTCACAACTTAATTTTCACACTATAAACTTTCTGATTATTTTCTTCTTATTTTGTTTCATCAACCGTCCTCGTGGTTAGTTTGTACCGGAATGTGGCTCGGCGTTTCTTTTCCTTTTTCACGCCTTTCGTCGAACGTTCCGTTTTAAGTTCAAACGTATCATGTGATGTATACGCGATCTTTGATTGGCTATCATTTTTGTTTCATGATTTTATTATTGGCTACCCCCACTTGACAACTTTCACGTCTGCTTCTTACAACTTATTTTGAGTTTTAAAATCTTCCCACGAATATTCTTAGATCGTAGATAAGACACGTATACTTTCTGACCCTGCTAAGCTTTGAAACCGTTGTAAACTACACGTCCGAGCCAAAGTAAAAAAACGAAACTTCCGGTAGACTTCTCGTCGCCGATAGCAGGTAGATACATCTGCTTTCGTTTCAGGAAAACAAAACTTGTTTTTCTACCTTTTCAACAAAACCCATTCCTAATATGAATTTACATAGCGGGCGTCTTTTTATTTTATAAATTGATTCTGCTTATATCCTTTATCTCTTTTCGGCATGTTTTTGTCGTCAAGTTTGATTTCGATCTTATATTATTATTATTATTATTATTATTATTATTATTATTATTATTATTATTATTATTATTATTATTATTATTATTATTATTATTATTATTATTATTATTATTATTATTATTATCATCATCATCATCTCTCCTGGGTCTCGATAACCGGCTTCGGTGTCTAAAACGATATGTGTAATACCCATATCTGCAAAGGTTTATCACCATATAAATGAAGGAGATAGAAAAATAAACTTCCATCAGAATAATTAACAGCCGCGGTAAGGGTTGAAAGGTAGAATCAGACTGAAACATTCAATGTCTTAGCCGGGATTTGAACCACGGATCTTCCACTTTAAGCACGGTTGCTCTTACCAATTGAGTTATCATGGCAATGGTGCAACATTAAATCCCTGAGTGACCTACTAGGTTACCTATAAAGCCCGGAGCTTAAAATACGACATTGCAAGTTGCAATTGGTGTATGTTATCTCAAACATCATCCGAGAACTCCTTGTGGTTTACCGGAAAAATTACCATTCAGTTGGTGAATTTAATGTTGTGTCGGCATGTTGCCATGGTAGCTCAGTTGGTTAGAGCATTCGGATGGAAATAGGAACATCCGAGGGTTGTGAAAGTCATGTGAGTGTAGGAAATCAGAATTTTTGTTCTATTAATCCAAGTGTTCTTATTGTTTCCTTTATACCCCACCTTTTACTCTAAGGATCATATCAGCGGCAGTTTACCCTTGGAACATGTTGCCTATGGGCAGTGGTATCTGAGCGACAACTTTGATGCCGCTCCCTGCTTCAAATGTTTATAACATTTAATGTTACCTTCTCTGTTGATGAGTTTTATGACGTTATCTCGTAATATGCATTGTCTCTTGCGCCAGCTGCTCTGGTGGTATAGCTACGAGCTCTTTATCTCAGAGTATGCTTGAGTGTATTTTGAAAGGATAACACCAGTTTAGTTAGCTGGCAAATTTTAACGTTGATTAAAATGTTCAGTTTGAGAAAAATGGCCGACTGTTGAATTTACGAATTAATTACTTCTGTAACAATAGCTAAGCGAAGCGTCAGTTGCGGTAAGTCGCAGTTCCTGTCAATACCCGCAAAATCTATCTAACGCCTGCGCGTTCATGTGCGCTGCACAACTTAAACGTGCGCCCAGAATCTCAGAAGAGTCGCGAATTGATTCACGAATGTTTCTGATTTAGAATGCGTACTGTTTTCTCAACTTAAGCTCCGCCCACATATCAATACCCATACCAACGATGCTTCTCGCGCGGTCCAATCTTAAAACCCTACGTATGCGTCTTTTACTGTTACTAAGCCGTACGTTTTACTTTTATAATTTACAGAATGATGTCTACGTGACTTTTAAAACGTACTGAACTAAATCCTAACTGCATTCTCAGAATCTTTAAGCTAATGTATTCTATACTCAGGTGTTGCCTTACACGACTTGCTAATTGCCGTTTTGTTTCCGAACAAATATCTCAAATGAAGTTGATTTAATATATTGAAATTACTTATTGTAATAATTACGGTATTGTATATACTCGTAAACGGTTGTCGATTTCTGGTTTTTTACATCACACACACATTCATACTTCCAGACCCTTGAGAGAATAGGGAATAATCTCGGTTATAGAAAAATTCCCGACCCTGAACCAGGAATCGAACCCGGGACCCCGGGTGCAGACAGGTGCTCTACCGACTGAGCAACGAAGCCATACAACCCAAGTGTTCTTTCTGTAGTGTTTTTACACGTTGCGTATGCAGCTTTACCAGTCAACTATACTTAAAATTGCGAGCTCCTTTGTTAAGTTACTTTGATTCTTCAGTTTGATGTTTCCTTTACTGTTGAACAACGTTTCAAGCATACGTCAAAAATCTAATTTCTCCTATTCCGCCTCGTCTTTTCTGCTCGGGAGAAATAACAGTTTTGCATAAGGATTTCCCTGCGGGGATCATGAAGTATCTAAAATTCTCAATTTGCGCTAGTGGAGCCCGTTGATTAGATCCTGCATGTAGCTCCCGAAGGATATGAGGCCACAGTCCTCCTGGATACGAATGTAAATCATTTGGAGTGAGTTGTTTGGTCTCAGGTTAATTAACTAAAGTAAATTAAGGTTGGCCTTGTGCAGTAAGGACTAATGAATTGATTCCCCGCTGCCTGCCTGTACATATATATGCGGGAGGAAGGGGGAGGGGTGTTGCACTGCTTCTCTGGTCCTCGGGTTCCTGACCTGAGTTGATGACGACGTTAACACTTTAATGTATGATGGATGGGGCGTTCTGTATTATCGGCTGCTCTCTGCCCGTTAAAACGCTATTAATGCTCGGCAGGCTCGATAACTTGATACGAAGCTTCTCATTCCCTTCACTGTGAATATCAGCTATACATTATTTTACACCTCCCTGAGCAGGGCTTTAATGCGCAGAAAGTGCTATCCATCTCGTCCCTTCCCACTCTAAGGTTTTTAATACAGACGGCTTCTGAGAGCTGGCAACAGTTTTCACACTGTCCCCATAGACAAACAACTGCGGCAGTGTTGGATGAGAGAGGTTAAAGCTACGTTTTGCTTTCTCTTACTTACCTATAGAAAGTAAAGGAAGTGTGTATTCCATCCAAAAATTTCAATAAAATCCATCTAATCCCATTTTCGAATCCTAAATCGAAGGGACCAGCCTAAATCGACCCCAAAATGTAAACAACCTAGCTCCGTCCTGTAGGGAATTAATCTCAATCTAGCTCACAATTCATAATTGTGATAGGTGCAATCGGATTGCAATAGTCCAGTAGATAGTATATTAATAGAAACCAATGAAACCCCAATATAATGCCGTATTATACAATTAAACATTACCTACGCTCTCAAAATAGCAGCAACACCGAAATCTTGAATGTGCCCACTGATTTTCTCAAATATTTGTGATACTTTCCCCACACAACTATCACATTCATTGCCATTTCAAATAAGAATAAACAGATATCTCAAGAAATGAACACCACAAATCCTAATATCTCCTCAAGGCAACTACAGTTGGATCATTGATATAGATTTAGGCAAGCATAATCGGATAAATACCAACCAACAAATCAATTTAAACAAAAGTAGAAAAATACACATCCAAACTCTGCATCAATGCGGATGGTTCTACAACTGAAAAAGGCAATGGATATGCTGTGATATGTGGAGATATCATCCTCCAATACAAATTACCATCCTTGTTCTCTATATATAGCTGTGAAGTATGTGCTATTAAAAAGGCACTAGAACACGCTCTGGAAACTGCACATAGTAACTCTCCATCAGCCTTAAACACAATACAAGACACGTTCTCTACCAATAGTATTCTAAACGAAATACATAATGTTGTTACCATCCTTTATAACTTAGAAAATTCACTCAATTTCATGTGGATACCATCTCATAAAAATCTGATGTGTTACACTCACTTGACTTTCTCTACTCTTGTACAAACTATTTTTACAAACGCTTATTCTCCATCTACTTCATGTTAATCGAGATAAACATTTTCAGACTCTATCTTATTGCTAATTTTCTTGTAGATGTAAGGGGAAAATATATTTACAAGGGCAATATAGAAATACAGTAGCCTTTAAGCACATACATATCTCTTATTAGCTGGTTGCTAGGTGCAGCACCATTCCCTTTCCCACAGATTAATACTCTTTGTATATCCAAGACAAAAAAAATGAATAACGAATTCCCATTTGAGAAAATAAGTATTGAAAAATTTAAGGGAATAACAAACAATATCTCGAAAATGGTTCACTCAACGAAAAAAATGTATATGACATAAATTGTGTATTTTAACGCCATCTACATTTTTTGTGGAGTAAAACTTTGTCTATTTCTTATGGTTTACCAGTTATGCAAAAATCGTTCACAATGAAGAATACTGTTGGAGACATTCCCAGAAAATTCAAAGTATACATTTTATTTGTCATGAAAATATCTTAAACATATGATATTTTAATCAAAATCGTTAGAGCCATTTTTGAGAAAATTAAAATTTTCGAAAAGTCTTCCATATAAAGGGTAATCTGGGGTGGAGGATTTTCTTGAAAACCTTCGTGTTGCATTTCTGGAAGATACTGAACCTAAATACCAAGTTTGGTGTTTATCCGACTGTTCGTTCTGTTATGCTGTTCACAGACAGACACACAGACACACAAACGGACATGTTTCCAAAAATGCTTTTTTTTGGATTCAGGGGGTCTCAAAACATGTATTTCCGGTGAAATCTCGGTATTGAATTTTTGGGTGGAATACAATACTTCCCCTACTTACTATACGTAGTAGAGAAAGTAAAAACATGGTAATGAAAGAGCCGACACTGCAGCAAAACAAACTGCAGAACTACCAACACAAGATACTGATATCAAAATACCTCTCCAAGATGCAGTCACACACTTTAAGAAGAAAATACACAAAGAATGGCTGACCAGGTGGATGAACAACTCTACAAGTAAACTTCATGATGTACGTGGAACTTCAACTCATGAATATCCAATAAGACAGCTACAGCGTCGAAACCAAATTGTAATATCCCGACGACGAATTGGGCATACCAAACTGACACACTCTTATTTGTTAAATAGAAGCTCTCCACCAATTTTTGAAACATGTAAAATAGCATTAACAGTAGTACATATTATACTAACATGTCCAAAATTTGAAAATCAACGTAGTCAGGTTGGTATGGCCAGAAATATTTCTGCAGCACTCAATGATGCAACCTTCATCCAGAAAGTAATTATTTTTCTTAAATTAATGAATATCCATCAATACATTATCCAAATTGTAACCTGTATGTATACATAATGTGTAAGTATTATCCTGTAATGCAATAGTGTAAATAACTGTACATGAAAGGTCGTGATAAAACCTAGGAAGGTTAAAACGACCCTAAAAAAAGTCATAATTTTCTTTCCCATTTTAGAAGACATGACTTTCAGCAGACTTATAGTGACTGTAAAACGATATTGCAATTTCATGCTTCACCAAAACCGATTTTAACCGCATAAAATGCATGTATTAGTTTTGTAAACTCCACACACAAAATAGTTGAAAAATCGGTGTATTATTAAAACAAAATCTTACGTGTTATATTCATATGACTTTCTCTAGCCTCTATCGTTTATTAGTAGGTATACAAATTATCCTTACGAAAGTTTGTTTTTCTATTTACTGATTTTAATCCAGATAAAGATTTGCAGAAATAGCTATATTACACATTTCGTGAGGATACAAAGGGAACAGTGTCAATCAAATGTTTAAAACCTGGACGCTATACCCTAGCCTTGAAATTCCATACTGCTTCCTTGACGAGAAACAGCTGAAAATCGATGGGACTTAAAAATAATGACAAAGAAATCGAGCCACTAACAAACTATCTTTAAAATGACGTATGTGCCCCAAAAAGAAGTAAAACGCATATATACATTCAGACTATCTAGAAATTTCAAAACAAAAGCATTCAGCTGTGCTACGCTGGGTTTTGCAATGCCCATAAGGTCCATAAGTATTGAGAATCGTATATAATTATAAAGGAGCTAGGATTTAAAAAGTATCGCAACAAATGTGTTAAGAATTTATTATAGGAAAGCTTTGCATTCGTTAACAATTATATTCAAATTTAAATCAGCTTGCTTTACATTTAGCTTACAATTCCGAGTAATAGTGTTGAAAATAAAATAATTGTAAAATGTTCTTTCACATTTAATTCACCCGAAAAAGTCGTGAATGCTTCTTAAAAAGCAAAATAATACAAATACAATTTACGAAAGAATAATGTATAAATTCTTTTCCCGCAAATACTAATTTTGAAACACCAAGAATAGAAGTTAAATTTTGAAGGTTACCAAAGAAATATGAATCATATAGAAGAGGTGGAGAGGATACCATTTGAAGCCGGAATTATAAAGGCAATATTTATCATAATATTCTGAGAAGGATAGCGATATAAAATAAGTAATAATATATTTAAAATCAGTGTATGTATAAAAAGGAGAAGCATTGTGAAAATTGTTGACTGTTAAAAGCGACAGAAAGACCAGACAGGCACAGGTTAGCTAATTAGGGACCAGCCCCAGGTATAAAAGGTAAAATAGCTGAAGCCAGTTTCTCTTGGAATTCATGAGTGCAGTTGCACTGGCCGGGATGTGAAGGTCGTTTAGAGGCTTCATGACGCCGAGTTGTGACGAGCGTTTAAGGGGAGAGTAGGGAAAGTGTGTAGCTTGCTTTTCCGCTTTGTAGCGCGGTGGTGAAATTCAGTCTGTCCTGAGCGATTGGTGAGTGTGGGACGACATTCTCGTCGAGTTGTGAACATTGGTGGCGAACATGCAAGAGGGTAGAACGTTCAGCTGTAGTTAATAATCTTCGGTCTTGGTAAAGACACAGTAGCATCGTATGCATTTAAAAGTGATCGGCAAACCTTAAGTTTTATTTTAAAATGGTGAAAATAAAAGTGTTACAAGAAAGCGTTCGTGTTTCTATGTACATACACTCACGCATACCCAGTGATTAAGATCACGTGCTCGAGCAGCCGTGGCAAAGTATAAAAAAAAACAACTAGGAGGAGAAGCGCAGCAAACGTGAGGCAAAGCTTCATTGTTGGAGGACGTAGCGTGGCTGCGTCACATTGGTAAATTATGCCAAAATCTCGCCGTCACGAACAGAGCACAATGATATGACAGGCTAACCCTCAATTCCTGTACGTAGACTGCAGACCCAACCTGCGCGGAATTTGCTGATCTTGGCCACAAGCTCGAAATCAGGCGTGAGACGAACCAGCCAATCGTAGCTCTGGACAAGCATGATGTGCTATCATAAGCTACGTCATCGATGATGACATCTTTCTCAAACATTCATCCTATTGCTGAGCTGATAACGATGAATGACGCCATCTTTCTAGAAGAATTTTGCTGTTCGTGTTCTGGTTACAAGTGCCATGACGAGATAAGAGGGTGGAAGGCACACCTGTACATATGTTGCGCCGCAATACATGCGAATAGATCGACTGCGTCTTGACCTCAGTATCCAGATAGTCGAAAAAGTGATTGCAGACTATGTTAAGAAGCAAGCACCAACAAAGAGGACAATTTCACAGGAACAGTGAGACTCACTGAAGCTACTGGAACAATAGGCCAATTAAAGATAGGGAAATTACTCGCCTAGTTTCTGTTAAATGAGTGATTTGTGTTGCAAGTTAACGTTAACATTGTCCAATATTCTTCTGAACAGCGCTATAATTCTCTTATGAGATTATGCTCGTTACATTCAATTTAATATGGTATTAAGAAGTAAATAGAAATGAAATATTTCATGAACTTTTGGTATTTGGAGTGAAATTGCAATACTTAAATCTAAGGCTCTTGTTTAATTAATTTGTTGAGTTATATTCTGCTTACTTTCCCTCTACATATAGTAAGTAGGGGAAGTATTACATTCCACTCAAAAATTGGATACCAAGATTTCACCATAAATACATGTTTTGAGGCGCCTGAATAAAAAAGAGCATTTTTGGAAAAAGGTCTGGATATGTGTGTCTGTGTGACTGAACAGCATAACTCAAAATCGAAAAGTCGGATAAATACCAAACTTGGTATTTAGGTTCAGCATCTTCCAAACATGCGACATAGAGATTTTCCAGAAAATCCCCTCACTCTAGACTACCCTATACATGGAACATTTTTGAATTTTTATTTTCTAACAAATGGCTCTAACAATTTTAATTAAAATTCCGTATATGTAAGATATTTACATGACAAATAAAACGTGTATCTTGAATTTTATAGGAATAGCCCAGCTCTGCATTCGAAAGGAATTTTGTATAATCTTATATAACTGGCAAACGTTAAGTGATAGACAAAATCGTATCACATAAAAAATGTAGAGCTCTTTAAAACACACAATTTACTTAAAATAAGTTTTTTGTGGCATAAGCGTTTCGGAAATGTCCGGTATTAATGGTTCGAATTGTTCATTTCTTGATCATTCTCTTGAAGTCCTTTCAACGTTCAGTTGTTTCTCATGATTGCATGGAAACAGTGTGGAATTTTAAGGCCAGCTTATAGCGTCCAGTTCTTAAATATTTGAGACAGAGGGTATAATACAACATTCTTTGAATTTAACTTCTCCAGGTGCTACTTGCAGTGCGTTGCTCAATGCAAAGAAAATTTGAAAACAGCCTTTTTAAATTGAGTATTTTACTTTAATTATTCAATGTGGTAAAATGGTTATTTGAATATAGGTTGTAGAATTTATTTAAAGGTGAGTCGGAATTGTTACACTAACATCACTTAAGTTTACTCACTTAACATGTTTCGGGAAACCGTTGTTCCCATCCTCAGAAGGTTAATTCGACTGGAAAGTGGTTTGGCGCGGGGGTATTTTCTTGAAAACCTTTGTGTCGCATTCTTATAAGATACTGGATTTAAATACCAAGTTTGGTACTTACCCGAATTTTTATTATTGAGTTATACTATCACAGACACGGAGACATTTTTCTAAAAATGCTATTTACTTTCTCTACTACGTAGAGAAGTAGGGGAAGTGTTGTATTCCACCCAAAAATTCGATACCGAGATTTCACGGGAAATACATGTTTTGAGACACCCTGAATCCAAAAAAAGCATTTTTGGAAACATGCCCGTGTGTGTGTCTGTATGCATGTCTGTGAACAGCATAACTCAGAAACGATCAGTCGGATAAACACCAAACTTGGTATTTAGGTTCAGTATCTTCCAGAGATGTGACACGAAGGTTTCCAACAAAATTTCGAAAATTTTAATTTTCTCAAAAATGGCTCTTAACGATTTTGATTAAAATATCATTTGTTTAAAATATTTTCATGACAAATGAAACGTATATCCCGAATTTTCTGGGAATGTCTCCAAAAGTATTCCTCATTGTGAACGACTTTTGCATAACTGGTAAACCATAAGAGATAGACAAAATTTTACTACACAAAAAATGTAGATCGCATTAAAATACACAATTTATGTCATATACTTTTTTTTGTTGAGTGAACCATTTTCGAGATATTGCCTGTTATTCCCTTAAATTTTCCAATACTTATACTTTTTCTCAAATTCGTTATTAATTTTTTTTTGTTCTGGTAATGCAAAGAGAATGGAATACTGCACATAGCAACCGCTCTTAAAATATTTGACTATAGCTTAAAGCCTACCAATTCACCTTGCATCTACAAGAAAATTAGCAATAAGATTAACATCTCTATATCTCGATTAACATGAAGCATATGGAGAATAAGCGTTTGTAAAAATAGTTTGTACAAGAGTAGAGAAAGTCATGTGAGTGTAACGCATCAGATTTTTACTTTCTCTACTACGTATAGTAAGTAGGGGAAGTATTGCATTCCACCCAAAAATTCGATACCGAGATTTCGCTGGAAATACATGTTTTGAGACCTCCTGAATCCAAAAAAAGCATTTTTGGAAACATGTCCGTGTGTGTGTCTGTGTGTGTGTGTCTGTGTGTGTGTCTGTGTGTCTGTGAACAGCATAACTCAAAAACGAACAGTCGGATAAACACCAAACTTGGTATTTAGGTTCAGTATCTTCCAGAGATGCGACACGAAGGTTTTCAAAAAAATCCCCCCACCCCTGACTACCCTTTACATGGAACATTTTTCGAAAATTTTAATTTTCTCAAAAATGGCTCTAACGATTTTGATGAAAATATCATATGTTTAAGATAATGTCATGAGAAATGAAATGTATATCTCGAATTTTCTGGGAATGTCTCCAAAAGTATTCTTCATTGTGAACGACTTTTGCATAACTGGTAAACCATAAGAGATAGACAAAATTTTACTACACAAAAAATGTAGATCCCGGTAAAATACACAACTTATGTCATATACATTTCTTTTGTTGAGTGAACCGTTTTCGAGATATTGCTTGTTATTTCCTTAAATTTTCCAATACTTATACTTTTTCTCAAATTTGTTATTCATTTTTTTTTGTCCTGGACATGCAAAGAGAATGGAATGCGCCACATAGCAACCAGCGTTAAAATATTTGACTATCGCTTAAAACCTAGCATATTCCCCTTGCATCTACAAGAAAATTACCAATAAGATTGACATCTCGATATCTCGATTAACATGAAGGATATGGAGAATAGGCGTTTGTAAAAATAGATTGTACAAGAGTAGAGAAAGTCATGTGAGTGTAACACATCAGATTTTTTTTTATTCAAGAGGCCTCAAAATAAGTATTTCCGGCGAAATCTTGGTATCGAATTTTTGGGTGGAATGCATTACCTTTCTACCTATTAGGTACGTGGTAAAGAAAGTAAAATTTGGTATACAGATTTACTCCGAAGCTATTTCAGCTGTTGGACAAGTTGACGTATACGAGACAAGCCAGCGTTTGTGTGTTGAGTGAAACTATGGCTTGAGATGGATGGTGGACACTTTGAACACCTGTTGCACTAAAGCCAATACATTCATTATGTCCTTAGAAGGACTGTAAATTGAAAGGATGTGGTGAACATACCATCACGCCTTTGCGATTTATCATGGCTATTTACTACCATTTGAAAATTCTCTGCCCTTATACGGAACCTCTTATATCCTACTCAAATATTCCATGTCCCTATTTTATCGCAAATATGGATTTTAAGGTCTTTAGTGAAAAGAGAAATGAAATATGCGCGAAACATCTGTCCAAACCTATCTTATTGTATTACCTTCTACATTACACATACACACAAAGAACAATGAAGATTTAAAATTAAATGCATCTTACAAAATCTCACTGCAAGAGTTTCAGAAATTTTCTTCTGGCCTGTTTAACAAAATACTCGAGAAAATATCTATTAGTCCTTTTTGCTCTATCACTTAATTGCTACAGGCAGCTCAAGTACTGGTCGGCCACGATATGAATGCGCTCGAAGGAGGGCGCCACTGACTTTAATAATCAAGGCTACGGCTCAGAGGACAGTGATGGGCAAGGCGAAAGGGGAATGTACAGTATCACAATGAAAAAGGTACTACATTTGCAGGCCTCAGCCTGACTAGTAAATGCAACTCAGAACTGCGGATGTTTTCTTTATCTATCCTGCTGATGCCCCGCCCACTTGTTTCGTAAACGTTTAGTTCCGCTTCCCACCACACGTACTCATATCGTGGCCGACTAGTATAGAGTTCCAGCTAAAAATTTGATACCAAAATTATACAAAAAATGAGGTCAACTAAACCCAAAATAGTGTTTTGGAAAAAAAAACCTTGTGTGCACATTTGCCTGCCTGACTCACTGTGTTCCTGTGAACAGTAAACTCAAAAACAAAAAGTCCAATGGTACAAAATTTCACATTTAACTCCAGAATGTTTCAAGAATGCAACACGAAGATTACTCCACCCCAAAACAATCCTTCTCGAGTAAACTTTTCGTTATTTTTACTTTCTCTACTACGTATAGTAAGTAGGGGAAGTACTGTATTCCACCCAAAACTTCGATACCAATATTTCACCGGAAATACATGTTTTGAGACCCCCTGAATCCAGAAAAAGGATTTTTGGAAACATCTCCGTGTTTGTGTCTGTGTGTGTGTCTGTGAACAGCATAACTCAGAAACGAACAGCCGGATAAACGCCAAACTTGGTATTTAGGTTCAGTATCTTCCAGAGATGCGACACGAAGGTTTTCAAGAAAATCCCCCCACCCCAGATTACACTTTACATGGAACATTTTTCGATTTTGATTAAAATATCATATGTTTAAGATATTTTCATGACAAATGAAATGTCTATCTCGAATTTTCTGGGAATGGCTCCAAAAGTATTCTTCATTGTGAACGTCTTTTGCATAACTGGTAAACCATAAGAGATAGACAAAATTTTACTACACAAAAAATGTAGATCACGTTAAAATACGCAATTTATGTCATATCATTTTTGTTGTTGAGTGAACCATTTTCGAAATATTGCTTATTATTCTCTTAGATTTTCCAATACTTATAGTTTATCTGAAATTCGTTATTCATTTTTTTGTCCTGGTACTGCAAAGAGAATGGAACACTCCACATAGTAATCAGCTCTTAAAATATTTGACTATAGCTTAAAGCCCACTAATTCCCCTTGCATCTACAAGAAAATTAGCAATAAGATTAACATCTCGATATCTCGATTAACATGAAGCATATGGAGAATAAGCGTTTGTAAAAATAGTTTGTACAAGAGTACAGAAAGTCATGTGAGTGTAACACATCAGATTTGTTATTCTCTCAATAGGAGCTAACTCAATTGTTATTAAATCGACGTGTGTTTAAATTACTTGCTTGACAAATAAAATATATATCTTAACTTATCTGCGAATAACCTGAGAATTCCTCATTATTGTTATTATTACTATTATTCAATTTTATAGTTTTATACACGAGGGAAACTATAAGAAATATACAGAAATTTACTTCAGAAAAGATACTCAACTGTTTAAAATAAGCAATGCCAGTTAAATAACTCTTTGTAGTTTTAGCCTGCTGTTCGGTTGAATTTTCCAAAATTTTAAGCTATTTCTTGCATGATATGCTCCTTCTTTTGTTTCTCGAGGGGTCATGCAAACAGTATGCAGAATTAAGGCCTGCGTAATAGCGATTTTCTTTTTAAACATTTGACTGCCATTCACCAAGCGGGATGGCTCGAGCGGTAACATCTGTGGGCCGAATCGGGAGGTTCTCGGTTCAAACCCACAGGGCCGGCCAAGTGTCCGAAGGATTTTTGTGGTTTTTCTCAGTCGTTAGGCGAATGGTGGGTTGGATAATTTGATCTGCGACTTTTCCGATCTTCCTTTTCAACACCACATTGTATTTCCTTATTCTTTACCGCCATACCAGGCATTGGGCTAATCACCCATCCTGGATACGCTATGATCTAGAGTTTGCTTGCTTCTCATCAGCCTACTGACCTAGGCATTGGCTTGTAAGTCCTATAACAAGGAGGGTAATCCATTAAAGAATAAGACTTGTAATTTTAGCCTCCTGTGCGCTCATCTTTAGCTAAAACACAATGTGTATGGAAATCCTTTCGACGTACGTTTATTATACAGGATGGACCATTTAAGTTGACACTGTACAATATCTCCAAAACTAAGCGTTGTAGAAAGAAATGCTTTAATAAAGGTTGCTTGATATTATGGGGAAAGTAAATGTCATTAGTCGTGTTTCGTTTGGAGGACATTGCGATGGTCATTTTAGGGTCAATTTAATTTTTTTAAATGGTAACCTAGCTATTTATGTTGTTTTCTCGCTTATAAAAAACTAAACAGCACTTTCATAAAGCACTCTGCAATTTTATTATTCTTACACCAACGTAAATAGCAACGAAAATTCTGAACGGCTGTGTACGAAGAGCGATATGAATGGTTGGACCATCCATGGATGGTCATTTGAGGGTCAGGTTACGTTTCGTAATTGGAAACCAACATTTTTTTTATTTTGTTTGCTTATTTTCCTCATCACAAAATAAAAACCTTTTTGCGAATCATTTTCTAATGAGAAAACAACATACAAAATGTAGGTTCCCATTTAAAAAAGTAAAATTGACCCTAAAATGACCATCAAAATGTCCTCCAAACTAAACAGGACTAATGGCATTTACTTTCCTCCATAATATCAAGCAACCTTTATTAGACATTTCTTCCTACAACGCTTAGTTTTGGAGATATTGTACAGTCTCAACTTAAATGGTCCATCCATATATAACACGAAAACTTTTATGGTATTAATTAAATGCCCTTGATAACCTTGTGTTTTAATATATGCCATAATTTACTTTAGTTTACTTGATCGAAGACCTTCTCAAAGTCCACAAGGTTCACTAAGTTAAATTTTATTATTTTTTTCTATTATTTGCTTCAAGATGAACACATTATCCACACACGACCTTCTTTTTTTAAATTCAATTTACCCTACCATTATTTTAGTTTCTTATAGTATTACTTTCTCTACTATGTATACTAAGTAGGGAAAGTATTGTATTCCACCCAAAAAATTGATACCGAGATTGCATTGGAAATACATGTTTTGAGGACCCCTGAATCCAAAAAAGCGTTTATCGAAAAATGTCAGTATGCGTGTGCGTGTGAACAGCATAATTAAAAAATGATAAGTCGGTTAAATACCAAACTTGGTATTTAAGTTCAGTATATTCCAAAGATGCAACGTCAAGATTTTCAAGAAAATCCCCCACCGCCAGCTACCGTTTTCATGCAACATTTTTCGAAATGCTATATTTCTCAGAAATGATAAAACGATTTTGATTAAAATGCCATATATTAAAAATATTTACATAACAAGTAAAATGTATATCTTGAATTTTCTGGGAATACCCTTTATTTCAAATAACTTTTTGTGAGATAAGATATTTCCAAGAATCCGTTGTTAATGCTTCAGTTGTTCAATACTTTGTCATTCTCTTTAAGTACTGCCAACTTTCAGTTGTTCCTCGCGACAGAATGGAAAGAGCATGGAATTTTAAGGCCAGCATATAGCGTCCAGTTCTGAAACATTTGATTATATATCTATAGTCATTTGACTATTTTTATCTATAACGAAATGTGTAATGTATGTATTTCTGCAAAGTTTTATCTCGATTAAAATGAAGTATAGGCAGACAGAAAAATAATATTTCGCAGGATAAGTTTTATACACATTAATAAATTATACAAGGTAGAGAAATTCATGTGAATGTAACATTTTTAAAATCCATTACATATTATTTGTGCATATGCATTTCGGATGGAACTGTATAGCTTATAAGTTATTTAACAACTAAAGGACCAAAGAGAAGGTAAATGGTTAAAATGCCATCCTAATCTAATTATCTAATAAGTTGCAACCGATGATTGCTCCACCTCCAAAGGTTACTTATAGACTATGCAGAATTGCAGAACTTAGAAGACTGTCGGAGAGAGGTTAAGAAAGTCAGACGTTCCGCTGATATTTTAGTAACCTTTGCGTGAATATCAGAGGATGTTTCATCCGTTATTAGGAATAGCCGGGTTTATGCGAATTATAATTACAAGGGGTAAAGGGGAGGATTCATAAGAAAGTCTTCTAGACCATTTCACAATAATTTCATAAACAACGGCGCGGATAAACGACATTAATTAATTCCTCATTCGAGTTTAGAAAGCTAACCGTGCAACATCGGGTAAGCTAGCTATGGCTTTACTAATAATTTTGGTTGCCCACACTATAATACGCTGATTACTAGAACTGCGACATCGGAGTTGCTATGCGGAGGAAAGCGTATAGAATAAGAAGGTAAGGCTGACATTGACCGTGGTATAATACCGTACAGTCTATACATGAAGTATTAGCATGCCTCGTGAACGTATGCTTTATTTTTACAATATTATTTATAATATATACAGGTGATTTATATAACTTAAATGCATTTATTAAATCATTAATACAAAACGCTGCGTCACAGTGTGCACATGGATAATATTCTATGTCAATTTATTGCAATGAATTACAACCCGCAACTTTACATCGTGTAGTTGGAACATCCATGAAATAAATTTCGTGCATAGTTAACCTTCAGACTGCTATGCGGGGTCCAGCTAGACACCAGTCTTAAACATTTTAGTTTTTATGAGTGAAATATCTAATTTAGATGAAATTTTTGTAATGTGTTACAAATTTAATTAGCTTTATTACCATAAAGTAGTTCCGTAAAATTTTGAACAAATAAAATTGTGAAAAAAATAAAATAAAACTCGGAGTCCACTTGGAACCCTCTTAGCAGTTCATGTCTCATTAAATTTTCTGCACCTTGAGAGTTTTATGTTGGCTGCCTTGTGTTTTTCGGTTATTCTAGCATGCATGTTGGTTTGAAAGTGTGGAAAGAGTTCAGTACTCCCCTAGTGTGCATTGTGCATTGTAAGGTATAGTCATATCGAAACGGAAAGATGAAACTTTTAAAATGCCGATGTCAGTTATGTCCAACAAAAATTATAGAAAAACTAGAACAAAGTGTGAGAATTAGAAGAAATTCATTTGCGATACCTACTGTAAGAAAATGCAGAGAGTAGTGTATCTTGGATGTTACAATAGTGAACATGAATTATAAAACTCCGTGTAAAAACCTTAAACGCTACTGGTAGTACATTATAAAAATGTTAAAATGCAGTTGTGAATTCCAGTGAAAAACGAAACATAAAATAAAGTGAAAAATAAAAGAAATTATTTCATCCAATGCGATAGTGCTGGAAAATAAAAATAATATTATCATTTTTAATTCGGTTGTTTGTTTGGCAATGCTAATTTTGAGGTGCATTGTTGGTAAAAATATATTGAGGCATCAGAATTGTTGTTTTAAAATGTTTTTCTAAGTAGAAAATAAGAGAATTACATGGTGTTAATTCGAATTTTCTGCCTGGGGTCCACTTGGAACCCTCTCTGTAGTTTAAGGACATACAAAGCATTGCTGTCTGAAGGTTAATTAAACGTTTGATTTAATGGAGGTGATTCTTGCTGTAGCAATTTATCCTCAAATTTTGCAATACAAAGCTTATGTTTCTGTTTTGACATGTTTTCGCACATTACTCGATCTACTATGCAGAGAAGAATTGTGCTTTGCAATAAAGGTTTTCTTTAATAATAGAGAAAATATTTTCACCTTATTTTAGTATATAGTTTTGCAACTTTGTTAACTTTCTTAGCCTTTCCTTTGGTATTTCGTGCACGTAAACACTGTGCGGCGATACACTTGACTCAACTGTACAAGTAACCCTCTCATTGTAATCAATCGACTACAGGACGCTTACAAACAAACGTAACGACTCCGATGTCGCAGCACTGATGATTACATGCGATGTAACTAAACTGTCATGGCATCCATAATACTTCAGCGACTCTTTGTGATCTTACTCGGCGGCGTGGGGAGCTTTTTAACGCCTTCAAAGCATCAGTCCACGAAGATCCATTCCTCAGATAAACTATGAAATTTTTGTATTTATAAATTGAGTGCATTTCGTTTGCTTCAATACGCCTTGCTTTCACGTTACCTGCAAAAAAAGCAATAAATACTGCGTGGACTCAATAGTACTGCCATCTTTTGCACTACTCACAAACACACCCAAGGTCCTGCCGTCACATCTGTATTAATTACTCACAATTAACAGGGTAAGATATGTTTTTAATTGAAATTATTGTGTGGTCGACCAAAAATAGTCGTATGCTACTTAACTATAATGATAATTAATGACTATCATTATAGGCATGTTGCATCATTGGTATAAATAATTCAAGTTACGCTTTAATAACTCTGCACTGCTATTAATAGTTCTTTTAGTTTGTTCTTGATACATTTAAGCTAAATTACACTGGTTTTGTTTATAAATATTCCTTCCTTCCAAACCAAGTGTCTAGATAATAGCTTTCACAACACCGATCGTTTCTGGATTCGATGTTAGGTCGTGAGAAAATGGTACAAAGGAAATAGGGAAGCCTTGTTGCTACAAACTGTTGTGCAATTTTAAAACTTCTTTCTTCGTGAGTCATAAAAAATATAATTGGGTATTTCATCAAACCTTAGTTTCTCAGACAGTATTGGATGGACTGAGGTACCAGAGACAATTTCGCAACTTAATATTTCGAAACCTATAAAAAGGACATAAAACCTTTTTGTGGCATTCACTCTGCTCTGCACCACGTTTTATTTATGGCACCCGTTTGTATGTGAGATCCCCTGTTCGTGCCCCTGGTATTTTTTCGTCTAGCGTCAGCGTTCCTTCTTTGCAGCACCCAAATAAAATGCAAGCATAACCAACATAAATCTCTTGGTAGGATCCTAACGAAAACCCTATAACAGATGCAGCGTGAACTTCTCTCCACTTATGATAACGTCACATGGCCTTTTCGCGAAGAAAATGAATGTAATTTTCATCAGATAACCAGGTCACGCTTGCTAGAGCAATTTAATAGAAAATAATAGTGCTGTCCTTCCAGGCGCTATCAACTCTATCGTAAACCCAGTGAATTTTCCCCGCTCCATCGTTACTCTCTTTAATAATTTATGTCTACGACTCATCTTTCTTCCTGGTGCAGGGCTAATTTTATTATACAGCCATTAGCAGCCATGTCTGAACTATATAAAACACACACGGTATGTCTGCACTTTACCCTTGAATTATGTGCATCTAAAGTCTAACAGGTATGCTCTATGATTTAAAAAAAAACACTGATGTTACACTCACATGACTTTCTCTACTCTTGTACAAACTATTTTTACAAACGCTTATTCTCCATCTACTTCATGTTAATCGAGATAAACATTTGCAGAGTCTATCTTATTGCTAAGTTTCTTGTAGATGCAAGGGGAATATATATTTACAAGGGCAATATAGAAAAACAGTAGCCTTTAAGCACCTACATGTCTCTTAATAGCTGGTTGCTAGGTGCAGCACTTTGCCACAGATTAATACTCTTTGCATATCCAAGACAAAAACATGAATAACGAATTCCCATTTGAGAAAATAAGTATTGAAAAATGTAAGGGAATAACAAGCAATATCTCGAAAATGGTTCACTCAACAAAAAAATGTATATGACATAAATTGTGTATTTTAACGCGATCTACATTTCTTGTGTAGTAAAATTTTGTCTATCCCTTATGGTTTATCAGTTATGCAAAATTCGTTCACAATGAAGAATACTTTTGGAGACATTCCCAGGAAATTCAAGACATACATTTTATTTGTCATAAAAATATCTTAAACATATGATATTTTAATCAAAATCGTTAGAGCCATTTTTGAGAAAATTAAATTTTTTGAAAATTCTTCCACGTAAAGGGTAGTCTGCGGTGGGGGATTTTCTTGAAAACCTCCGTGTCGTATCCCTGGAAGATACTGAACCTAAATACCAAGTTTGATGTTCTGAGTTTCTGAGTTATGTTGTTCACAGACAGACACACACAGACACACACGAACATGTTTCCAAAAATGCTTTTTTTGGATTCAGGGGGTCTCAAAACATGTATTTCCGGTGAAATCTCGTTATCGAATTTTTGGGTGGAATACAATACTTCCCCTACTTACTATACGTAGTAGAGAAAGTAAAAATGAATAACGAATTGCCATTTGAGGAAAAGTATAAGTATTGGAAAATTCAAACAAATAATAAGGAATATCTCGGAAATGGGTCACTCGCCAAAAAGAAAACGCATACGACATACATTGGTTCTAGCGTGTTCTACATCTTTGTGTAGTAACATTTTGTTTACCAATTATGCGAAAGTCATTTAGAATGAAAAGGACTTTTGGGGATATTCCCAGAAAATTGAAGATGTACATTTCATTTGGCATGAAAATATCATCAAAATCGTTAGAGCTATTTTTGAGAAAACAAATTTTCCAAAAATGATCCATGTAAGGGGTAGTTGGGAGTGATGGTATTTTCTTGAAAACCTTGTTTTCGCATCCTTGGAAGGCATTAAGCTCAAATACCAATTTTGGCATTTATCAGACTTTTCGTTTTTGAGTTATGTTGTTCACACACACACATGGACACTTTTCCAAAAATGTTTTATTTGGCTTCAGGGCACCTCCAAAATGTATTTCCGATGAAATCTCGACATCCAATTTTTAGATTCCATGCAATACTTCCCTACTTACTTGCCTTTTTTTCCCCATGTGACTACTCTACAGTTGACCGGCAACAACCAACGTGAAGTATTGAAACTACTACGGAAAGGGATTAGCACTTTTTCCTTAATTAATTATTCCCGTGATTCCAGGTTGGATAAACAACGGCAAAAACAGCTGCTGTTATTATTGTCGTTGTTGCAGTAAAACTCCGCTTAAATACAATGGCGGAGGAGTAAAAGCGAAACTAAGAAAGAATGAGCCAAAAAATACGAGATGCTCAAATTCGCGCTGGTAACGTTGCTGAGACAATTGACAATGTTCTTTCGTCCCAACCTTAAATTACAATACAGATACTTGATATTTGATGTAGATGGTTTGTTACGTTATTTGCAGGGTTTTGGTGCGACAAGAATGTAGGCTTACACAGATTATAATTTTACTTCACTCCTTATTAATACTTGATACTAACACTGCACTGATACAGAGAGCTGTGAGATTCTTTTTATTAATTAATTACACTTTTTAACACGCAAACTTATTTTTCGTCTCACACGAATACATATTAAATCTCTCGAGGACACTTTTTGCGTCTGGTTAGGAACACTGTTTGCAAGCAACTGAACTGTTTTCAACCTCCTAAACTTGTAAATTTCTGTATTTCAAGTCTCTGATTGGCTATTTCTACTCCAATAGAATACCTTCATTTAACTAAAGCTTTTTCTGGTCTCTGATTGGCTATTTTATAAACTGTCACAAAAATTATATTATTGTTGCTCCAATAATGACTAGTAGTATCATTAAACATTCTTACTCATTATTACCTCAAGGTTACCTCATTGTTACCTCTTTGTTAGCAACTTTTGACCAATTTCTCACAGCTCCTACATTATTAAATTACGTAATGCATTCACATAACATTATTGAACATGTATACAATAATATAAGCATATGCAATGACTGTTACATACATTTTACGAATTATTACATACACATACTGCTTCAAGGCGGGCTATTATTGAATTTACATATTATATAATTTGACTGAAATCATTAAAGTGTTAATAATACTGCCTCAGTTTACAAATTTGCTGAGAGTGTTCACTATTGATGGCTGCCAAACATTCACTAAACAAAATAGCATCGTCAAACTTCAAACTTAAGCTTTATCGGGTTGGTATTTTCTACCATAGTCATTTGTTCGAACAACCGCTATATATACGTCAGATCGGGTACTTCTGGGACTGCTCTCGTACATAACAGGACTTTTGGTTA